>JAJJWW010014665.1:0-357458 GCA_023531295.1 Papaver armeniacum | reverse complement strand
GGTTATCTTGTATCTTTAAACTCCTTGATGAATGCATTTGGCTTCGGCTTTATTATTGCATCTAAATAAGATGATGTGTGTTTCTTTCTTTTGGTCATGAAATGTCTCTTTCGGAAATTTCATTAGGATCCCGTTCTAGTACCTTTGCCAATTTTATTGACAAAAAGGGGGAGAATTAATATGTAGTTCACACTACAAATACATATGGTTTTCGGATCATTATGTAAGGGAGAGTGGTTTCCATGTGAGATGGAGTATTGACTAAGGGGGAGTGATACATATCACCATAGTATTGTTGTTGCATAAGATCTAAGCAATTGAACAACTCTCTAACTAGTTCATTTGAGCCATTTGAACTAGTTATGGTGAAGAAGAATGTGGTTGATATGAGAGTGATCATATGGCTAACCATTTGGTTGACTATTATTGAACCAACAAATGTTAATGTTTGGGTATGGTTCATAAACCCAAAATTGAACATTTCATTTGTGTGTAACAAGCTAAGTTTTCGATCCAACGGTTGAGAAATATTAACCTGAATCTAATCAGGTTTTCATTTAACGGTGAATATTGAATGCTTTGTTACCAAGCTAACATTGATTGCAAACCCTGATTTGAAAGACTATATAAGGGAGAACTCTAGCAACTTGGAAACCTAATCCCCACACTTTACGTGTGATACTAGTTTGCTAAGCTAGAGTCGATTCTCCTTTAACCTTTGGTTTTATTCTTCTAAAACCAGGTTAACGACTTAAAGACTTCATTGGGATTGTGAAGCCAGACCGACACTACTTTTCTTGTAGTTGTGTGATCTGATCTTGTTGTTTCTATCGTACGAGTACAATTGAAATAATTGGATTGAGATTTATATCTCCGATAGGCAAGATAGAAACGAAATCACAAACACTTCGTCTCATCGTTTGTGATTCCGCAATATCTTTTTCATTGTGTCGATTAAGATTATTGTGAGGTGGTCAATAATACTAGGCTGTTCTTCGGGAATATAAGTCCGGGTTATTGATTGGTTCCTGTTCACCTTGATTTATCAAAAGACGGAACAAAACTCGGAGGTTTATTCGTGGGAGACGGATTTATCTATTATGTAGACTTTTCTATGTGATACAGATTTGTTTATTAAAGTCTTAGACTTTGGGTCGTAGTAACTCTTAGTTGTGGGTGAGATCAGCTAAGGGAATCAAGTACGTAGCATCCTGCTTTGGGATCGGGCGTAGGAGCATGGCTGTACCTTGGATCGGTGTGAGATTGATTGGGGTTCAACTACAGTCCAGGGCCAAAGTTAATTTGGAGTAGGCTAGAGTCCGTAGCGTCTTAATACGGTGTGTGTTCAATCTGGACTAGGTCTCGGGTTTTTTCTGCATTTGCGGTTTCCTCGTTAACAAAATTATGGTGTCTGTGTTATTTCTATTCCGCATTATATTTGTTTATATAGTTGAAATATCATAGGTTGTGCGTTGTTCAATCAATTAGAATATCCGACCTTTTGGGTTGTTGATTTAAATTGATTGACACTTGGATATTGGTCTTTGGTACCATCCAAGTTATCTCTCTTTGATAAAGACTCGCATATTTCTATTTGCTTGAGTAAAGATCAAATCGAGAGATTGAGATATAAACTCTTTGATATACTTTTTATCTAGATTGAGTCTGACTGTCTAGTTGATTCTCTAGAAAGTATATTGGAGTTTGTCCATACAGATTGCTAATCGAATTGTTGGGTTTGGTTGTTAGACCCCCGCCTTTTCACTCAATCTTATTAACAGTATATCATAGAGTTATATTCTCTTGATCTCTCGATTTAATTCTTACTCAAGCAAATAGAAATCTGCGAGTCTAATTACATACAAGAGATATAACTTGGATGGTACCAAGACCAATATCCAAGTGTCAATCAATGTAAATCAACAACCAAAGTTTGGATATTCTAATTGATTGAACTTAACGCACAACCTGTGATATTTCAATTATATAACAAAATATAATGCGGAAAAAAAATAACACCGACACCAGAAGTTTTGTTAACGAGGGAACCGCAAATGCAGAAAAACTCCGGGACCTAGTCTAGATTGAACACATACTGTATAAAGCCGCTACAGACACTAGCCTACTACAAACTAACTTCGGTCTGGACTGTAGTTGAACCCCAATCAATCTCAAACTGATCCAAGATACAGTTGCGCTCCTTACGTCTCTGATCCCAGCAGGATATTATGCACTTGATTCCCTTAGCTGATCTCACCCACAACTAAGAGTTGCTATGACCCAAAGTCGAAGACTTTAATAAACAAATTTGTATCATACAGAAAAGTCTACTTCGTAATAGATAAATCTGTCTCCCACAGAAATACCTACGAGTTTTGTTCCGTATTTTGATAAATCAAGGTGAACATGAACCAATTGATAACCCGGACTTATATTCCCGAAGAATAACCTGGTATTATCAATCACCTCATAATAATCTTAATCAACGCGGTGAAAGAAGATATTGTGGAATCACAAACGATGAGACGAAGATGTTTGTGACTACTTTTATATCTTGCCTATCGGAGATATCAATCTCAAGCCAATCATTGTGATTGTACTCAATACGATAGAAACATCAAGATCATATCACACAAATACAAGAAAGTAGTATCGGTCTGGCTTCACAATCCCAATGAAGTCTTCAAGTCGTTAACCTACAGGGTCTCGATAGAAACCTAAGGTTAAAGGAGAATCGACTCTAGCTTATACAACTAGTATCACACAGGATGTGTGGGGATTAGGTTTCCCAGTTGCTAGAGTTCTCCTTTATATAGTCTTTCGAATCAGGGTTTGCAATCAATGTTAGCTTAGTAGCAAAGCATTCAATATTCACCGTTAGATGAAAACCTGATTAGATTCAAGCTAATATCTTTCAACCGTTAGATTGAAAACTTAGCTTCTTACACACTAATTAAATGCATGTTTTTAGGTTTGTGTAACGGTACCCAAACATGTACATTTGTTGGTTCAACAATAGTTAACCAAATGGTTAGCCATATGAGAACTTTTATATTAACCATAATCTTCTTCACCATAACTAGTTCAAATGACTCAAATGAACTAGTTCGAGAGTTGTTCAATTGCTTAGATCTTATAGAAGTCTACAAGACACAATCGAAGCAAAAACGATTTGGTTCACTCGAATCGAGTCATGAACTTTATAGCCACGATTTGCAAACTTGCATTCCTTAGTTAATATGAGTATAAGTTCACGAATAATCGTTTTTAGAATATAACCAACCTAAGTACGCGTACTAGGTATGCGGACTTAAGTACCCGGAATAAGTTTGTAATAAGTTTACAAACTCCAGCAGATTTTCTCGGAAGAGAACCTCCGACAGTACGCGGACTGGGTTCGCGGGCTCTTGTTCCGGTTTCCTGAGCATCAAAGTAAGCATACTTTGGTTCAATAAATAAGGACTTATACATGTATGCGTTTCCACACAATGCTTATATCCAACAATGGTTATATAATCTAAACTCTCATTTCAATCATTGAAACATTCTTAGAGGACGTTATATAGTTGTTATTCACAAACTATTTTTCGTCAAAGCTATTTTCAAGTAATTGAAACATAAAATTACTTTCATCACTAGGTAAAGATGAACTTGGCCAAAGCGAATGCTTACCAACACATATTTCGAGAAATAGATAAGCGAGATAAACTCGGCTCGAAATAGCAAATGTGTATAATCAAAGTCTATATAGCAAAACGACTTTTGTCTCAAGATGTGTGATAGAGTAGATAGAATTTTGAGTGATTGATAAGTTCAAGTCTCCACATACCTTTTAGTCGATGAAGTTCCACCAGTTCCTTGAGTAGTTATTCGTCTTGTATGATGATCGCCATGGAGTTCTCGAGCTCAACTACACTTTCTATCCTAGTCCGAGACTTAGCTATAGTAGACTAGATATCAAGACTTATAGTTTTGATCACTAACATTGAAAAACATGCTTGAGATAGCAACGCATGCGAGTTCGACCGAGCAGTGCTCTAACAACTACTGGTCATGTAGGCTTTGTAAATGCGTAAAAATATCCCTAACTGACTTATGACCTCGAACGGAGACATCAATGTCTCTCGTAAGCACGACTCGCCCCTATTTGAGATTAATGACTGATTTCCAGTACATCATCGCGAGATACACTGGTCACGTCTACTCTAATCTGTTAATCGACTCATTAAGGCTTCCGAATTATTCGTAGAATATACCCTCAAGATATGCTTGTTATTCTGCCTCAGGGCCCTTTCGACGGATTTCTAGAACATTCTTTCAAGACACACTGGTCATGTCGGCCCCACTATACATACACAATTTACTCCTAGCACATCTCTGCAAAATACACTAGTCAAAGACAAGTGATCTAAGGTCTGGCAAAGATGTTATTAGGCACGCAAGCCTCTCTTTTGTCTCAAACATGTCCCAACTAACTTCAGGGAGACTCAACTGCATGAGCCAAGCCTCAGCCGACCTCATACTAATCCGAGTTGAACCGACTCGTCTAAATATTCTTGTACAAGCACAAGACTCGTGCACAAGCCTCACCTGAGGCTCAGGCCTCTTTCTCGTCTCAAACACACTCACGAATTGTAAACTGAGCCTGAATTGTATGTGTTGATCCAAAAACTTAGATAAACTCCATTGAGGACCTCATGCTCAACAAAGGGACCCACGTATAAAAATTCATCCTCCACATGACAAGTATGATGACCACAAAGAGATAGGAACCGATCTCGGCTCCTCTCACACTCTACACACGATTTCTGAGGTATTCCTTGCCTTTTCACGTGGCTCATCCTAGTCATTTGACAAGTCAGAGAATATCTATCTATCTGGACAATACCGGTCATAGATAATATTTCTCTATATCAACACATTATCACAAAATACGATTTAGACGCACAAAAATGAGGGGATATCAATTAGGGTTTTGATCTGATGGTCTACCGCACCTGTGAGAAATACCTTCCTAATTCGCACCACGGAAGAGAGTAAAGGTTCTAGAATAAATATAAACTCAGCCTAGTTTATCTCCATTTATTCCTGAAGAGACGGTAAAAGTATTCCGCACGGCAAGCAATCCATAGCTTCACTAACATGAGATTTGAGAATTCAGATATAAATAGGTCACTTGTTTCTCCAAGATAACACACAACTTTCTCATAAACTCTCAAAGAAATTCTTCTTCAAACCCTAGTATTTTTTTATCTCTTTTTATCTGCTTCCCTCTTTATGACTGCTAATAAGCTTCCTTCCTGCAACTGAAGCAGCCTTTGAACGGTCATTATGTGTGGTTTAGACGAAGATTGTTCGTGCTCAACCTCCCGTAACTCATTTTCAAAACCCTGGAATCCCACTTTTAGTCTCTCATCAATTTTAGGTAACTACAAGACATAAAATTAAAAACAAACATAATATAAAGTAACTACTCTCAATTTAGCTTATGTATTGATTCTTGTAAATTATGCACATGTCAGGAGACTAAGATGGATTTCTCGTATTGTATGATAATATTGTATGGTTATTGCAAGTTTATCATACTTTTGGAACAACAAGATCATATGACATATTCAATTTCCGCAACAAGGATAGTCAACATATACTCAAGGTTTGCCCAATTGTCTTTGTGGTTTGCTTACTCTGATCGCATGTTGTCAAAGTTATTAAATGTTTATAGAAGACAACCTATTTATATTGGATGTTTGTTCATATAACTTCTTTTTTTTCTTCTCGCTTATGTAACAACAAGTATTTTCTACTAAACTCTTTATATTCTTGTCTATGTCATGTCTAGATGCAATGCTCATACTACAACTGTATAAGTATCACCTGTGATGTTACGTATAATTTACCAATGTTCCTTGTTTATCGTGGTTTATGAGATAACTATTAGGCAAGTAAGTTAGGTTCCACCTTTCTTGTTTTTCCTGTTGTAGTTCTGTTAGGTTGAATTCTGGGCCATACACGTGCGTCTTACATGTCGTATTGAGAATTCCAGAGAATGACTTTATCTAAAGGTGTTGTGAATGCAAACAAATTTTTATTGATAAAAAAAAGAGTCGATATGAAGAAAATATTGGTGTGACAACATGGGAGAACAAACACCCCATAGATAGCTTATATATTGTTATCTAAATGGTAGAGGTCCAGCTTATGGAGGTAGATCTACCAATTATCTCAGTTATCTCAAAAAATAGCCCCCAAATTTATATATTTTAAGAACAATTGAGTAACAATAATATTTGAGGATATGGACCAGTTTTTAACTGAGTGACCAAAAAGTAATATTATTCCTTGAAATTGTATCAAACATCAATTCCTACTAAATTAATGTATTTTATCTGTGATATTATAAAGATATATTTACATGGTAAACAATATTACAAAAATATGATCATTAAGAATCAATCAACTTTTTCCAAAAGCTTGTATATTGCTAGCATGTTTATATTGCTAAACATCGGATGATAAATGACTAAGCTATCGAGTCCTATTCTACGGAAAATTGTTAGACCATATAAAATTTATATGTAACTAACACTCCTATTATGCGGGAGCTGTTAGACTGAATGTGTGTGTGTCAGTGTATTGAAATCATATAATGAAATCTCAGCGTAAATTATATTCCTTTTATATTTGATATACCAAGATACTTTTTATACATAGAATTATAATGGATACTAAATCATACTGCTAAGTTTCATCATTGTAATTAAAAAAAAAAATTGTCTCGACAATCTATATGGAAAAAGTCATATCTCCGTCATAGATTATTCTCTAAGGTACATAAAATCAGGTTGCCGCCTAAAATAAATCCTCCCAACTTCTTGAAGATTATTTAATATAACTAACTGTATTATTTATAATATTAAGAGGAAAAAAGATGGATAAGTTGATTCTTTTAAAGAAAAAGATCCTGAAAGAATGGAAGGCAACAAGCAAAATATTGATGAGTATCAGACAAGGGTAAACGATGGCGTTGGGGAAATGGGGTCAAAAAGTAAGTCAGAAATTAATCACAGTTTAACTTAATTTTATGTTTTATTTTGTAACGAAATTAAATACTTCATTTTGATTTCTTCATATTATTAGGAATTTTGGGAAGATATTTTTTGAATTAAATTATTTGTTGTTCTCTCGCATTTTAAATTGTTCACTATGAAGTGTCATCCAAAAATCGATATGATATGCATTTTTTATATTCAGTAACTATTATAATAACAAAATGAAAAAAAAACACAAGCATACAAAAAATATATAACCCGACTACTATCTAGTTGTAGAGGAATTGAAAATGAAGAATATTAATGTCGTCCTCCTCCTAATGTTGCTTTAAATTTGATGCAAACACTGCGCATAAGATTTAACTTGTATCGATCAGTATTCACTACAGATCTACTTCTTCTCATGGAAGCTAACGAGTAATTCACTCGAAGATCATGAGAAGGTGGTAGATTACCGCATAAAAGCCTTATAAGTTGTGCAATCTTTTTAGTTGTTGAACTGTGAAGAACATTTATTTCTCCAATAAACCCAAAGCATGGAAAATCATGTTATAATAAGGTATACTGTGTTATCACCTAAGTCTTTTGCATTCAATCTATACTGGATCCGTCCTCCTGCTCCCATATCCATGAATTCTTTATGAAGTTACTTGAAGAGAATAAAAGATATATATTTGTTAATGTTTGAATCAGATCCCTAATTCTAACCATGTCTCTTATGCTCACATGTACTAATTTTTCATGCGTTGGAGAATGTACACTTTTATGATACAATTGGGCAATTGTACCTGGAATTTCATCCATCGTTGATCCTAAAATCTGCACATTCACATCAATCTATTCTGATATTTTACGCCTAATTAATGAGTAATATAGCCTAAATGCAAAAGGCTTTGTATAATCATCATAACATATCTTATAATATTTGTATATGGCTTGCATGTTTATCATGCGAGACATGTTCGATGGTAATGATGAAATTATTGAGTCCTACTCAACAGGTAATTGTTAGACTAGATAGGACTTATCTATAACTAATCATCCCTATTCTACAGGTGTTATTAAACTGAATGTATATATATATACAAAATCATATAGTGAAATCTCAAAGGAAAATTATAGTCATTTATAGTATCTGATAGAGTCCAAATTTGTGCACCCCTCTAAAACCGGGGTGCACGTTCCGGCTTTTAGTATTAGGCGAATTTTCAGGCAGAAACCACCCACCTAATTCCATAAACCACTTTTATCTTCTCTCTTATTTTATTCTAATCTTCATCTTCTTCATACTAGTTCATCTTCGATATTTCTAAGATTTAAATCTGCGTTGGTTATCTTTCAACCTGCTTTTTATGCGAGTCGATGAGTTCAGGATTTTCTTCAAAGAAAAATACTAGGGTTTAATTTTTGGAGGGGAAGTTACAAGGAAGAAACAATTTTTTTTCGTAAGGTAAGTAATTTTTCAGTTGGGTATGGAATTTAAAAAAAGTAGGAAAAAAATGTTATCAATGGAGTTTCTATTGATTCAAAGAATGGATTGAATATCTAGTGATTTGAAAAGGAGTGTTCATCAATTGAGTGGTGTCCGACATGAGAAAACTTGGAGCTAGTATTATCAGTACTTTGAAATTACTAAGTTCTGCTTCAAGTTGGGTTAAATTAATGGACTAAAAGTTTTATTAGAGTCACATGCATAGATTAGGAAGTTCAAAGTACACGAATTGGATTGATTATTAAGATCAGTAACAGATTCAAACAAGCTTAACGAATCTGATAACACTTTTTAAGTTTGGCAAATGCCAAATCACGTAGTCCCTATCTTTTAAAATCCAAAACAAATTCAGCAAAGATGTTTTTCTTTTTCTTATCAGAATTTTAGAAAAAAACTGGAAGCAATAGAGAAAGAATGGAGATCGAACAGAGAGCAGAGAGAATCAATAAGTTGTTTTACTAAAAGAATCTGGTTTGTTGGCTAAAAAAACTCTCCAATTAGAAGGGCCGGAATGTGCACCCCGGTTTTAAGGGGGTGCACAAATTTGGACTCGTATCTGATATACCTAGATAATTTTTATACATAAAATTTTAACGAATAATATATCATATTGCTAAATTTTATCATCATTGTAATTAAATATATATATATATATATATATATATATATATATAATCGATGTGGAAAAAGTTATGTTTCCATCATAGATTATTCTCTAAGGCACATAACATCAGGTTGCTGCCTAAAATAAATCCTCCAAACTGCTTGAACAAAAAAAATCTTGAAATAAAAGATTACTAAATTACCCCTCTTAAACAATATAACGATTACTTCATGCGCCCATTTGTTGTTTTTGTCTCTCTTAGTTTTTCTGTTTCTCTTGTTGTACAACGAACACAAACAACAACAACAAAAAATCAAAGGTTTTGAAAAAAAATCCAAATGAAAATCGAGTTTCGTGATACAATAAGAAGACCAAACACACCAAGTGTAATAAAGGAATACTTCTCATCTTCAAGAACAATCTATGTGGAATATACGATCAAAATTTATAACCAAGATAACACGCTTCAATTAGATTCGATTTTGTTTAGTTTCAATTATATTAGGGCCGGTTTGGTACTGATTTTAACAAATTCTTCAAATCTTTTTTTTCGTTCAAGTTAATCTTGATCGTGATATTAGATTTTACAAGACTATTTTATCTATGTGTTTATTGTTTATAGGAGTAAAAACTGTTTGTTTTCGTATGGTCAAAAACTTAATTACAACATACCAAGTCACATGTTCATAGTTACGTTAATATTAATACACATTATAATTGTAAATTAACGCAAAATTATTTTTTAAATATTTTTTGAACTAGCAAATCGTATTGGAAAATTAATTAGACATTTCTCAAAGTTCGTCGGCAGATGCTGAAATTTGCTTTTAATTAACCAGTAAAGATAAAAAAAAAAAAAAAAAAAAAAAAAAAAAACTGACTATCCTCATCATATTCCTGTATTTTGGGATTTTGAGTTTTGCTGCAACCACTTATCTGTTTTTCCCATAGCTTCTTTAACCATTATTACCTCTTTGAAATCTATCTCTTTACCAACTTTAAATAATAAGTCTCCTAAATCGACAATGTATTCCTCAAAACATGTACGAGCTTCCTCTTTTTCCCTTATATTCATTACCATACCTTGATAATATGGGACTACAACATTTGGTATGACATTATATACAAACACCACAGAATATGCTCATGCTCGTTGTAATTAAGGATATTATCCTCGTCTTATTCAACTTCCACCTTATTTTTAGAAATATCAAAAAATCCACTAGCCTTCTGGTTCTTATCTACCCAATATATATCGATCCCCTTTGACCGAATCCCTTTTTATCCTACACGTAGTACACCTTTGACGAAGTTTTATTAATGAAGTAGTTATTATTATGACCAAAAGAAAACCCAAAAATAACATTGTTTTCAGTCACGTTGCACAAAATGTAGTTGCGGTGAGTCCGGATGCTTTTATCCTTCTTTTAGTAATTATCAACAATCATTTACACTAAAAATAAATATAAGGTATCTTCAACAACGTATAAAAACAACATTATTAAAGCAACCTTGCGTAGGTTCAACTTAAATTCACTAAACTTAATACATTCGAATAGGTTATACCTCGAGTGTGCTACTTCTTAGTGGCTCAGACGGATAAAATAGTAGTAAAACGTTTTCTTATCCGATAAACCAAGGAATTTGGGGGATCACCCAATATTTTTTACTGTCATAAGGTTATTGACAATGCATGATTAAAACGACATAAACAAGTATGCTAATTTAGTGATTATTTAGTAACAACTAGAGGTTCCTTTATCAACTTTAATCTTCTTAATCACCTTAGTTATTATTTTGCTTTTCTATTCGAAACATCCCTCGGTTACTTCTAACAATTTTCGCCCACTATTGTTCGAGTACACTAAAGGTTAGTGTATTGGAAAGTTATGTGTTATTCTCTAGAAACCAAATTCCAGCAAAAAATCTTAATTCTTGAAATGTTATCGATATTCCAGAGTATGTTCCTGAAATTATCTATATTTTGATTGTTTTTTGTTCTTGTTATTTTATATAACCTTATAATCCAAACTTGTAGTTATTTTGCTTAAAGGTTTGGTAACGCATTCCATCTTTTTTTTTTCTTTGACTCAAAAAGGTTTGGTATCGCATTCCATCGTATTTTTGTTATTATAGGCGGCTGATTTATAGGGTTTCATACGGATCGTGGAATTGGGTGAAAATTTTGGCGGAGTTTAAAAGTGAAATTTTCAAATTGAAATTTTTTGAATGGAACTGGGAGTAGCGGGATATTTTAACCCAATCTTTTGATATTCTTTACACCAGGTGTAAGGTAAACACTAGAGTTCGTTAGGCAAACCAATGTTAGCAATGCAAAATGTTATCACTTTTTATTTTGATAGCATATAATAATGGTCTTTACACTGCTTTCTAGTTCACATAGGAATTTTTCAGGTAATTATTGGGCTCGAACCCTAACCTCCCTCATAAAAGGGAGCATGAGAACCATCGTACCACTAGATGGTTCTCCAAAATCGCCACTTACTTGCATTAATAATGTCATGTATCAGTATCTACTTTTTAACTGCAATTTTGCACTCCAAATCTGGGATTACTTTGTTGATAGCTTTTACAACAACTGGAGTCACTAGATGTCTATCCTGAAGCAATTGAAATCATGATCAGTCAAAAGAATTGACGTTTGACTAGTCAATTATTTAAATTGTTAAGTTCTACATTTGGGATATAATATGTCCGTAAAAGTTAATTGTTTTCTCTAGATTTTATGAAAGTTGGGAGTCTGTTGAATTGACGCTTTCATTTGGATTTTAAGTTCCAAGAAACTTTGGAATGTGGCTTGGAAAAAAGATGAAAACCCCAATTTAGGAGCCATGAGTTGATATCCCACACTTTTTTCAAGTTTGGAATACCATGAATTCCACCATTAGACTTGATCTTATTGACAAAGATGTTAGAGCATTTCTCGGTTGAACTTACAAGTGTTGCTATATCAAGCTTGTTGTCAAATTTAGTTGTTAAAACTATATCTTGATTTCTAATCTACAATTAGTTAAGTCTCGGTCTAGGATAGAGGTAGTTGAGAAACAAGCCAGTTTTGAAACCGCAAATGCAGATACATCCCGGGACCTAGTTCAGTTTTGAATACTCTCAGAATGAAGTCGTTATACAAAATCAAATACCAACTTCGTATAGTTGAGACCAAGTAGACTATCCCTAGCTACTTAGTTTCCTCAGTATCTCCGCGCCATCGACTTCTAGAGTTACACACGTGAATAACAAGTCCTTTGGATCGTACTTCAAACATCAAAGGAAGAATCTGTTTGGTAACCACTCTAATCAATCTTTGCAAAACGATATGTGAGTTGTTGACAAAGACTCTTCCGTTTAAACTAATAAACTCCTTATTTTATTTTATTTATCATGATAAACAAAATGAAAATCTTATTTTTATGTTGTATTGAGTCAACTCGGATGTTTAATGTTTTCCTAATAAATAATTTTATTTTTTTATTTTTATTACAACCATTTTTTAATTCAACGAGTGGTGTTTATTTCGTGTGTTACATATGGATCGTGGATTTGAGAGAAAATTTTGGAGTTTAAAGTGTGAATTTTTTAAAATTATTTGAACAGAATTGGAAGTAGTTAGCACTAGCAGGATGTTTTAACCCCAAACATTTAAGTTCGCTTTTACGCGACATTCACATTTTGCAGTTAAATTTGTAGGAAAGCGAATGGAATGTGACGGGACTTGCATAAAATTCAGTTTCCTGACGAATTTATGCAAAGTATCTTGGGTTGACCACAACCTAACTTGCTCTTTTGATTAGAGAACTGACTAAGAACTGATCTGTCGCCAGAAGTAGTACCTGAACTAATAACGTCGAAAAGGTACCAAGGACACCCATTCCAATGTATTGAAAGAAAATACAGGTTCTCTCCAGTTGAGTGTAAGAACTAGTTTGGTGCTGTAGATCAAAGTGGGTAACTGAAAGAAAAAAATAAACACTTTGCAGTTTTTATTTCTGAGCCGCTGTCAAAGATGTTGCAAAGTGGACTACCCTGTTGGTGGAACTGAACATCGTATTCCCAGATCCATAATAAAGGAAATAGGAAAAAATGCAAATTTTGAATTTTGATTTTTTGATTACTTTTTTTTCGTGACAAGAAACTGAAGATTACAGAATAAGATTATAACAAAAGTGTGAGAGAAAAAGCTACAAAATGAATTTCTCTTCAGAAAGTAGGCAGAAAACAAAAGATTAACTTTCACAAAAAAGGGATACAGTACGAGTAAGATACACCCAGCAAAAAAACAAGACATTGAAAAGGAACAGGTTACTTTCATATAGTATAAAGACGTATTCTCTTAGAGCAAGTCTTATAAAGAAAATCTGCATCAGGTCAGTTGAAGTGGTCCTTAGGAAACCCTGAACGAAGCCAACTCCTAGTCAAGGAATTGCTCTCCTGATTAACATGGCCTTTTGTAAACGCATGGGCATTGGGTCTGTGGATTAGGACTGGTAAAGAGCATACCAGAACATCTTGGGCAACAAGACTCACAAGATCCTATGCTATGGTCTATGCACTGTTCTGTCAATCAAAAGGGTAAAGGAGTGGACTGAAAACCACATATTTCCTATTCAAGGATTAAGAAAAGCAACGAAAAGGAAGACATGTTGGAAAGGATAACAAAACCATGCATTATGGATACTTCCATCATGAAACTGATAACAATTAACAATCACAAGGACATGAAATTCTGCAGAGATTAACTAAACTGGAAGCAGTATTATTATTAACGGCAACTAACTATACAACATTGGATACATGATAATGTGATTCCGATAGTACTTAATACTATAGTGAGTAAGGGATTCATTTTAAGATCCTTAAGAAACCATTCACATAATTTCGAATGAGCAACTTATAGCTAATTACAGTTCAAACGTGTAAACTAGGCTCTAATTGTTTGTTTGTTGCTAATGCTAGTCTAATACTACTACTACTACCTTATCCGGGATCAAATCTGGCCATTCTGAAGTAGAGAGCGAGTGATCTCAATTCCTTAATATCAACATGCCATTTGAATTCTGTGTGAAAAAAGAAAAAAATAAATAAAATGAAGTTAAAATCTTAAAATGAAATTCCAAATTAGTTCTACATCGCCAAAGAGTTTCTCTTAAACTTTCAAGGTTCAGAATTATAGGGACATCTTGCTTAGCCAGGTAAAGTATCCAAAACCTATAGATACGCGAGGATGCCATTCAAGTGAACAATTGCAATAACTGATGTATATAATTGACGACCCTCTAACCAAATCTGGTATTGAACCTACTAAATTGCGCACGTCCTATGTGCACAGTATTAGAAACACAAGTACCCATGTAAGCTGTTACCTCAGTTCAACATCCTATAAGCAACAAATGAAGTTCATAATCATCAGGAGCTGAGTGACGTTGATAGATACACCCTATTAAAGTTAATCATACCAAATTGAACTATTGAAGTAATCTATTAGTGGCATTTTCTTCCCTGAAATCTAACCCTAAGCGGAGAACAAGGTCCAGAGATCGAAGAAGGCAGTTAAAGATACACATCAAACACTGCATTCCCAAAATTCAACAAACCATGTTACGAGTTCCCAAACCGACAAACAACGATGCAAGAATTATAAGAAAAAATCGCTACAGAAACAGATTACTTGGTTCAAAATTCCAAATTTTTTTTTCGATAAGAACAATCCATGTCGGGTTTTCTACACTATGCAGCGTAAAAAGCATAATAGCAGGTCACATTCATATAGTATAAGGATCTGTTGCTTCGATAGAAAATCTCTTAGAGCAAGTCTTATAGTCTGGATCAGGTCAGTTGAAGTGGTCATCATTTAGGAAACTCTGAACGAAGCCAACTCCCCAGAGTTGCTCTCCTGATCACCATGCCTTTTATAAACGCATGGGCATTGGGTTTGTGGGTTAGGACTGGTAAAGAGTGTACCGGAAAATTTTGGGCAACAGGAGTCACAAGACGAATGCTATGGTCTATGCACTGTTCTGTCAATCAACGGGGTAAAGGAGTGGACCGAGGGACACATATTTTCTATTCAAGTATTAAGAAAAACAAAGTCAAGAAAGGCATCTTCGAAAAGATAACAAAACCATGCATTAATGCATACTTCGATCACTAAACTGATAACAACTAACAATCAGAATGAAGATGCTCACTGCAATTCTGCAGACATTAACTAACTATACAACATTGGATACTTGATCATGTGATTCTGATACTACTTAGTCAATACTGAGTAACAGATTGATTCAAGGATTCTTAAGAAACATCTCAAATAAACTCGATGCAAGTGAGCACTTACAGCTAATTAAGGTTTGAACGTGTAAATTAGGATTCCTTATTGTTTGTTTGTTGCTTATACTAGTCTACTACTAGTACTACTACTACCTTATCAAGGATCAAATCTGACCATTCTGAATCTGAAGTAGAGAGGAGTGACCTCAGTTCCTTAATGTCATCTTGTCATTTGAATTCTGTGTGAAAAAAGAAAAAAATATAAAATGAAGTTAAAATCTTAAACTGAAATTCCGAAGTTCTAAATCATCATACAGTTTCTGTTAAATTTCAAGATTCTGAACTACAGGGACATCTTGCTTAGCCCAGTAAAGTATCAAAAACCAAGCATGCCATTTCAGTGAACAATTGCAATAGCTAATGTATAACAAAAGAGAGTATGGGACAGATAATTGACAACCCTCTAACCGAATCTGGTAAAAAACCTACTGAATCCGCTTGTCATGTGTGCACCATAAAAGAAACACAAGTACTCAAGTAAGCTGTTACCTCAATTCAACATCCTATAAGCAACAATTGAAGTTCATAATCATCGGGAGCTGAGTGACGTTGATAGATACACCCTATTGAAGTTAATCATACCAAATTGAACTACTGAAGTAATCTATTAGTGAACGAAGCAAGAAGTAATCTATTAGTGGCATTTTCTTCCCTGAAATCTAACCCTAAGCAGAGAACAAGTTCCAGAGATCGAAGAAGACAAAGATACACATCAAACACTGCATTCCCAAAATTTAACAACCCATGTAACGAGTTCCCAAACCGACAAACAACGATTCAAGAATTATAAGAAAAAATCGCTACAGAAATAGATTACTTGGTTCAAAATTCCATAATGTTTCTATGTTGATTTGGTGAACTTAAATTTCTCCACCTTGTAACATATTTCTCTCTTTCTTTATCACAGTATACCTCCCACACATCATATGATTTCAGTTGTTTTATCAATAATCAAATGCTAAATTTCCTAATTGAATACAATCAGTACCTTATCAAGGAGGATCAAATCTGAACATCGCGGAACAGCGAGCGAGTCATATGAAGACGAGCATTTGCTTCTTCATTCATTGCATCCAGTGACCTAAGCTGCTTAATCTCGTCCTGCCATTTCTCAATCTGTTCCTTGTGAATTCTTTATGAAAAAAAAAGAGAAGAAGAAAAATGAAATTAAAATCTTAAAATGAAATTCCGAAATTCAAAATCACGAAAGAGTTCCCTCCTGAATTTTCAATAATCTCACCCAATAATACGTTCTTCAAATTCGTTACTAAGATCTTTAAAGAGTGTTTTCCCTGCATCAAGCATCTCTGAAACCTAGAGAGAAAAATCGAACGGAAATGATAGAAGTACATCTGAGAAAGAGCGAATTAGGACCTTAATCTGTGAATCAACATACGAAGTTACCTGTTGAGTGAATCGGTCAATCTTTTCAAGAACTCCATTAATAAGACTTTCCATCTCTTCAGATCCTACTGCAACAGTTGCAGCTTCTTCCATTACTAAGCCGTTTTCATTTTCCTCTCCTTCTTCTTCTTCCATCTAAACAACAATTATGAAGAAAATAATCGACTTAGAGAATTTCTAAGAAACAATCGGAGAAGAGTAAAGTAATAAATTCAGTTAAGAAGAAGAAAGAAATCAAAACTGTTTGTTTAATTCGTTTTCTTGAAGTTTCAATCTCGTCGTCCATCTGATCAGGTTGTAATTGTTAGGGTTTCGCAGAGAAGCTTCTAGTTTTCAGATCTGGAAAACAAATCGCGGGATAATTTGAAATTTGAACTATGAAAACTGAAATTTGAGAAATGAAAATTCCCCTCATTATATATAGGAGGTTTATTTATTTATAGAGCTGCGCAGGAAGAACCGAAGAAGTAGACGTGGCAAGTATCGGCAAAAACGGGTTGCGGAAAATTTTTGGGTCACGAAAAGAGATTCTAAGCCTCGTATGGATATTTTAGAACCGTTTTTTTTTGGTACGATGATTTTTTTGTGGGGACCATGGTTTTATTTTAGGTAAGATATTATAAGTAAATCTAGTTCACCTCCTATCTAAATATTTTTATTAATACCAAAATTACCCATTTCAATTAAGTTAGTGTAATGGTTAGTTGTATCATTAGGTTAACATAATTAGTGATTAGTGCAAAATTAAATAAACTAAAAAAAATTAAACTAAACTAAATGATTAGTGCAAGATTAAATTAAAAAAATTGAACAAAGGTTCGGTTGGGAAATATTTTTTGTGACGTAACCGAACCTTAGTTCGGTTGGGAAATGTTTTTCGCGACGTAACCGAACTATGGTTCGGTTGTGAAATATTTTGCGAAATAACCGAACTAAGGTTCGGTTGGGAAATGTTTTTTTGCAACTAACCGAACTATTAAGTTTGGTTGAGAAATGTTTTTTGCTACGTAACCGAACTATTAGGGTTCGGTTGGGAAGTATTTTTGGCGACGTTACCGAACCTTAGTTCGGTTAGAAAATGTTTTTTGCAACGTAACCGAACTGTTATTATGTTAGGAAATATTTTTTGAGATAACCGAACTAAGGTTCGGTTGGGAAATGTTTTTGCAACTAATCGAACTATTAGGGTTCGGTTGGGAAATGTTTTTTGCGACATAACCGAACTAAGGTTCGGTTGAGATTTTTTTTTTTTTTTTGAGAAATAGCCAAACTGTTCTTCATGTTCATCATTTCTATTAGGTTCGGTTAGTTCGACAAAGTTTTTCACATAATTCCTAGCCGAACTTCTCTCTGCAACTTCCATTTTCAACTCATTTTGATGGTTAATACTCATTTTTCAATCGAACGAGGAACGTCAAGGAAAGAGAGAAGAAGAAGAGAATAATTTTTATTTTCAAAACTAAAAAATTTCGATTCCCCCTGTTTTTGTTTTTGTTTTTTATTTTGATTTTGGTTAATAGATTCATTTAGATTAGATATAATGATTAGATTTATATAGTTATTAGGTTAGTTTTAATTTAAATTAAAGTAAAGGATAAATGTGTATTTACCTAACTTTAGGACACCCCTTATAAGTATAGGGAGGTTGGCCTAATAAGACCATGGTCTCCCAAAAAAAAAAAAAATGGTCCCTAAAAAATGGTTCATATTTTAGCTCATGAGTCATGGGGCAATCATTTTTGAAGCCTTATGGTTCTTTTTTTCGTAGGTCCCAAGGAAAATTTGGGTAAGATGGAAGATTTTGGGTTTGGTTACTAACACCTCGTTCGGTCGGGAAAATTAGAAAGCTAAGAGTGCAATCATGGGATAATCCAGTCGTTGGAATTGGATTCCAAGAGATTCGATTCAAATCCTAAATGTTATCAAGAAATGGATAATTCAGTCGTTGGAATTGGATTCCGAGGAATTCGATTTAAATCCTAAATGTTATTAAGAAATTATCTACTTATTGTTTTTTGGAGGGCATGGGATTCAACAATCGCTTTTTAGAGTAACCCTAACTTATTTGGCAAACCCATGAATTAATCTAGTACAATAAGAACTTCATATATTGATACTCCATATATTAAGAGCATCTCCAACAATAGGTATAATAAAAGTTCTACGTGGAAGTCTAATTAAGACCTTTATTTAGGAGATTTTACACATGTAATAAACATAGGACCCCTTGGTTAAAAAACTATCTTCAATAGTGAAGGGTTTAATCCTTAGAATATTTTATACGATAAAATCTTAACCGTTTATCTTAACTTTAACTAATTTCTAAAAAAATAAAATAATTGAAAATATGACGTGGAGGTGCAAGTGAAGGTGCAAATAAGACTTCCTTTAACACCGTCATATTTATTTTTCCATCCCTCTTAGTTTGTAGGATCCAACCATTGGATATGGATTTTTGTTAATTGGGGGTCTAAAATCCTACGTGTCATGAAAAACAAAAAGATTCACCCTCTATTGGAGATGCTCTAATAAACTCTATATATTAATAAAAAAATCATAGTCCCAATTTGGGCCGGTTATAAATAGTAATAACCTCGACATTTTAATATTAATAGCTTTTTATAGTCCCGTTATAAGAAATTTACCTCTATATATCAATATAATCGTCACTATTGGAAACTTATAGATCTTGTAACATTAAAATTTTAAGATAAAACAAAATATTTATCTATAGTTGTTGGAGGTAAGGATATAACTTTTTGTATTCTCATCGTATATGATTTGCGGATGCCTAAGACCTCATTACTATGAACACCTTCAGGTTCATGCCAAAATATATACAACTTGTCGAGCATGTTTAAATCTTCTTGGCATGAAACATTTGGTATCATTGTACTATCATCATCAGGATTATCTTCTTCCCCTTCTTGTCTAATTCCATCGTTCTTCGATTAAAGCATATACGGCTTCATTGAATTGCTCATTTGGATGATTAAGGAAGACATCCATATATATTATCATTTACATACTTTGAATTATTAAAAAAAAAAAAAATGGTATACCTCCCTATATTAATAATTTTCTGAAGTCCCTAAGCTATTAATATATGGAGTCTTTACTGTAGAAATCTGGATCTATAAACCCTAATTTTGAAAATTTCGTAGTCTTTGAAATTCTTTTTGTTCTTATAATCGCAAACCCATGAATTAGAAGTATGATAATTGACGGTGCTTCCGACATTTGGTTTATAATTATAATTAGGTATAACTTAACTTTGTTGTATGATTACTTGATGGTAGTATCTGCACGTTCTCAAACCGCAACATTTGAGCCATCTAATTGATATGCCTACAACATCAAAAAAAAAAAACCTGCAATAACTTGTAATAAATGTGGCATCAACGACTAAAAAAAAACTTATTGAGTTTTCATGGGGAATACAATATAGAATAGAGTTTACATAATATGTGGTGAAAAGCTTATGCCTACAACATCTGAAGTTGAACTAATCAAATAATATAAGCTATTTACCTTTGTGCTGGATGTTTTTCGATTGCTTCACTTGTACCAAGATTCACACAAGAATATACCATTGTTACCTGTGGATGAAGGCCGTGATCCACCGGACCAAGATCACGAGAATCTTGTAGTGAGCATGGATGCTTTTGGTGCAACGAAGCTTTCCGTGCACCCGATGGTTCATGTACTTCTACCGGAGGTGATCTTACGGAGATAGAGCTTGTTCGCCAGACCCGAGTAACAGCACCAGCCGCTTGCGTATTGATGCAGTACATCTTACTCAAGTAGAAGATTTAGAAGAATGACCGACCTCTTTTATTTCGTAGTCTTTCCTGAATTATGTAAACTTTATTCTTAGTTGGTCTTTCCAAAGTTAAGAAATTTCAGTTTTTAGTTTTAGTCGAATAGAGTTGGTGTCTTGATTTAAATTGTTATTGTTTTGAAACAAAAAAAAAAAAATACATAATTCATTCTCTTCTTTTTCTTACTGTTGATTTATTTCGCATCCTTCATATTAATCTTTCTGCATCTCTGCCTCCATATTGTATTCTTATTATTGTTCTATATTTTTACCCACATTTGTGTATGTGATACCACGGGTTTAGATAGTTGCTCTTTCGCTCAATTATTATTTATACTTGAGAAAAATCATTTCATTTATTCAATTAATTTTTGTAATATACTATGGTTTTACCCACATTTATGTATGTGATACCACATGTATCACATTTATTTTACCCACATTTGTATACATATATATAAGAGTTAAAAGATCTATCTATTTAATATAATAAACTCAATAATTTTATAAAATATGAGCAATGTTGTTATTCATAAATGCAAATTTAAAAAAAATTATTCATTTACAAGAGTCAAGAAATAAACCGATTCCAAAGAATATTTCGTGTAAGTCATATAATAATGAAATTGATTCTTTCTATTAACCTTTTGATCATTTTTTTTAATATATGAACAAACAAATATTGCATCAATCATTTCTTATTTCTTGATTGATTATCAGGCGCTAGTCAGGGTTATTTAGGGTGAAGAAGTAGATGTTCCATGGGAGCATAGAGGCTTAGTTGAGGTATTGCTTTTCTTTCAATTTCGCTTGAGAGTTGGTCTTGCTTGCACACAAATAGGTTAGCCAATAAGTGTATTGATGAATTAGCAAAATATGCTCATAAAGAAGGTATCTCTAGCACCTGGCTTAGAGTTCCTCCTAATTTTATGTTAAACCTTATTCAACATGATAGTGCTTAATAAATTCAATTATTAGTTTTGCAACAAAAAAAATAAAAATAAAAAATAAAAAACTAATTTAGTAATAATGTACAAAGTAAATGCGTTACGATACGATAATATATATGAAACATTATCGTGTTTTTTAATATTTTGTTTGAGAATTTGTTGGCGTTTTCAAGTAAAGAAAAATATTCGACAACCGGTTAACAAGTAAAAGAATAACAAATGTTTGAACCTAAATAAATTAAAACGACGAGACAAGGAGATACAACAGATCATAAAAACTTTAAAGCTTAGTAAAATTTCATTTAAATCAAATTTCAGCGAAAAACCCCAAATATATACAAATAATAAACCCCAGACAAAACACAATAAGAAGAAGAAAAAAAAAAAAACCACTTTGAAACCATGTTTAGATTCTAGGAATTAACATTTTAACTTTATGTACCCTTGGAGTACTAGATAGAAATGCAACACACATAACGTGTCAACTGTAATTAATAAGTGAAAAATGAACAATATACAAGATACAACAACGATAATTGCAAACTCAACCAAAATTAGTATAAAAATCAATTACTCGATTTGCTGAAAATCGAGTGAAAACCCAAGATTGATTGAAACCTTTGAATAACAAAACCAACAAGAATCGAACTTCAATTACAAACCCCAAATACTTATAATAAAATCTGTTATTATAATAAATAAAAATTTTCTATTTATTTAAATTATGCAAGAAGTATTAATCATAATTGCCTCAACCAACCATTCTGAAACTTGTTATTCACCCAACTTTTCTCTCTTGAACTTTCGGTAACTGGGTTCTCGTCCCTTGAGTGTCTAAGAAGGTTATGAACTATCATTAGTAACAAGTGGGTTCAGGGGTAATAAGAAGGTTGAGTGGATCCATATATTTTTATGCATACAATACCTAATTTTAGGCAAGAAATAATGTATATTGTGTATCGTTGCAGTATTGTTGTTTTTATTACTAGTACCTTATATTTCGGCAACGATGAAGTAAACACTACTCTAATACCATGCATAATAATTAATATATTCAAATCATGAGTTTAATCGTCTTTCTCACAAAAATGCTTAAATTGTTATGTTTTTCATTTCTTTGTTGATGTTTAATTTAATGGCTTTAAGTTGAAATGATTCAATGCTTTTATCAACCAATTATAAACTTTTAGTTATTTTTCTTGAATTAAATTGTAATATTCCGAACTTTTTCTCATATTTAATTAAATCTATTAGAACTTAATTTAAGCCTCAACCAACTTAAACTGTTATATTCTGAACTTTTTCTCATGTTAATGTTGAATCAATTTTTTAACTAAAACAATTATCATAAAAGAATTGCACAAATTAAATAAATGAGAAATATCACCTTTTTATTGGGAAAATAGCTTTCTCTTTCGCCCCAGAAATGGGGTTTAGCTCCTCCTGTTGGAAACATGCTTAAAATGATTGTTTATAGCTCAAATGGTGTTTACAAAGAAGAAAAAGAGAGAAAACAATAAAAACAACGAGTTTACAACGTTTTTTGGGGCGTTACAGACTCAATGTTACAATTCAAGTGTTGCAGAAGCGGCTGTTACAAATAACACTGTCGCAGAAATCCACATCCATTTTCTTTTGCAAGCATGCTCCGCAAGCATTGTAATACCCAGTCCAATTTTTAAGGGTATTTTTGTATATTGATAAAAGGGTAATTTCATAATTTAGTATACTTAGATTATCTCAGCGAACTAGTGCTTGATCAAGGACGTTGTTAATATATTTTTTTACTAATTGATTAGATTTGATTGATTTTAACAAGAATATAATTAATTAATGGAGCTTGACATGTAACATGTTGACATTTGTGAAACTTGATAATTAATTATATTAACAAAAATACAAAATTTGTTTTGCATGAGCTTATGAATGTCTTCAGAATTTATTTTTGGAAAGTGTGTGCATATTATTAGGTGTCACTTTATAAATATAAATAATATAATTAAGTATTGATTATATTTTTGGTAATGTTTTAAATTCGTTAATTTAATTTAAGAATTATTATTGCTAGTTGTCACTTGAGGTGAAAATGAAAATAAATAGTTTTGCATGTCACTATATTATTGGTTGTTGATTGATTATTTGGTAAATGTAAATAAAGAAAAATCGCTTTCCTTAGTTGTCACGGTTAGTGATTAATGGAATTTTGCATGGATTTTAAATTGGAAAATTTGAACTATTTTGGTAACTTAATAGTTTGTGCTCTAGCTAATTCAAAATGTGAAACTAAAAATCTTAATTATATTTATTGACTTGACATGATTAAATATTGATAATAAATGTGTAATTTATTTTAGATTTGAGAAAGAAGGAAGTATATATAATTTTCAAATTATGGTTAGGTGTATGAATGGTAGATTTTGATAATATGGTAATAGCATTAATTAAGAAATTTATTTAGTGTTAGGATGGAAAGGATATCTTTGTTGTTAAGCAAGATGCTCTATTATTTATAAGAAAACGAAAACAAACGACTATTACTTGATATTTTGGGAGAATCCATGGAAGACGATTATGTCGTTTAGAAAACAGAAAAGTATTGTCACTAGATAAAATAGGGAATAGTATGGGAGACGATTATTTTGGTATTGAAGACGGTGAACCGTAGTGTCTATAAAGTTAATAGCTTGTATTTTCATAACTTATGGATCTTGCAATTTGAGGTAGGCGCAACACAATCAAAAACCTTCTTTTTATTTAAGTTTCTTTTAATTAAATTTAATTTGTAAGTTTTCATTAATATATGAATGATAATCGATGTTGTGAGTATGATTATGAATGTTGGGTCAAGGTCCATAGATTGTGATTCTTAAAAACAACTTTGATGGGATACGAGATATCCTTGGGAACGGTTTTGTTTCCCTAAACCCACGTGGGGCTCCCTGGGGCGAGCGGATTGATTGAATTTATTGTTGTTTATGGATGAGGTGTTTCCATGTGTTTGCGGTGTTGTTAATCATGTTAGATGTTTTTAAAATGAATTGAAAAATATTGCATAAAATGTTTTGTTGCTTCTTTGCCTACTTGGTGTCACAACTCACGTCGTATTATGACAAAAATTCCAGATTTGATGCGTGACAAGGGAGTTGATCAACTTGGAGCCTAGAGAATGATTAGAGATGTCTAAAGTTATCATTTATGCCTAAAATTCTATTTTAAGATGTAATTAATCTTAGTTTGAATGCTGTAAAATATTGTATGATGTTTAGTTGACTGATCTTCATTTTAAATTATCAATATGTTTAGATATGATTATTTTTGTAATAAATGTAAAACATCTTAAGGGACATTTGATAAAATTTATAGAATTTTCTGAGTGGTATAACTATTTTTAAAATAATTCTTTATACGAGTGTTAAATCCAGAAAATATATGACTGTTTTAAATGTCTTATAAAAATCCTAATTAAAAGCTATGATATATTGGTTTTTAGATGTTAGCGTCCGCAGAGGAAATCATCATCTATGTTTTTTTCTTTCTAAAATGACAGGACTCATCCAATTTTGAGTTGTGCGCGATTTAATATAATTTTTCTAAAACAGAGTGTCACAGTTTTGAATTTCTGCAGTGCTAGTCAACTATATGTTTGACCGTGGTCTTAGGCAATTAAACTTAATCTAAAAATTATGGAAAATTGATATATAATAATAATTTCAATCAGTACTGTATCCATATAATTATCATAAATTTTGGAACTCGTATGAACCCTGTAAAATTCTAGGAATCTACCTAGGTCATTTTCGATTGTACAATTTGGTGTTGTAATAGTTACTTATTAATTAAATCATAAAACATGAACGGTATTGATATTTTTATTTATGAACCAAAATGTGTTTTGTTTCCGGTGGCTTTAAAATGAGGCTAAATCAACGGTTAGATTTTGCTAAATAATTTTCTAAGTATTTCGCTGCGATAAAAATATTAATTTGAGCATGGATTAAATTAGCCCCAATGAATTACTTAAAGAGCTTGGGCTTAGTAGCCGGGCTTCGGCTATGGTATCGAAGTAGCACTTCGGGTTTTCGGGCATGGATCCGGGCAGGATCCGGGCCCGAAAATCGGGGTGTTACAAGCATGATGCCTCAACCTTAACTTCCTCAACATTCCAACTTACCATTGTTC
Organism: Papaver armeniacum; assembly: GCA_023531295.1. NCBI lineage: Eukaryota > Viridiplantae > Streptophyta > Magnoliopsida > Ranunculales > Papaveraceae > Papaver > Papaver armeniacum. The sequence continues at coordinate 331,615 of JAJJWW010014665.1, read as the reverse complement.
TGCGAATGGTGCAAATAGGATAATGCTTATGAATTCTTGCATGCATCACTGGCTTTCGAGTCTTTATCCACGCGTTGGGCATGCCTTGGATTGGTGCACATGCCATTTCAAGACTATTTCTTAGTTTCGGCATTGCTGAAAGCATGTACTGATCTTACTCATGCCAATGATGCATCAGTCAGGCTCATGCCGTACTTGCATTGCATCATCCTTGTGATGCAAGTCAGATTATTTTGAAGACTGAGTGTTTCTCGCTTTCCTTCACAAATTCTTACATTCATTTGAACAATAAGTTCTAGGACATCATCTAGGTTGTCAATAGTTTTTTCCTTTTCTGAATAGTTTTCAACATGTTTGAAAAATCTTTCCAACACTTTTCGAAATTCAGAACTTGGGCAGACTAGTGAATTTATTCTCTTTTCACACTTTGCAACAGAAGATTTTTCACTAGAGATTGGACTCATATCCAAAACATGTTTCTTGAGTTTCGGATTCATTCTTTTCTGATCAGGAACCTGATTCGCAATTAAGTTATTAGTCACAGACTTTTTCTTTGATTTTTGAAAAGACTTACGAGAACAATTTCCATTGACCTTGTCTGAGATATTATTCGCATTATCTTGACATACGTTGACTGAGTTCTTCATAAGTTTAGCTTTACTTTTATTACTTTGACTCATATCTTATAGGTTTGATCGCACCAAACACAGATTGTTAGATCTTTTCGTGTTTACCTGCTCTGATACCAATTAAAAAGACGAGGGTACCCGAATGTACCTCAATCTAAAACTTTTCCAACTATAAGTCCTTTCTCCGAAACTGATTGTCTATGGACTGATTCGAGACAATACAACTAATCAGTTCACACTTTGTGTGATCGTCTATGGATACGAGATCGAGACAATACGACAACAAGATATCTTGTGTGATTGACTATGGATACAAGATCGACACAATGCAACAACGAAGTATGTTTACTTGATAAATGGTTCGGACTTAACCAAACACAATAGGATTACTATCAAGTAAATAGGAATTAATTAACGTTTGTGTATTTTACTTCTAATTATAATAAAAACAATTATAATTGCGGAAATAGAAAAGTAAAAGACATAGCAAGATTTTGTTAACGAGGAAACCGAAAATGCAGAAAAACCTCGGGACCTTGTCCAGAATTGAATACTCTCATGATTAAGCCGCTATACAAAATCAAACCAACTTCGTATAGTTGAGACCAAGCAACTAAACTTATAGTTCACCTAGTTTCGTCTGTATTCCCACACCTCCAACTTGTAATAAGTCACGTACTTGGAACAATTACAAACAATAAAGGAATAACAAATTTGTTTGGTAACAACTCTTTTCAACTAAGTGATATGAGTTCGACAAAAGGCTCTTACGTTTATCCCAATATAAACTCATTTGTCAGGTCCTTAGATCTATCTAATAACAACTGCCAAAGTAATTGTCAAGATTTTGCAATCAATACTTTGAATCACAAAGAACTGTATTGATGCCAATCTACTCAACTAATCAATCCAATCTACCACAAGGATAAACCTATTATAGTTGGATCCTCTTTAACCGACGTATTGTGCACACCAAAGATTATGAACCCAAATCATAAATCTTTTTTGTCTTCAAATCTTTTCAGATCTTCAATAAACACCTGCACACAATCTACTTGAATCTCTTGTGATCAATCACACACATAACAAAATCTGTTAACAATGGATTATCACAAGACGTCTTTAGATCTACAAACAGTCTAAAGATTCCCGTCGAAACTTCAATCTAGTTTGAATAAATCTTATATCAGAAGAGAAGATTCTCAAGCATAAACAAACTAGGTGCAATCAAAGTTCAACAACCGTTAGTCAATAAAATCAATCGGAAACTAATAATAAACCGCAATTATCTAGTTTCCCACCAACGGTACTAATAGAGCTTCTCAATCCTAAATAAGTCTTTAAACCGAGCAGCCGTAAGAGATTTCTCCTAATTTGGTTACTTTCCTCTCCAAATAGGCGGCTCCACCAGAAACAACACAACTAGGTAATTTTGCTGGCTCTGAGAATTAGTTTGCTCGAAATACAAACTTTGATATTTATTGACCAAGGAAGTTTGGACACCAAGGAATTTCCAAAATCGAAAATATTCTCAAGATATGCAATATATTTCCAAATTCGGTTTCCATAATTTCTGGAAATGCTTTGTCCAAATATTGACCGAAATCTCTTAGAAAATATCTAACTAGTAAATGCACATTACTATTTTTTATTTTCCAAAAATAAAATTAAAAACCTTAATTAAAAGATTCTCAATTTATTTTCGATCCGGGATTTTCCTTTAGCTATTAAGGAATATCTTTGAACAATAAAAGATAGGCGTTACTGCACATGTTCAAAGTATGTTGATATCTTAACTTAGTAAATCAACTTTCATATTTACTATCTTGGAATCGATTTGCCACACTTACAAACAAGTTTAGAATTAGTTCATCTGACTTCCAAGAACTATGTGATTGATCAAGAACACCCAATCACCAAATATGGGTTTCACGGTTATACCAAAACAAGTTTCGGTTCTACCTCCATGTGGGTACTGGAATTAGTCACACTATCTTTCCAAATTTCAGTTGAATATGTACTAGGATCGGTTCCCACATATATATGGTATCAACTTGTATTTGTTGCACATGTCCATAGGATCGGTTCCCAATATCTAAAAACGTGTTGCACCTCTTAAAAGGATCGGTTGCACCTCTTACTAGGATCGGTTCCCCTTTGCCTAGAGTTAGTCATACCAATTACAACAAATCTATCATACCATTTCAGGGGATTACTTAAGATCGGCTTCACTAATAAAAGTCATACCAATACAAAAGTCAGGCCTTGTGAATATCTTTACCAAGAACATAAGCAAGTCATGAGCGGTTATACTAATCACACACATATTGGTAGTTCAAAATATACGCAGTGAATAACAATACCAATAAGCCTAGTGATTTCTCTTTCGATTCACGAAACAAGTTCATGAATTTACTTCCTTTAAACGAATGTAAAATATTGTTTCCTATGATGAAATCTTCACCTCATACCCATACATAATCACAATAGCATTCAAACGATTATGTCGATGTCTTATATACGAAGTTCAAAAGATAACCGTTATACTTCGTATTGTATTCCTTAATACTACGTCCAACTAGAGTATAATCATTCACGCTTCGCAATTATGTTTTCAATATGCACGACTTGAAAGATACGTTAGGGAATGAAACAATTCAAGTCAAATATTACTAACCTCAAGTGGAAGGATGATGTTGTCGTTGTAGCTCCTTACTTCTTCAAGTCTTCACGTAATACTTGTAATGTCTCATATCCTAATACTTTCAAGCTAACCTATACGAAGTTGACTCTAGTACATACTCAAGCGACTCTTTAAATGAGTTTTCGTTCATTAAAATATGACAACCAAACTTGACATACCAACGCTTGGTGGGTTCAACCGAGCTATGCTCTAACAACATGTGTTTTTTCATTTTGATTCTAACAGATTTATTTCTAAAAACAGAAAAAAAAAGTGTTATCTTAATTGATTATATTTTGTTTTTAATATTTTTGGAAACAAAATCTATTGAAACAATCATTAAAAATAACACGTGTCAACATCTGATTTGTCCACCATGTCCCCATAAAAAAACGCCCCATCAAAAATTTATCCCCCTACGACATTCTCTTATATGATCCCAACTTTGACTTATATTCTTGGGTGGAGCTTCAGTTTTTTTCTGTAAAGTCCGTCTTTTTTTAGGTTGGAAACAAGTTCATATTATGAAAAGAGAAATCTACGAACTTGTGAGGGGTACAAAGAGGAGTTTTCTACGCCAACGTGCAGTATGAATTTGAGGGTATGATACCCTCTAGTTTTCACCAGTAAGAAACAATTCTTCACTTGCGGCCACTTTTCACAAAGCACTGTATAGTCTCCTACATATGTGATTGCATATTATAAGGTCGAATCATTTTTCCGTTTAACTTAGAAAATAATAAATTTTGTAAATTAATTGCATCACTATATCAATGTGAGGGATTACTCCCAAATACAGCTCCATCTTAGGTTAAATTATATTAGGCCTTTGTTGTATGTAATATATGTAAACCTTGATGCGTATCTTATTCACCATCGACAAAGTACATCATATTGCCAAAATATGTATCTAAACAACAATTAGTTTTAAGTATCATAAACTTATCTTATGTATCTTTTAAATATACTCTTTTTTTTTTCGGTTCCACCAAATTGCATCTTTTCGGGTCATTATACATAAACACACATTTCACCATAAAGACATGCCAAAACCCAAGAAAGTGGCTGATTCAATGGTTGATTTTCCATGATCCCGACCAAATTCTAACCCATTAACTCATCAGCATATATATTTTTTTGGTATAAAACATCTGGCACTTGCTAGTTGCACGCCACTTACTATCAAATTAGATTGTAAATCCGCATACCTTCATCGTTCCAAAACTCTATATCAGTATCTAGATACGTTGAAGAGTTTTATAGTCATTTTGGGAAGCAAAGGCTAATTGATTTTGAAAACAGTTCAACTTCTTACCAAGACGAGGGATGAAAAACAAGAGATCCTTGTTTTCCTCGTCAGATGTCTGAGAGGAGGAGACAATAATATATCCATTATTTTGTCCTCCAATCATTTGGTTGATGGCTCCATCAGAGACAGATTTAGTATATGTATGATCACTAAACATATCTGCCATTGAGCTCCCACATATTTTGGTGATGAGACAGGGATGGCCAAGATTTCTGCTAGATCATATAAGAGTAGAATACTTATAAATCTTAATCATTAGATTAAGGATTATCCCACAAATATAATTTTTTTTTATCTCCTTGCAAAAGAAATAAATCCTGCGAACCCTTTGTCCCAGTGTGACCTGTCTCTTATGCTTGTAAAAAGAGTGGAATTAGCAAGCTTCCAAAAAAACCTCAAGTCAAAGGGGACCTCTTTAGTTGGTAATTTTATTTTCTCCCAGTCAACAGTTTTTCAATAAGACGAGCTGAAATGGTATCCTGGTCAACTTCATTACCAGTAATCATGTGATTACGTTTCTCACTGTACTTGATGATGAATCATTTTATTATCGACATGAATAAGATTGCAACCAACAAGTGTGACAAAGATAGGTTTTTATGATTATTATTATGATATTAGCATAAAAAATTCTTACCACATCAGGTGAATAATTATCAAAGTCGAAGATTTTTCCCCAGTCCAGATCTTGAACAAACCTCACATAGCTTGCATCTGACAGTTATGAATCAAATTTATTTTCGTCGATAAATCTCATTCCTTTGAGAGCTTGATATTTTTCAAAACATGAAAATCCACAAAGAAAGTAAAATCATGTTTATCCTTGATCATATTGGGAAAGCGGATCTTTTCAATATCACTTATATGAATAAAAGGATTTAAGAGATCCTCATTGGCTAGTTCCGAAGTTTTTCCATGTCTGTTTTTCCCTTTTCCCATAATTTCCAACAATTTTTCTTGTTCCGAAAGTAAACAAGAAACCCTGGTTTTATTACCAAAAATTTGCTCTAAAATAGTTTGAAAAAATAATACATGAGCATATCCTTTTTATATGAAGAGGAAACATGTTTCTTCGGAAATTGCTAGGTTTAGGAAACAATATTGGATTCAGAAATACAAGTTTATAGGGAAACAAATACGAATTCGGAAATTGACCTCTATGAAATATATTAATTCTATATTCATGATCGAAGATGTTATTACTCTCTTATTACCCAAAACTTTCGGTAACATATTCCAGAACCCGCTCAGGATGAAAAAACACACAATGGATTTTTCATTGAAGATGATTGAGTAAGAAAATATAAATCTAATCATGAAAAGATATTTAAAGAAAATATCCTTAGAATTGTTAATCCAAAAGTTCGTTAAAAGATCACATGCTTCATGGAAACAGTTGTAAAGAGCATGAAGCATCCCTTTGTGAATAATACGGTTAACAAACTAATTACATTTTATAGACTCAGGAAGATACCCAGAGTCAGGTCTATTTCGAGTCACATAGCCAGTTAAAGTACTGAATATGTGCTTAAATATACTTGGATGGATGTTATACCAAAATATATTTATTAAGATTCTAATAATTTCAAAAAGATAATAGTCATGGGATATTATTAAAAATTCTTTTGAAAAGTCTTACTCATATCAGATTTTGACATAGCGATCGTCTCACATGTATTTGTGATACCTATAACTGTCAAAAGTATGTACAATAGACTTGAGATACTAATGCCATTAATCCATATTCCAGAGATTTCTTGAGAGAATGTTTTACTTCCTTCATTCGTGTCTTCCACCACGAAAAGTTGAAGGTATCAAATCTTGATGCTACGTTAAATGAATCAATTATAGGTCTTGTGAAAACCATATTTAGATTCCAGTCTTATAGGTTGAATCCCACCAGACACAAACTATTAGATTTTTTTTTTCGTGTTTGCCTTCTCTAGTACGGACGAGGTTAAAGTGTCGCGAATAAATGTTTGTACATACAATCTAAAAGGATCATCCACTATGTATCGCCCTATATAAAGGGTTATTATAGGTATGATACCTTGCGTGATCTAATATAAACAGGAAAAAGATACTCCAAGAATTCATTGAAAAGAAAGATGGCTAAGAAGAAGATATCAACTACAAAATAGGTATACACACGGGTAAGTGTATACTTGGAGATTATAAGTATGAAACCAAACCTTAAACTATATGGATCAATCCAAGTGTTTGGGATTAAACACAAAATCCAATAATATGAAGAGGAGAAATAGAAGATCACGTTATATTCCTCGGCCAAAGATTCCCAAAATGAGCGGAATAGTATTTACTTTTAATTATAACTAAAACAATAATTATAATTTGCGGAAAGTAAAAGTAAAGACACAACAAAATTTTGTTAACGAGGAAACAAATGCAAATGCTAAAAAGGAAGGGAGACAATCGGACCTAGTCCCTTCACGTTTGAGTACTCAACAACATATTAGAACTAAGCCTCTAAAATGGTTTGAAGGTCTACAAAGACCACTATCAATGTCGAAACAAAGGATTATTGAAACCAAGTAAACTAACCATACTCTCATAGTTAATTGAAATGACGAGGGTACCAAGTACACCACAATCTTTCCGATATCAACCTATAGGTATGATACCTTGCGTGATCTAATATAAACAGGAACTGTGAAGAAGATATCAACTACAAGGTATACACTTGGTATATGTTATAAGTATGAAACCAAACCTTAAACTATATGGATCAATCCAAGTGTTTGGGATTAACGAACAGTGTATTTACTTTTAATTATAACTAAAACAATAATTATAATTGCGGAAAGTAAAAGTAAAGACACAACAAAATTTTGTTAACGAGGAAACTGCAAATGCTAAAAAAACCCGGGACCTAGTCCAGTTTTGAGTACTCAAAGAACTAAGCCTCTATACAAAGACCACTATCAATGTCGTATTGAAACCAAGTAAACTAACCCTAGTTACCTAGTTTCTCAGTATCCCCGCGCCTACAACCAATCTGGCTAACACACATGAAACCTAAGATAAAGTCCATTATCTTAAGTCGCTTAAGCATCTCCGAAGTCTTTAAGCACTCAACCCTTTTGATCGTCTTCCAAACAGTAAATAACTAATGTGTTTGATAAACACTCTTCTTATCTCAAGAAGTTAATAAGAGATATTGTAGTTGAGCTTGACAAAGGCTTTTATGTTTAAAATAAATTAAACTCCTTTGTCGGGAAAGTACTTCCAAGATCTGGATTAACAAGTTAACTAGATCAAGTCAAACAAAACTATCATATTCGATACGTCTTCGGATTTGTTAGGTCTTCAGAGTAATACTTGTATGTTTCAACATTTCTAGACTTCCTAGTCTAACCTAAAAAATTCGACTCTAGTAATCTAATCAAACGACTTATGAGTTTTGATACTAAAATATGACAACCAACCTTGACATACCAACTCTTGGCGGGTTTAACCGAGCAGTGCTCTAACAATACCCATTTATCACAACAGAATTTCTAAGAGCAAGGATGGTGGAATGAGTGTTAAAAAAAAATCCCGTTAAAATCCATTGAGAGACTAGGTGATGGTTTTTGGACCTTCGGAAGCATATATATCAAGTTAAGAGGCACATAATAAGCCGTTTGGAGGAAAAATCCCTTGAAGAGGCTGATCATCAACTACTTGAGAGAGAAAAATATATCACTCAAGTAGCTAATTATGTGCCTCTCCAAATCTTCCTTATTTTTTTAAATTAAATTTCTTGACTTTACCCTAAAGCGGCTAATCATATGCAGCTCAACATTTTTTTTCTCCAAGCAGCTGATCAAGTGCCTCTTAGTCTTTATTATGACACATTCCTTCATATGAAGGAATGTTGAAAGAGTTTGGGTGAAAGTGGTTCTCTCCACCACCCATAATAGCACCTAATATTGATCATTTTTGATCAAAGTATTTCAATTTGAATGAGAGTCATTTTTCAAAGACCTAAGAGAATCCTGTGTCAGGGTAAAATTATAACATAAGCCAAGTGAAAATCATAACTTATTGAGGTACATTTATGTGGAAATCTTAGTAAACAACATCCTCAATAACATTGTAACAAGGCTTGATAGAGTTATATTACCAGGGATCCATGACAAATAATCATCACCTTCATAAGATAAACTAGAATTGCTGATAAGTTGTAGTAGTACATCTGCCATATCCACTTCAGCATCTTTAAGAGGTCTTGACAAGTTAAAATCTCAAGAAGGCATGTAGCAGTATACTACCATCTCCCTTAATAAGTTGTTTGGATACCAAAATAGAAGTGTTTCTGCTTATGAACTTCTAGAAGTAACTTCTGAGAAGTTGAAAAGTTAGGTTGGAAACTACCTAGCTTATAAGTTGAATAGTTAAGAAGCAATTTGGAAAATTAACAAAGACAAAATTATGTTTATAAGTATTGAAAATTGTTAATTTTGACACAATCATAAATTTAATCGTGAAAAAGATATATACCTTCATCGATAAATACCAAACATAATATTTTTTGAAATCTTAATAATTAAAGTGATAAAAAGTTAAGCAAATCTTTTACATATGCACACAATAATGCAATGACAAGATCATGTGAGTTTCATCTCAATAAATATCCCATTTCGCAGTGCTGGTTTTGAGGAATACTAGCAAATAAATTGTAGTTTCAGAAGGATCACTTGGTCCTTCACTGGGAACAACTTTCTTAGAGCTTACCCGTTACCACACACACATATGTTTTAAGTTATTTATTAAGGCTATCCATCTAAAGTTTATTTTTGGCAGAGAGCAATGAGGTTAGTTTTATACACAATAGACAAAGTGAGACGCTCAAATTTCTTATACACTATATTGGGTTTTCAACAGCATACCAAAGTTCAGAACCCATACATCATGGATTATATTTTGATGAAAGTGATAAAAGTATACTAGAATGTTAAAAAATCTCTTTGGACCAATCAATAGTAACAACAATCTTGATCGATACTTTGGCTACAACTACTTTAAAAATTCACGTTCTTCTTTCCAAAATGTTATCAAAAGAAATGGAATACTTGTTACTTAGATTCTTCACCATAGATTTTGAGAAAATAAAACGTCCTCTATAATATTAGCCAAGCTTAAATATATTTTTATTATATCACCCTTTAGTGCATTTGTAAGTGATATGTAAACCTTGAAGGTGCTTACTCACCATTGTATGTGTTAAAAAAATGTGTATGTTAACAATTGTTAGTTTGTGTATCATGATCATAGGTATCCGTTAGCACTCCCATGTGCCGGCACTCCGTATGTCTCCTTCTCGGCCAATAGCAGTGTCTCAACATTAGTGAATGATAATTATATAACGGAAATAATTTTTTGGTTACAGTCAGTGCTAAGAGTTACCTCATGTAATTATTTCTTTTTCATTTTGTTATTTCTCTTTTTCTTGTAATGTCTTTGTCTATATGTAGACAAGTCCTGCAATAGTTGTAGGAGTACTTTACAATAAATACACACATATATCATCTTGGCTTAATGGGGTCTTGCACCTATGCAATCTCATCTTGGCTTTAGATACTACATCTTATTTGTAGATGATTGCACCATATTCAGTTAGATATATCATATGAAGAGTAGAACAGATAGTCCCAGCTGCTTTAAATTATTCAAGTCTCTTGTTGAGAATCTGCTTGCTGTAAGAATAAATTACTTTCAATATGACGTAGCTTTAGAATTAACCTAAAGTCATTTATGGTGTATGTCATTACTAATGTTGTTTTTGATGAGACCAAATTTCCATTTGTTGAACAACCTGCTACACTTGATAAAGTGTTTTCTCAATCTTTTATTACTTCTACTTTTATGTCGGATGATTCTTCTACGATATCTACTTCAGCTGAGCCGTCTGGCACTTTGACATCTGCTTGTGAGTCTTCTCATCATGCTGCTACAATACTTATATCTCCATTTGTGGTTCCTCAACTAGATGACCTTTCTACCCCTGCTGTTGCTACAACAACTACTTCTATGTCAGTTGTTTTGCCTAATTCATACAAAATCAAAATCAGGTATTCATGTTTCTAAATTTTTCTCTAAAGCTTTTGTAGCCAACAATCTTCTTAAACATCTAGTTCCAACTGTTCTTATCAGTATCACTAAGCCTATTTCTGAACCAAAAACATTTAAGGAAGCTATCAAACATCATGTATGGATTAAAGCAATGCACAATGAGTATGAAGCACTACATGAAAATGATATATTGAGATATATACCTTATGATCCCTCTATGAATATTCTTGGGTGTAAATGGGTGTTTAAAATCAAACTTAAATATGATGGTACCGTTGAAAGACACAAGGAAAAATTGGTTGCTAAGGGATATCATCAGGTTGATGGGATTAATTTTGAGGAAACTGTTAGTCTAGTTGTTAAAGAAACTCAATAAGATGTGTTCTTATCCTCGCTATCTCATGGTAAATAGATGTTAGTTATGCTTTACTTCATGGAAATCTAACTGAAAAGGTGTACATGGAACAACCTCCTGGTTTTGTAGATCCACGATATCCTAATCATGTTTTTCTTCTACAGAAATATCTCCATGGTCTCAAATAGGCACTGGTTGGACATGTTTAGTGGTTATCTCCTTACTTATGGTTTTAAAAACTCTGTTTGTGATACTTCTATGTTCATTTACGATAGTCATGGTGAGAGAATGATTCTTTTGGTGTATGTTGATGATTTAATTTCGGCCGGGTCTTCTAATTCATTGCTTACTTCCTTTATTACTTCTCTCAAGACTGAATGTGCTATGAAGGATTTGGGTATTCTACATTACTTTCTGGGTATTGAAGCTACTTTTGATACTACTTATAAGAAGTTACTTCTGACTCAAAATAAGTATTCTCTAGAGCTCTTAAAAAAACATGATATGATGGGTTGCAAGCCTTGTCGAACTACAGTTTCACATGGAAAAAGAGCTTCTATTTCAAAATGGTGGTGTTTTGTCTGATGTCACAGCTTATAGAAGTCTAATAGGTGGAATTCAATACTTGACACTCACCAAACCAGACATTAGCTATGCAGTTAACTATGTCAGTCAATTCATGCATTGTCCCACTGATGTTTATATGCAGTTAGCCAAAAGGATCTTAAGGTACTTGAAAGACTCTCTAGGACAAGGTATTACACTTGGTGCTAGTAATTGTGGTGAACTTTTTTGGCTTAACGTAACAGTGATTGGGATGGTTACCATGACACTCGCAAATCCACCTCTGGATATTGTGTTTTTGTTGGAGGAAATTTGGTTTCCTGGTCCTCTAAGAAACAACAAACTTCTCTCGATCCTCCACTAAAGATGAGTATAGGGGTCTTGCAAATGCAGCTGCTGAGATTTTATGGCTAGCATATCTGTTTGAGGATTTATTTGCACATTTATCTCTTCCTTGTAAGTTTTTTTGTGATAATTTGGGTGCTGGCAGTCTTACAACAAATCCAATCTTTCATGCCCGCACCAAACATATCGAGGCGTGCTATCATATAATTCGAGATCTGGTTAAGTATGGATTTATGAGAATCTCTTATGTACATCATTTGATTCAGATGGCTGACTTATTCACGAAGGGTTTATCTAAGGTGCAGTTTAATGCTTTCAAGACCAAACCGATGCCTCTGTGAAGGCATAGTTTGAGGGGAGATCTGGTTAAGTCTGGCATGTCTTTACAAAATATTGGTTTCAGCCTCTCCCATATGTCGGCAATCCGTATTTCTCCTTCTCGGTCAATAGAAGTGTCTCAACAATAGTGAATGACAGTTGTATGACAAAAATAATTTTTTAGTTACAGTCGGTACTAAGAGTTACCTCCTGTAATTATTTCTTTTCCGTTATGTTATATTTTTTTCGTAATGTCTTTGTCTATATATAGACAAGGATACATGGAATGTATGGCCGTGGGCATTGACTAGAGTAAAGGTAAACTAGTTCTTCATATCAACACCGATTCTTGCTTCTTGTTTAACAAAGAAAGTTTCTTCCAATCGTTAATGTCTTAAACCTAGATTCGCGCAAGATTCCACGAATTGGGAAACACAATTGGAGTTCTTCTACAAGACAAATAGGTGTCTGAATTAATGAGAATTCTTTACATTCTCTGTCATCACCGCCGTGAATACCAATGGAAAACCATGCACCTTCCTCAACTGCCAATCCGTGGCTCACCACCTCGACAACAAACCTGCATAAACCAATTCTTCACAACTCCTTTACTGAAAAGCAACCTGGAAAAACACAACAAATCCCATGCTTGGTTCCCCCTAAAGATTCACCAGTATCAAAAGATAACCAAATGGAGAAGAATAAAAACCTTTCCTTAGATTCCAATCAAACCTTCTTCTCATTTTCATCTGATTCTGTCTCGAGCAACTCCGAGAAAATTAACAAAAAAGAAGAATCTTACCAAAACTTTCCTCAAGAGCAATCACCCATTCATCATAACCAGAAAGGTTCCATCAAATCAATCCATCACAAAACCCCACCAGAAAACAAGTTAAAATCAACCTTTTTACAGAAAAAAAAGGAACTTCATATCAATCTTCCAACTTACTGAAAAAATGCAAAATCTCATGCAAACCCACAATGAACACAGTGTCGCGGTGAAGGTTGTAGGAGGATACACTAATTTCTACCAAATCAAACGAGCGTTATCTAGCAGACTTTTCCTCATCCAGATCCATCACATTGAAACAAGTTCAACACTGCATGTAATCCAGATGTCCCTAAAATACCAGAGAGACAAAGATTTCATACTAGCAAACTAGCCATGGGTAGCGGGTCCACATGTAATCCTATTTGAAGATTGGATTTTTTTGTACAAAACCCAAATCTCTACTTTAAGTTCTCCCCCTTTTGGCTTCAAGTTCTCAACTTGCCCAGATTTTTTTTTTCTGATGAAGAAGCGATCAAGGACCTCATTGAATGATCTGAGACAGGTACGGTACTGCAAGTGGACATGGAGAGCTCACCACCTAGAGTGTATGTTATGATGGACCTCAACAAGCCATTTACACCAAGAGTGATGCTGAATAAAGGTACATGGGTTCAGTTTTCGTATGAGAACATTCCAGTTTTATACTTTTTGTGTGGATTCCATTGCATGTGTTCAAGGACTGTACAAACTTCTTAGGGGTAGAACATGCTTTGAACAATAGAAGTTTCCCAAATTTCCCTAATGGAAAACTTAATGCAAAGATGAAGGCTTCAACACCAAAAACATCAAGATTGAACTGCATGCAACATTACCAAGATACAAACATAGTTCTAGGAGAATCATCATCAACACCAGCGGAACTTGCAAGAGAGCAGAGACAACAACATCAACAGTTGTTGAACTATGGAACCAACAACAACAAGGAGTGAACTTTACCGAACCAGTCCAAGTTTACCAGAAAGAAAAGATTACTAAGTCTGGGGCTACTAAGTCAACAAACCCGCCACCGTTCCCAGCTCATCTCTCTGAAGAGATGACTCGACGTGGTTTGGCTTAGTGCCCGGTAATCCCGCAAAAAAGGTCTGACAAAACTACTGCAACAAGCCAAATATCTCAGCCGCAAAATGAGTGCAATAAAGAATGTGCCCATGCAAAATCTACTGAGAAATCCTCTGCAGAGTTAAGGAATGTCGAGAAAATATCTAAAAACAGGGCCCACTTCGGGACACATCAGATATGCCATCTCAAACGCCATCTGATAGGGTGTAGAATACATCCTATTTACTGTCTATTGTTTATGCTTTCTTTGCTATTTTTCTTGTAAATTATGTATTTTACGCTTGTTTTGAGTTTTGTAGCTACTTTGGAGTCACACGGAGGAAAAGAAGAAGAAATTACTCTATTTGATCCAAAAGGGCAAAAATTGTCATTTCATGGGTAAACACTATCTGGAGCCCAGCCAAGGTTAAGGGGCAACCCAATTTGGAGGAGTACTAAAGCCAGGCCCAGTCAAGGATAAGGGGGGTTGTCATCAGGGTACCCCTTATCATTTATCAGAGGGTGTAAGTATCCGTCCAACCCTAAATTGAGGAATATCTACTCTCAATCATTATTTCCTCTCAATCATTATTTGCATCTGAAAGAAAAAGAAAAAAAAGAAAAGAGGTGTGAAACGCAGCCATTGCTGCTATTAATTCCAAGAAATTGAGAGGAGATTGAAATGGAAGACATGAATTAAGAAGAACACGGTGAGAGATGAACCTGAGTTTGATGATTGAAAACAAGAGATGGCGATGAACTGTAGAAGAGTTAGGGTTTATTCAATCTCTTCAACTGATAGAAATTGCTCTCAGATTTGTTTCTTTGGTTCAAGCACGGTGTGAAGACTTGGACTAGGAATTGGATGGAGAATTGGGCTCAAATTTGGAAAGAGAAGATGGAAGAGTTGAGAAAGGCTTGGATTTGGAAATTGAATTTCTAAAGGAAAAGGATTCTATTCCTTGGAAGATTTGGAGAATATTGAAGCCTATAAATAGAGAAGTTTTCTACATTTTTTATACATCTCTCTACACACACAACACTTGTGTTTTTGCTTTCAATTCTTCTTCTTAATTATTTGTGTGAACTTGAAAAATTCTCCCTTTAATTATTTGTGTGAATTTCAAAAACATGAGTAGCTAATTTTCTTATTGATTGAGTATGAATTCCTAGTTCTTAATATATGATTTGAGTTTTGTTTCAATTCTATCTTGAAGTTTTTCACATGATTATCGTTTGTTTTTACTAATAGGAATGTTTATTCATTCATTCATGATTGATAGATTGTTTAGAGTGCACGCTAAATTGATTTGTTAGTTTAATCTAAATCTAGTATAAGTTAGGGAATAAGTAATCGTTCTCGACACTTTACACAAGTAGAAAACACGAGACCTTGCGAAGGGATTCCGTGGAGCGATTGTGTGTAAAAACAACGCTAGAAAGTGGACCAAGCGAACCGAGTTTAACTACTAGTACTAAACCTAAATTCATAGATCTTAATGCATTCGGGGAATTACATCTTGTAAGCGAACCTCAAGGTGGTTCTTTTGAATAGAATCTGATAACTAAGCGGACTTGTTACTCAGTGAAATAAGGGATTTTGGGGCTAGCTAAGCGAACCTGCTATCCTACGGTTGATGATAATCTGTGACTAATAACAAGTAGAAAAGAACATAACTTTAATCATTGTTTTGCAACGAAGAATGATTCCTTGATCTTGTCTCTCTTATTGATTTCAACTTTATCTTTTAATTGCTTTGTTTATTTTCTTTTGCTTTATACATTCCCCCATTTTGTGACAATTTTTACAACTAGAATCTCTTGCTCCTCGTGGGAACGAACTTGACTTCCATTATATTATTTTTAATTGAGTGGAAATATTAATTAATTTGATTGCACATACGACACGCATCACCATCTCAGAGACCATGTTGAGTCGACCAACAGTTAGAGCACCGTCAGCACAAAACTGTTAACCAGAACCAGGACAAGCCCACCAACAAAGGCAAAGGAAAGTCCCACATGGATGAAAGCCTAGCAAAAGATTCAAGTTCATCGGATCTACCACAAGACCCGAATCAAGATACTGCTCCACAACCCAGAGCTAAACCGGGTATCAATAGAATACTAGCTTTCTTCACCAATGATTATACTAAAATTCTATTGAATGTGTTACAACGCAGGGATGCCAAAGTAAATCTTTTGGTCCATAATGTCAATGGAAAATCGGAAGTAATTGTAACCACAAATGTTGGACCGAAAAACCATCATGAAATTATGAAACCATTAAGCACCTACAAAAGAAGGACTGTCAAAGCACCAACTAAACTGCCATAGCACCTGTTACTACCTAACACACCAAAGTTTGTAGCACAGACTCCACCAGCTAAAGCGCGCAAATATGCTTTAATAGCACAATTGGAAATGCAGCACACAACTCGCCCCAAAGCACCGGCGTTTGAAATACCAACCCCAAGAAGTAGGAAGCCGAGGAGTACCATAGGACAGAACCAACAACCACAAACGACCAAGGCTGAGGACAACCATGCAATCCAAATAATGGAACCAACTGCTGAAAGGAACAAAGAGACGACCGCCAACGTTCCTTCTAATCCAATCAAACCAGCATGGAGATTATCCTTAGATGCAAGGATTATTGCAGATGCTGGAAAAAAACTTGCGTGAGGTGTTGGCTTGAACCAACACCCGCATAGGCAATGAGTTACTTGGACTGGAACTATCAAGGTATTCACAGTATCTTGATAGTGTCTAAATTGCGTGACTACATACACAAATTTAGACCATCTTTAATTTTCTTGTCAGAAACTTTAGCGATTGTTTCACATGTGTCTTTTTTGGGAACTTCTTTAGGCTTTTTTGGATCTTTTACTGTACCTTGTGTGGGACATAGAGGTG
Organism: Papaver armeniacum; assembly: GCA_023531295.1. Classification (NCBI taxonomy): domain Eukaryota; kingdom Viridiplantae; phylum Streptophyta; class Magnoliopsida; order Ranunculales; family Papaveraceae; genus Papaver; species Papaver armeniacum. The sequence goes on along the minus strand of JAJJWW010014665.1, from coordinate 314,551 downwards.
GCCTCTGCTTGATGTGGACATCCAACCTCAATATCTCAGTCTTAGTGTCAACACAAAATGTTATTCATGCCTACATCACCCCAACTCAACCTCAACCTACTCAACCATGGATGTTTAGTGGCGTTTATGGACCTCCTCAACCAACTCCAAGAATGGCTTTCTGGCAAAATTTTGACAACATCATCTCTACACCAACTGTCCCATGGCTCATTATGGGAGATTTTAATGAAATCATTGAACAACATGAGAAGAAAGGCGGAAGACCGGTGACAAATAGTCAGGTGAGAATCTTCAACAATTTCATCAATACGCATGGCCTTATTGATTTAGGCTTCCAGGGGGATGCATACACTTGGACCAATAACCAAATTGATGGAAACTTTATCATGGAGAGACTAGATAGAGGTCTTGCAACCCAACAATGGTTGGACGCTCATCCACATGCACTGATCAAACATCTACCAAGAATAGGTTCAGATCATGCACCACTGCTGCTGTAAGAAAGGGCCATGGCAAGAAGGCACTCTAAAAACTTTCGCATATAACATCTATGGTTTCTACACCCACAGATGAAGGACATTGTCATATCAACATGGGAAAAACAAATTTCACATGACAATGCGGAAGTTGCAGGCCAAATTCTGTTAGCTAAGATGAAGGAAACATCCATACTCTCCTACAATGGCACAAGCAAACTTTTGGGCACCTACCTGAACTAATGAAGGAAGCGAAATTCCAATTCCAAAAGGCACAATCAAAATGTGCAACAAAAACTGGTGGTGAATTAAATTTCTGTCTCCAACATGAAAGAGAGACAAGAAATACGCATCTAATGCTACTCCACTGTCATGATGAATACTGGAAGTAGAGAGCTCGCATAGAGTGGTTGAAAAATGGAGATCTTAACACTAAGTTTTTCCACACCAAGGCGACCATCAACCATAGAATCAACCACATTCACTAGCTGCAAGATTCGAACAATAGATGGGTGTACAACCAAATAAAAATTGTGACAATGATGGCGCAACATTTTGAACAACAATACATGGAAGAACCCACGGTGATAGATATGCAACTATTCACCAACATTTCTCCAAGAATCTCACAGTATCACTTCACTCAACTAATGAAACCACCAACCTATTAGGAAATACACAAAACTATGCAAAGTATTGATTCAGAAAATGCGCCCGGACCAGATGGATACACAAGTAAGTTCTTTAAGGCTTTTTGGAACACAACAAATACCCAAATCATTAATCTGGTGACCAATTTTTTTGAGAAAGTGGAACTAGCAACACCATTCAACCATTCAACCACACAAACATCACCCTCATTCCAAAATCAGAAAACCCAAAAAATCCAAATGATTTTAGGCCAATTGGACTCTGTAATGTAGTATACAAAATTATATCCAAGTTGCTGGTGGATATATTAAGACCGATACTACAATTCATGATTAGTCCTTACCAAAGTGCATTTGTACCAAACAGAGCAATCCATGATAACATAGCAATTGCCACTTAGATTTTCCACCACATTCTATCAACAACACCAACTAAAAACCCAAAAGTTGTCATGAAACTAGATATCAAGAAAGCATATGATAGTCTAGACTGGGGTTTCCTGAAACAAACCTTATTAACATTGGGTTTCCCGACTAAGTTTGTGGAATACATAATGTTGTGCATAAATTCAGTTACATACTCTATCAATATCAATGGATCTCCACAGGGATACATCAAGCCAATGAGAGGCCTCAGACAAGGGGACCCCTTGTCTCCATACATATTCATTATGTGTGCTGAAATACTGTCTACCAACCTAGCTCTATTGGAAAATGAAGGAAAGCTGAGAGGTTTGAGTATTTCTACAAAAACTCCACCTATTCTTCACCTGATGTATGCAAATGATTTGCTCATCACTTGTTCAGCTGATCAGAAGATCGGTGATAATCTCAACAGAATATTACACAACTACTCCACTTCAGCCGGACAAGCAATCAACTTACAGAAGTCAATCATCATTACCCATCCAAATACAGAACAGAATACCAAAGATTGGCTGTCAACATGTTTCAGCATACCAACAACTCATAACCCACCTAAATATTTAGGTGTGGAATTCAAACAGGGAAGAAACTTTTCACCAATTTTTGCACAATTACTTCAAAGATTGGAAAGAAAGGCAAAAGGATGGATGACGAAGTGTCTCAACCAGGCAGGGAGATGGCTTCTCATCAACTCAAGCCTCCTGCCAATAGCTAACCACATCATGCAAACTCAATTGTTACCTGCACATGTCCACCACAAAATAGACAAAATTGCTAAAAACTTCTTCTGGGAACATGATAATGCAACCAGAAAGTTACATATGATTGGCAAGGAGAAACTCAATCTGCCTATAAAACAAGGAGGACTCGGCATAAGGAACACCAGGAAACATAATTTTGTACTATTGGGTAAAAGGATGTGGCAGATACATGCAAAACCAGATACACTCTGCAACAACATGTACAGATCCAAGTACATGCATCAGGAGTCGATTTTACAAAGACTTCCACGGACCCAGCCTGCAGCAAGCCTGACGTGGAAAAATCTAACTAAAATTGCTCCCTTTGTGCAGGCAAATCACGCAATTCAAATAGGAGATGGAAAGTCAATTGCAATTAATGAGAACTGGATTCCCATGCATGCAAATACGCTAACTATGGGAGCTGTAGGCAACAATATGGTTAGTACATTAATTGAACCACACTCATTTAATTGGAATTCCAATTTGTTGGATCAGATGTTTCCACTAAACATAAGCAACACAATCAAAGCCATGCATATCCCAAATCCTCCAATCTCGGACAAACCAATTTGGCCGCATGCTAAAAAAAGGGCAGTATACGGTCAAGAGTGGATATGAAGTGCTCATACAGCCACCTACACCAACAAACAACCCGCAACAACCACCTAGTACTAGTCACACGGAACAACAATACAAATCTATCTGGAAAACGGAGTGCCCTCAAAAACTCAGACTTTTCCTCTGGAAAGTCAGCTACAACGGACTACCTACGTTTGCAGCCCTACACTATAGGCACATAACCAACACCAACATATGTCATGTATGTAATCTGCAATCGGAGTCGGTCCATCATTGTCTATTTGAATGCCCTGGGACAAAATGACATGGGAGCTCTGGTGTAAACATGCCAATAGTGGTGCACAACGACATAATACTTATAATGGCATTGTTCTACCACCGCATCCAATACCATCCATAATTGGGTTACCACATCAGCGAACCAGGACAACCCCGCAGCAACAAAAACAGAGAGGAGGAGGTGCAACACCAATGACAATTCAGCTACCAACAAATTTTGAGGAATTCATGAAGCTGAATACATGCCAAAAGGACTTCACACTGTGTTGTTTCATAATATGGAATATATAGTTAGCAAGAAATTCTAAGGTCTGCAACAACATCATACAAACACCACAACAAACATTCCATATAGCTTTACTGTTGAGTCAAGAATACAAATGGGCTCTACAACAACATATTCACAACCAACCAGAAACTAGACAACAGCCAAGACGGAACACTACAACCATCTGGGTTAAGTGGAACACTCCAACACCAAACTGGAAAAAAATTAATACAGATGGAGCAAGCAAAAATGACAATCAAGGTAAACCTGAGGCAACATGAGCTGGTTGGATATGCATGGACTCACTGGGAGCAGTTATCATGGCAATGGCGGCGCCACTTGGTAACACAACGGCACTAGTGGCGGAAACTTGGGCCTTTCTATTAGCTACTAAAATGGCGGTATCAAAAGAATGAGACAATATTCAGTTTGAAACAGACTCGACGACGCTGGTGGCTCTCATTCTTTTATCAAACTTCGAAAACCCCATGGATCATTCAATCTATGTTGCAGGAGATTCACAACCACCTCAATCGAAATCAACAATACGTGATCACACACGTATATAGAGAAGCAAACCAGGCGGCAAATGGACTGGCAGACTATGCGGCAAAGAAACAACTTCAAACAGGAAGTAGGAAGAACAACAACATTTCGACAAACATCTGGGAGCACACATGCCCCAATTTCCTGAATGTAATTGTAACAAATGACTCTATGGGGATTCCATGCCCCAGAGAAGTGCCCGTTTAATGAAATAAGGATCCTTCTTTTCAAAAAAAAATATAGACAAGTCCTGTAACAGTTGTAGTAGTGCTTTACAATCAATACAAATCTATCTCTTACGGTATCATATGTATGTCTTTTAAATAAATATTTTTTTTACCTTTCTCCCGGAATTGCATTTGTTCTGATCATTATGCAGAAACACGAATTTCACCATGAAGATGTGCCAAAATCGAACTCATTACTTGGCCTGTGAAGTCACAAAAAAAACCTTATCCAATATGACAGTTTGATTCTTTTTACATAAACACGTCTACTTACCGTGTTTCCCTTTTACAGGAAATGCATCCTGGACCAGGGAAATGCAGAGTTCGGGAGCCCATGTCATATTTAACCCCAAAATGCAGCTTCTTCCTGTGCACGTGCTACGTATAAAGGCAGCAGGCATCGTTTATTATATGCAAAGTGGCAGGGCATACGAATTTGATATTCTGTTGCGAATAGCTGGAAAGAGTGAGTGCTTTTTTCAAACCCCTAAAGATGAAAGAATGATAACATTTGATTAATCTATACACGTTATCTACTAGATACCACCGTCAGATTGAAAAAAATGAAGAGCGATGGATTCTACAAATGACACATCCATTGTATACGTAACTAGCAAATACGTTTCCTTTGACATGTAAAAATTATTCTAATCTACAACTGGAAGAATATGGCGGACACGTTAAACTTACTTAGTTGGAATTGTACCATGAGTTACTCAAAAATGAAAAACACGGCTATTACTAGTGTTACCTAAAACTTCTCTTTAATTCAAATTTTACGGGCATAATCACAATCTAATACTCTTTTCGTTTATGGAAAAGTGGTACCGGGAAAAATACGAAAAAATAAAAATAAAAATATCACTTTTCCTAAAATGGATACTGTCTGATTTTGAATCTATCTCTTAACACAATATGTGCAGTGTAATCCAGTTTTTTTCTAGTATGGCTTCTAAACCACAATGTGACCACTCAAGTGTCAAAAAAAGAAGAAGGTGAGATCATTTTTCCTCAAATCTCTTTGATATGGCTCCCAAACCAGAAATGAACTTTGTGACCACCCTACGGTAACAAGAGCTTGATAATTGAATTACAACCTTTAAGCTAGCAACTAGTAGAAGTAGCATTTTAATAAGCAGGATTAGCTCGAGATATTAGAGGCAAACTATTGGAGTCTTAATCATGTGGGACCTTTTCTTGAAGAAAATGGGTAATAAAGGAAGCCAAGTGTGGCATGAAAAAGTGGTACCGCTACTATCCTCCTAGTACTAGTACTACACCACTAGTAGGACTGCACCGGGTCTATTTAGTATTTACTTACTACTCGATTAGAGAGAGTTGGGCATTAAAAAACAGCACCATCGGGCAGACACGATAGGAAGAATAATTGTCTTTTCCATTTGTTTCCCTGTCGGATTTACTAGCAGTACATGTTACAATGTCTCACTCTCATCACTATTTACCAAACATCTTCTTCTTCTAAATTATCAATCTTCTTCCAGCATTTGTTTCTTTTAGATTGATGTTACTCCAGAACCGAATCAACAACCATCATGTTAGTGATAGCTTTATGGGATTCGTATTTCCACCGGCCGCCTTGATTTGGATACGAGACGTTTGGTGTATGGTTTGTTTGTTAAATTCTTTTGGCTCTTTGTTTCTTTGTTCTCTTCTTTGGGTGATCGTTTCCAAACTCGATCTCCTTTTTTTGGATCGGTTGTTTTTATTGGGTTGAGGTACCCCTTAAATATCTCTTTTTCAGTGAATTTTTTCCTTTTAACTGATAAAAAAATAAATAAAAATAACAAGTGAATGTAATTTACTCCAAGCAGAAAACTTATGCAGTAGTGCTCTAGTTGATGGCGAAATTCTTTAGTAGTATTTTGTACCTGATGATCATAAATGACATGATGATTAAATAAATAAATCCACATTAATTATATTGTTCCTTTGGGAATATAATTAAATGATGATTTCAAGGAATTCATTGATGCCAAAAAATCATCTGTCTGCATTGTACAGAGCTTTGTGATGACAAGATATGTGTGTCTTCAAGGAAAGAATAATCTGGTGTCATTTTACAGCCCCATTTAACCACAAGTTAAAAATTTTCCACTGTCAAGTTTTTTAAAGGGTAATTTTTTGCAATTTTTAGAAGTAGAAATGTGAAGGAATATGCACGCTCATGATCTGGAAACAGTAAAAATGATCTAGGAACCGGGTGAACAATAAATAATGCAGTCATTTGAGAGGTAAATGGGGCAGCCATGACCGTCAAAACGCAGTGGTTGATTTGAGACAAAAGTTCGAACCCATTTGTAAAAAGAATTTCCTCTTTAAGGAAACAATCAATCAATCCCATCAAAAACTCAAGTCTTGAGCTGAAAATGATGACCCAATGAACATTACCACCCACTGTCCCAAAGTTGTGAAATATTACTCTGCTTCCAGGGTAATCAAGTGATTTTTAAGGTAATTTCATTGATCAAATAATTACCTGCATGATCATACTCATCCAGATGATGATAAGGTATATGTGTCGTTAAGGAAAGAAAACTGGCGTGCCATTTTAAGGACACACAATGTAATTGTTACACGCGCAGTCCCCTGTCAAGTTCTGATAAAAAGAATGAATAAAATAGACATTTTTCTAATTTTGTAAAGATGATTACTGCAAAGAAAAAAAAGTAAGAATAAAATATATGTACATTATGATCTGAAAATCAATTTTTTCTGGAAATAGTTTAAAAATCACTTTAGAGAACTTCAGACTTCAGAACCCCATTACATACCAATAATGGTACAGATGCCCAGTTCAAAGGTGACGCAATTTTATACCAATGTTGCTTACTGCGCGCTAGCCTGGAGCTAGAAACTCCGTACTGCCATGCATCAGTGCTTTAGTTGATGGCAAGTTGCAAATGTTTAATATACTATGACGATCATAAATGAAAAACCATTAAATAAATATTCCACATTAATTATATTGTTCCTCAAAGGAATGAATGGAATGTACATCATGTCTCCAGGATAATCAAGAGATGATCTTTTAAGTTAATTCATTGATGCAAAACTTTTATCCATCTGCACTGTACACAGCTTTATGATGACAAGGTATATGTGTCTTTTACGTTTCAAAGAGAGAATAATTTGGAGTCATTTCAAATCCCCCACTTAACCACAGTGTAACTTTTACCGGCGCATTTCACATTTTTTCCATTTTTACAAAGGTGAAACAACCGAATATGCACAGTCATCACGGTTAAAAATCATTTCGGCTCCACGCGAAGAATAATGCACTCATTCGAGAGATAACTGCCTTCATTTCAGGAAAAGTGATACTTTAAACAACAGCAGGTAGAAAGTGTGAAAACACTTGATTCAGACAACAACGTTGTCTAATTCAAATCATCCATAATATTTTATCCACTTATGCTCTTCATGGCGGAAACCAAAACCCAGAATTGGTTGATGTTAATCATCATATAAACCGATTCTGGGTTAATCAGAGATTTTGATTTTCAAAAATCGAAGATTTAAACATGTAAATCAATGAAGAAATGCAAATCATAGAATGAGTTGATGGAGATTTACCTTTTTCTTGGTTGGATCGAAGAAGATCGTCGGAGAAGAGGATGATTTTTTTATTTGATTAGGGTTTTGAGAATTTGGAAAGTTTATGATGGAAATAGAAAGTTTTTTGGTTTAGGATTTTTTGTTTTTGGATTTACTGAAAATGGTAAGGATTAGTATTTATATGAGATTGTTTTAGGAATTAATGTGGGGGTAAATTAGTATTTGTTAGAAGTTTGGGTGCCTATAGTAATTTGGTGGTGTGTGAATGAAAATTTGATAGGCCCCAATTTAGCCAGGATTTTTAAGGTAATTCACTGATCAAATAATTACCTGCATGATCATACTCATCCAGATGATGATAAGTTATATGTGTCGTTAAGGAAAGAAAACTGGCGTTCCATTTTAAAGCCCCATTTAAGGACACACAGTGTAAATTGCTACACGCGCATTCCCCTGTCAACTTGTTCTTATAAAAAGAACGAATAAAATAGACATTTTTCTAATTTTGTAAAGATGATTACAGGAAAGAAAAAAAAGTAAGAATAAAAAATTTCTACATTCATGATATGAAAATCTATTTTTTCTGGAAATAGTTTAAAAATCACTTTAGAGTTCAGAGTCTTCAGAACCCCATTACATACTAATAATGATACAGATGCCCAATTCAAAGTTGACGCAATTTTATACCAGTGAAAGTAATTTACTGCGCGCTAGCCTGGACTCAGGAGGCTAGAAACTCAGTACTGCACTGCAGTAGTGCTTTAGTTGATGGCAAGTTGCAAATCTTTAACATAATGTACTTGATGTGATCATAAATAAATATTCCACATTAATTGTATTGTTCCTCAAAGGAATGGAATGTACATTAAGTCTCCATGATAATCAAGTGATCATCTTTAAGGTAATGTACATTATTGATGCAATTTTTTTTATATGTGTCCTTTACGTTTTAAGGAAAGAATAATGTAGAAAATACCATATGGTCCTAATAATAATATATTAGAGAGAGTCTAGTCCTGTTGACCCAGTCATGTGTCTGTTTGGTCCTTTTTGGGAAAATATATTATAGTTTGGTCCTAGAAATTATGGTTTGGTCCTAGGGTGATGTCATGGATGATGTAAATGTCATCTTGTAGTGGCAGAAATACCCTTATATTATTGTGTGGTCCTAGAAAATAATTGTTTGGTCCTAGGGTGACCACATATATACAAAAATCAATAGCAAAATATCTCATTTTTCATATTCAGTTTCTCTCTCTTCTTTTTCAGATCTAGTTTTTCTTTCCTCTCGAATTTCTTTTTCTCTGCTGCTGTTGAACGCAACCAAGACGATGATGTTTTCTTTTTGTTGAAGATGATGATGTGTTGTAGTTGAAGATGATAAAGATGATGTTGATGATGTTGTTGAAGACGATGTTTGTTGTTGTTGTTGTTTTGAAAAACGATGAAGTTGCTGCTGATGTTGAAGAATGGTGAAGATTTGTATGGTTTTTTCTCCTATAATGTTGATGCTGTTGTAAAAGAATGATGAAGACGATGATTTTGCTGCTCGTGTTGCTGTTCTTGATCAAAACAAGAATGATGAAGTTGCTGCTGATGTTGAAGAATGATGAAGACGATGAATAATGAATGGTTTTTGTCCCCTGATGCCGCCGCTGCTGTTAAAGAATGATGAAGACGATGAATAATAATGTTTTTTCTCCCCTGATGCCACTGCTGCTGTTAAAGAATGATGAAGACGATGAATAATGATGTGTTGTTGATGTTGAAGATGATAAAGATTATGTTGATAATGTTGTTGAAGATGAAGATGATTGTTTCTTTATTCTTCTTGATGTTTTATATGGACTTCATTCACGGGAATGAACTGTTTTTTTAGGTTTTTATATGGACTTCATTCCTGGGAATGAAGTCTTTTTTAGGTTTTTATATGGACTTCATTCCTGGAATGAAGTCTGTTTTTTTAGGTTTTTATATGGACTCATTCCTGGGAATGAAGTCTGTTTTTTAGGTTTTTATATGGACTTCATTCCTGGGAATGAAGTCTGTTTTTTAGGTTTTTATATGGACTTCATTTTTAGGGGAAAAAAATAAGTAAAAATTAACACGGAAGGGTATTATTGTCAGTTTAATATTTTTAAATAATTATGGACCAAACAGTAAAGGCGTTTGACCAAAGGACCAAACAGACATGGACCCACCTAAAAAATGACCAAACGATATTTTTGCCAAAGAATAATTTGGAGTCATTTCAAATCCCCCCATTTAACCACATTGTAATTTTTACACGGGCATTTCACATTTTTCCCATTTTTGTAATGGTGAAACAACAAAATATGCACGTTCATGATCCGAAAACAGCTAAAAATCATTTCAGAACCGGGCGAAAATTGCACCCTGAAAGATGCTACCCCCGTTTCAGAAAAAAAATGATACTTTCAACATTAGGGTGCGAGAAAACGCTTGATTCAGATAACAACGTTGTCTAATTTCAAACCCATATGTACCATTATCCATAATATTTTATCCTCTTTGTAGAAACAGGGCGCCGAGGTGAGAAGTCTCTTCTAAGGAGTGCATATACTAGATCAGTGCGCCGAGGTACATGGTTGAGTCAAGAGTGCGGGGGGGGCGTTGGAGCCTACCTTACCATTCTTGACAAGTCCTGACTATGATGCACTCGGTCCGAAGATACCCCACTTAGGGTGCGGTCTCGTAACCATAAACCTAATCGGTAGAGGGATAAGAGACTGCGAAATCAACTGGTTGTTGTATTACCGGATGGGAGGAGCCAACCTTAACTAGATAGAGGTAAGCTTCCTTGAAGGGGCAACCAGAGGGAAGATAAGGACGGCACCCTCCATTAGGGAGCTGAATTGTGTCAAAAGACGTAAATGTCATGAGGTTTTTACTCATGGAAGTATTAAGACTTGTAATATTTATGCAATAAAAACCTGAAGAGGTAATAGTACAAGAAAAAGATAAGACGAGATCAATGGGTCGATACATTACAGTGTAAAGACCGTCTGCGATCTCGTCGCACAGAAATACAAACAAATTAAGGCAAGATAAGACCTTTACATACGAAGGCAAAATAAGACCTCATGAGAAAAATAAAATTTAAATAACTAATCTTGTTTTGTAGGAATTTACAGAGAAAAAAGGGTATTACGAATTCATTCACACCAAATACATCGAGCAATTTAAAATAATATTAATTATACTATCAAGATGAGCCAACTAACAGAGGCAAGAATGGGAATGTAAAAGGAATGTTACTTGCCCCATTTGATAGTTTCATATACATGCGAGAAAGAATGATATTTTGAATGAGAATGCGAACAAAAGGAAGTTTATATTAAAGAAGTGAAGATTAATGCTTAAAAGGTGCATATTTTCAAGATTACAGACAAGTGAAAATGATTAATCTTCATTTCCTTCGTCTCGCTTAGCCTCAGAGCCGCTTATTTCTTCTTCAGATTCTTCATCTCCTCCATCACTATCCAAAATGTCAGGAATATGTTCATTGTCATGAACCACCGGAAATCTATACTTTGAGAGAGGAATGTTATTCTCAATGCAGACTTTCTTAACAGCAGCTTCACGAGCACGTTTAGCATCATTACTATTATTTGAAACCATAGTGACGAAATTCTTCTTCAGTTGCTGATACTTGGAGCTGCGGGCAAATAACTCTTTTTCTTCAGAAGATAAGCGAGTTTCTAATTCTTCAATTTTTTGAAGATAATCCTTTTCCTTCTCTGCGAAATATGAACAAGTTAGGAGGAAAGATAATGTTATTCTAAAAAAAAATAAAAAAATATTAAAAGAGCAACATATGACCTTCATAATTGGAAACAATGTCTTTAACCAGTGCAGAATGTTCAGTTTGAAGGCTCACGTTTACAGCTAAATTCTTCCTAACATCGTTCAAAACCCTAGCAGCCCAAACAAATTCAGCTTCACTTTCTATGAGAAGTTGAGAGCGAATTAAAGTTCTTTCCTCAACAAGTACATTCTTTTCGCTCAAAGCTGAATCACGTTCTTTCTGAACTTTAATAATAGATTCTTGGAATTTTTCTAGTGCTTTAGCACCCTTAAGAGAAACCTCATCTTTATCACTAATAAGTTTATTCTTCTTCGTCTCCACTTGAATTGTTTCTTTACTCTCCTGAAGACGGCGCTTAAGTTGTTAAGTGTATTTAATGAGCTTCTATGGTCTTTTCTAAGAGCAGCATATTTCAGTCTTAACTCTTCCAAACTCAGACTCTCAAATCCTTGGGTAGGGTAATTATTTAAGAAGAGTTAAGATGTTCTAAAAGGGTTTCATCATCTGGGAGATTGGCTGCCTCATCCGATAAGTTATAAAGGTCTGCGAATATAACAAAATAAGAAGTGCGAATTATCACATAAAAATAGAAGAATGGGAAAAGTAAAGACTGCATACCAATGAGTTCATCATTTCTTTGTCAGGCTTTGCGAATTAGTCCAGAATTGGTTGAGTTCTCGGATTTTAGTCTGGTGTTTTCTGTTTCCAGTTTAAGAAGTTTCCTCTGATAATCTGAAGAGATTACATAGGACAAACGGGCTCCCTGCGAAACCACAAAGGAAATATTATAGATAAGAGTAAGACTAAAGAAAAGACAAAGAAAAAAGTTGCAAATATTACTAATGAGCTAATTGTATATCGGAGATTTGGATTTATCGCAGAGGCAGGTCGGCGAAGAGATGGATCATCCAAAGTAGGAGAATCACAGATCCTTGAGACCATTTTAAAGGCACGATTTAATTCTTCATTATTAACAGCAGTCAAAAGATCCCCAGCAAAAAGATTATATAACTCTTTCAGAGAGGAGGAGACTGATGAATCTTCAGGAGCAAGAGTGTTGTCATCACTAGACTCCGAACTTGAGGAAGAATCGTATCTTTTACGCTTTCTGGAAAGATCATCCATTGAAGAATTCGTTTTGGACGAAGATTTAGACGCGAGTTTTTTAGGAAGATCCTTGCATTTATCCGAAGTCTTAGCACCCAGAGATTTCACCTACACGAATAATCAAGATAACAAACAGAGGCAACAATATTGTTAAAAATAAAAAGAGAATGTTTCTTACCTTTTTATTCTGCGAAGATGATACATTATGCGAAGCCTTGGCTCTATTAGCAACCTGCAAAGAAAGGATTAGGGAAATAAGAAGAAAATTTCGGACAATTCAAATTGTGCGAGATTGAGAATACTTATGTAAAGATCACATACCATTTTCTTTTTCTCAATTTCGGACAGTTCAAGTTTCCAAGGTTGATAAGAAGAAAGTTTCTCGGGAAGAGGAAGATCAGAGCCATCCTCAGCTTTACCAGAAACATAAGAACCTTCTAGAATGGCGGGGCAATTAAGCCGACTTGAGTCATTAGATCTGCGAGCGGTCTTTATTGGATTTGTCATTCCAGTCAACATCTCGCATGATTTTATTATCTTGATAATCTAGTCTTTTTTCTTAAGCGAACGGCCCATTTGGTTGAATTACTTTTCATAATTCCAACATAGTAATTTTTGAAGAATTTATCAAGAGTATATTCGGTAGAGTCGATGATCTTATCACGATATGATTTGTTTCGCACTTCATAAGGATAATAAGTCTCTAATCCGGCTGCACGACGAGAATATTTCAATACTATTCTAATCACATCACCACTTAGCTGGAATATTCCCTGTGCGAATCGATCATCAGCAAGAATTTCATAGAATAAGAGAATTTCTGGGTTATACAAGGGAATTGGAAGATTATTCAGCAGTTGTCCTAATGAGACAATAACTTTTTGATTGTTCCATTGTTCAGATTTGATCAAATCAAGATTGAGTTTGGATGAATAATCAGATGATGAAGGAAGAGAAAGTGAATAACCTCTTGAATTGAGTTCTTCCTTTAACCTAATGAATTCCGTCTCCATCTTTTTACCAGCTGGAGTCATAGAAGAATGGGAATGAAGAAGAGTGAAGGTTATTAGATAAAGATCGAGATCAATGAAATAAATAACAGAGAAGACGAAGTAAGAAAGTAAGAAGTAAAAAGAATAAACAAGAAGACGAAGGAAGATATATAGGAAAAAGTGAGTCTCGTTTTTCAAGATTTCATTTCATTAATGCGAAGAGTGGATAAAAACAGGTGGTTAAAAGAACGTGTCAAATAATGAATGGTTAAGAAGACACGCTCAAATAAGGAAAGCTGGAATTCCGGAAGGGTGTCGGCAGAATAAAATACAAAAAGATACGCATGTGCGATATTATAGGATGGGAATTTCTCATATCACTCACTCTTTAGGGTAAGCGAAATGAGAAGAGGCAAAATTTAGGAGTGAAATATCGCACATATAATAAGTATGTTAAGTGAAGACTATCTAACGTAAGCGAGGACTATCGCACATAGCAAAATTGAGATGACGTATTGAATGATGTAAGCAAAGTCACGTGTATCATGTGATGATCTATGCGAAGATATCAACTGTGCGATAATGAGTGAATGTACATGAGAGAATGTAACACACGGTGATTCCGAAAATAGTGGATCTCTTAGCTGTCATCCACTATGTAGAATCCTATATAAGGGGAAGAAGTTATCACATAGAGCGGGATCTTTTTAGTGTGTGTTAGACAAGAAATTAGGAGAGAGAAAGTTTATTTGGAGAGCAAGTAAAGTCATTGTAATATCTTGTAACAAATTATAAATCTTGATAAATAATAAGAGAATTCCATTATGATTACTTAGAATCTTGTCTAAATATAGTGGGGTGTAGTTGTAGGATTTCCTGCAACTACAATAATCAAATCATGATTTTAAGGTAATTCATTATTGATGCCAATTTTTTTGAGCAATCCCCAAGGAAATACAAAGGTTTCTGGTTTCCCCCACAGAAGGATAAGGTTTCAGTCACGGTAAACTGACGGACATAGTCAAATGGGTGGTAGAGAATCGGTATGAAATGACGTTCTAACCCCTTAGCCTAACCAAACCGCCCATACTAGTTAATAAATCTCTTCTGCTCTGCTACTCATTTTTGTCGTGCTCACTGATGAATAAGGTATGGAGATTATTACAGTCATATATCGATTTCACTGAGGCTGATGCTATCAACATTAAGGTATGGTAAAGATACATTATCCTAAATTATTTCTTATAATGTTCAATATTGTTTCTCATAATCTCTTTTTCTCCACTTTCATTTCTATAAGTTGTTTCATTATGTAAAGAGATGGGTTTGTTGCAATAGTGATTTGCTGGGATAATCTGAATTTATAGAAGTATATCCATTTGAATTTAAGATCCAATTTTGTGTTTTATGTTGAATGTGTAAGTGCGCATGAAGTGTTCGATAATTTGTTGGAAAGAAAGAATTTTAGTTGGATCTAATCGGGTAATTTATTGAAGTAATTCATTGCATGAACCATTAATGTGAAAACTGTGCGGAAATGGGTGGAACTTCATCTATAAATGTTCAAGTTTAATTTTGGTACCATATCTTATCTTGGTATTGTATTTTTAGTAATTTAGTTGGACATCGGATGCAGGGTTCAACGCACTACTCTTGCTAGCCGAGATGTAGAGTGTTGCTTGATTCCAGAGTCACTTTTTTTTTTAATCTTGAAGGACCCTGGGGACTATTTGAATATATTAAAAGATGTCTAAAAGAAAAGGGACATATGGTATTGTGATGGGTGAAGGGGCAGGACATGACGTTCTTATTAAATAGAAGAATATGGTGCTTCAGGAAACAAAGTTCTCAAGTATATAGGTTATTCTCATGTATACTTGACTTTGTTCTTCCTGCTATAGCATTTTAATTATATTGAATCTTGGGCAGTAATCTCATTTGATAACGTAATCATTCTTGCTGGTCATGATGATAATTTTGCTCTGGTATTGATCTCAAAGTTTTAAATTCTTTAATGAAATCTCAATTATTGCAACTGAACGGTGACAAAACTTATTATTATTGCTATAATTAATGGAAGTTGTCTTGCCGCTGTAATTGGTCCAACTGCATGTGATGTTAGGACTTGTACTAAAGATGCATTTTTCCATATGAAGGAAGTTCATTTAGCTATGAATGGTGCATTTTTGAGGTTACAGATTATCAGCGGGGATCGAAATGTTATTTAATTAGCATTGACTGCATGGAAATTCACGGGTTAGGAACCAGTGGATTTGGTTTGGTTTCTGTGGTTTTATCCAAGAATGCAGTAGATGAGGGTGTCAATGCTATTGCTAAGAGGATGCTTGGTATTTATCCTCACTCTTTTTTATTCCCCTTTGAAACATAGTTCATATTTCACACAACGTCTATAACCTACATTGTTCGTTGTTTATAGTTTTTGGCTTCTAGATAGTCTTCCTACATTGAATGATTGAATTTGTGATTTCAATTTTTAAATGCATAAACTGTTTGTAAGAATTGGGTAGGTTCCATCTACGTGTTTCTATTTGTATAGAGTAGATAGACTTTTTGTGAACTCGTGATATAGACGGGATTTGGAACTGATGTTGGCCAGCTTCTAATTCAATTTGTTTAGATGAATATGATATCATATTTTTATGCTTCGTCAGTGAGATGGGCTCTAGGACTATAGTCCGATTTGAGTTTAGATCAAAGTATGAGAGTAATGTAAAGTTGGCTATATATGTTAAAATAAAGAGAGAAAGAGAGATGGAAAAAGTTTGAAAAGAGAGGTTCTTGTTATTGTATCACTCCCCTACATTATATGTTATGGATTTGTTAGCAAGGATAGAAGGTGAACAAATAGCCATACAGGTTTTCTTTTGTATTTGTTGCCTCCTACATCTTGAGTTGAGTTACATACTAAAAGTTAGAAGGTGATTAGTGTGAATTTCATTTGTCGGTTAGTTCTTCTTTCTTTCCCACTGGATTTCTTTACTTTTTTCATGAGAGAACTTTTGAACTTAGACTCCTTAAAGATTGATTTAGGTCATCCAGTTGCACCTTGTTACACTCTGACTGGAAGAAAAAAATAAGGGTAACAAATGAAATGTCAGGAGTAGAGGCATGTTTTTGCATCAGTGATTGGATTACGTGGCTACCTGGGATCCTGTTATGCTTCCATCTGATGACTTAACAGACGCAATCTCGGGCCAAATTCAAACAAGGAACCCAACCTTCCCCAAGCTCTCAATGACTGGATCTGATGCGATATTTTGGAGATACAAAAAGCATGCTAATAAATCACCTGGTATTTTACCTGTTTATCCTTTTTCTTTTTCTTCTTTTGTGCTGGGCGAACAATGACTTTTTGTAGTCTCAGGCACGTCCCCTATAATTTTGTTGTTGTAATAATGATAGAATGATAGGTGAACACTTGCAAATTGTATGCCTTTAGTATACATCTTTCCTTTTCTGATACAATTCTATTTAAGAACTAAGAATCTTTCAGTGTAAATTTGCTTCATGCAGTAGTAAATGATCAGAGAGATTCCGAATCCCTTTGGAAATGTTTGAATTATGTCATTACTTAAAATTAGTATGTAACAAGGAGACTTTTAGTCCCAATTGGTTGCGCCTCCACATATAGAATTTTGATTTTTAGTTGAGAGAGCGGCATGTTTTTTGGTTTAAATGGAAATACTTGATTTCTTTTGAATGTGAGAATGTAGTAAACTGGTTAAGTGATTGGTCACACTTCAACATCGCTATGATAGCACCAACCTGAGGTTAGCTGTAACAGGATGGCTGGATTAGTTTTGAGTACTGGCAGTGGATGAGATATCAACTCTGCAGATGGCGGTGCTGGGTTCCTTTCCATAGATTACTTGGATAAGTTCTCTTGTGCTGTTGTTTTATCTACTGAGGTTGTTTCTTCAGAAGCAGGCAATTTTTGTTATCTGGGCAGGACTGGAAAAGGCAGTGGAACTAAAGTTATCCCAGGTGAGCAAGGAAAGTGATGCTTAAATATTGTAATACTTGAACCTAAAAGCAGGAGGTCTTGATGGCTGATGTCTTTCTGATGCTTCAAATAAGGCATAAATTGTATCAAGGAAGTTACGCGGGGTTAACTCATACAAAAGAAGCACGTTTGTTGAAGTGAGATGTTTGGTTTTCCATCGAATGTTTGTTGGGTACCCCTTTGTGAAGGTTGTATAAATTTATTGGGTATCCCTTTGAGAATGTTGTATAATATAAATTGGAAACCCGTTTAAAAATCTCGTATAAAATAATTTGGGTATGCTTGTGTGTTGGAAGTATAAATTAAAATGGGTAATTGACAATTACGGTCTTAAAAATTCAAATGGGTAAAGGAGTCGGTTGATACTCAGAACACCCGAAGTTACAATATACATCATTGTCGGAATCAATCAATTGAACAAAAACTAAATACCTCTCACATAAGAAGGGGTTCATAGTGTAACAATCCTATAGAAAAGAATACAAGTAATATAGTACACACAGATTATAAATTCAGATTACAACACATCAAGGTCAATCCAAAATTGACCAGACTTACAAATGCTGCTACAGGTAACAATAAATCATAGTTCATGAGTAACCCACACCTCAAAAATTTATTCAGGCCGTCTCGTCTGTACATTATTGGTTTCATGCCGTATTATCCCCATGGTAGATGCAGTTTCATCTGACACCCACACGAATAATATTCGGGCATACACTTACAATGACACACTAGAGGAGAAGAGGCATCACTGCATTATAAAAAATAGCATAATTTAAAGACAATATATAGATTCTATTCAATATTTGATAGACAAGTAACACAACAAGCAACAACCATCAAAATAAAACCTGGGAACAATAAAAATTTTGAGTGTATAAACTGAAAATGAATTGCGGTTTACAAGCCACTTTCTGACTAGAGTCAGGTCCATGCCCTTATATATCTCTAAGATTAGGAACTTGGCATATAAAATGATAGCTTCCTATCTATTCATTCTCATACAAACTACCTCTAAACTGAAGATGTAATTTTTGCCAGAACTTAACTAATTGTAGAGACTAATAATTCATACTCCTTATAAGAGGAAAGAAACATACTACACGATACACACTAAAAGAGATGATATTGTAACTAGAGCTGGTCAAGAACGTAAAACATATAATTCATGAGAAGTTCAAATTGAAAATGAAAATAAATCAGGTTAACTACAGTGATATTATAACAGTTAGAAATCAGCTAGTTGCATGATTTCCTAGAGTAGGATGAGTATGAACAACATAAAACTGGTTAAGGTAACCGTAACTTTTGAAGGGGGAGTCTAACAATCCTGAATTTATTGAGATGATTATACAAGCCATATCACTTTTAGCACAACTGACTCAACATTCAGCAAAGACTGCAAAGTTTACTTACACTAGGAGCTGAACTTTTTTTTTGAGACATAGATCCCTCCAAAAAATCAAGGGGGCTATTGTTACTAAGAGTGACTAATATTTTTCCGTAAGATTTGAAGTTTATACTATACTAAAGATTGACTAAGGGAACAAAACTGATCTAAAATAAAAAAACAATTAATTAGAGCACTTCTCCATACAGAAGATAATAACTTGAAATGAGCTTAGGTACATACAAAGCTGGCGATACATATACTACTACTGTATTTTGCTACTACCAGTAGATGTGTAGGACCCAAATTATTTACCTGAAGTGTTGTGTGTATTACGTAGTTAGCAGTCTAATAACCTTCTTAACCAAAATTCCCTAATCATTTGACGTAATATGCTGCTTAACTATTATTTTAGCTGAAACTAAAATTATTTCCTAAACCATTCAACTTAGAGTATGTATACAATTAGAATAAGAGACCTTTGGTGCGGATGAGAGTGAAGTGTTGTGATTCATGAGTACATCATACTTGTATAGTATACAAGTGTGGTAATACAACTATTCACCATATGCTCTAACATTAGATGAATCCAAATGTTAAGAAAAACTGGGTCTGAATCTATGAGATTTAGTTGATTTCATCTTCTTTTCCAGGTCTACATATCAATCTCGTGGTGTCCATGTGAAGGCTCATAGTTCCCTAACAAAATCTTACAGGTTCATAGCAAATTAATTACCTCGTTATTTCCAGGAAAAATGGCCTTTCCATGAAGAAGCTATGCAAGGATGCAACCGACATACCACATATCAACAGCAGGACCATACTTGGTGGTTCCAAGAAGCAACTCAGCAGGTCTGTCAAAACCATTACGAACCTAAACGAATTAGTGGTGCGTATTGTAAAGATAAAAAGGATTGCTAGCAACCAAAAGAATTTGAAATATACAACAACTGCTGGCACCTACCACAAGGTAATAACACTATTTGTTAGATTGACATCGTGATCATTAGAAAATGATCGAGCCAAACCAAAATCTGCAAGCTTCAGATTTCCTTCAATATCTATAAGAAGATCCTGCAAGCACGCATATAAACTGGAAAAATTCATGAACCACATTAGACTAATAACTAATGAGTGTCAGCTTGATAATAACCTTTAATGTCACGATGCAGTACTTGATTGGCATGACAGTGGTGAAGTCCTGTCAAGAGTTGCTTCATATAGCACTGCAACAACATACGTGTTTAGCAGAAGAAGCTTACCGACTAAATGGAGTACAACACATCAAGTTATGTGCACCTAAGGTACCTTGATTTGGGGAATTGTGAATCGCATACCAGGACGATCCGCAAGACCCGTCAAATCGTGGTCCATGTATTCAAAGACCATATAGATGCTACCGTTGTATTTGTTACCATCTGCAGTTCCAGAAAAAATTTGGTCACCATTAAAAACTTCTACTCATGATTGCAACCATGAGATACATGTACGCAAGCTACATTGAACTAATCACCAGGCCTCCCTTTCTCATAACTTCCAGGACCTGCAAGACAACCCCCAAAAATTAAAACAAATACAATCCAAGACTGGGTAAAATGCTCATCATGAAGAAATTGAGGAAAAGACTCAAAGCTATAAGAAATTCTAATTACTGAATTGAGTGAACAATGTAAAATTTCAAGAAATTCATTCACATGAAATTATAGAGAGGATGAGAAGTTCACATCTTTGCATAAATTTCCAATGGAGATTATTCTTCAAACCAAGCCTTCTTATAATATGATCAAGAAATAGAAGTGAAGTTATCTTCGAACGCGGTGAAGAAAGTATAAGACTTCCATCAGTTGAATTCTTTTTGCCTCAAGCACATACTTAGAATCCTCAACCTAATCATATCAAAACAAACCCAAATCAATTTATACATAAACATAATAAAACCCCGCTTATTTAAGATTGAATGAACAAAACAGAATGAAAGGAACTTACTTGAAAATACATAGGGTAAACATGCTCCTGTTCCAGAGAAATCCATTAATCTATCGGGTATTAGTATTAGTCTATCTATATTCCAAACCTATCGGAGAAATAACTATGGTTACCTTATTAACTATGGTTTAGGGGGTAAAATTGGAAGGAAAATAACAAAACTTAAGAAATTTAAAAGGACAACCGATTTTGTCCGTCAACAATGGTTGACTGAATCTTTTTCCTTCTGTAAGGCTTGACTAAATGCTTTGGATTTCCATGAGGATTGCTCAATTTTTGATCTGTCTGCATTAAATTAAAAAAATACTGCTGTAAAAATATAGATGGAAATGATGATTTTAAAAGTCGAAATGTGAAGGAATATGCACGCTCATGATCCGAAAACAGTAAAAATGATTTAATATTACTGTTCCAGGACACTTTTTTACTAAAACTCAGGACTGTAAAAACGCAGTGGATGATTTCACACAAAAATTCAAGCGCATATAATTTCCTCTTTAAGGAAACAATCAGTCAATCCCATCAAAAACTCAAGTCTTGGGCTGAAAATGATGACACAATGAACAATACCACCACTGTCCCAAAGTTGTGAAGTATTACTCTGTTTCCAGGGTAATCAAGTGATTTTTAAGGTAATTTCATTGATCAAATAATTACCTGCATGATACTCATCCAGATGATGATAAGTTATATGTGTCGTTAAGGAAAGAAAACTGGCGTTCCATTTTTAAGCCCCAATATTTTTTTTTTTTTTTTTTTTTTTTGGATAAAAGATCAACTCTTCACTAATAATTCAATGTTAAGTTTAAAGCCCCATTTAAGGACACACAATGTAAATTACTACACGCGCATTCCCCTGTCAAGTGTCAAGTTCTTATAAAAAGAATGAATAAAATAGACATTTTTCCAATTCTGTAAAGATGATTCCAGGAAAGGAAAAAAAAAAAAGTAACAATAAAATAAATGTACATTCATGATCTCAAAATCTATTTTTTCTCGAAATAGTTTAAAAACCTAGCTTGATTGGGGACCAAAACTTTTAATTGGGGGCCTTGCACTGGTGGACAAAAAAGGTCACCCAATCCTAATTTGGGTCATCCCTTAAAAATATATTTATAAATGGCTAAAATGCCCCTGAGTGATTAGTATTAATTTTAAATAATTAATGATAATCTTACTTAATTAGAGTTTAACTTTTTTTTTTCAAATTTTTTAACTATCCATGCGCATGAAAAATTGCTGAGATCATGGATAAATTTTTTTTTGATTTTTTGTTTTTTTAGCCCAGATCCGTATGAAAAATCGTCATGGTATTGAAGTGGTTCATTGACGACTCTACACAGTCGTTAATGTTTGGACTGTTTCAGTGACGATTTTGAACAGTCGTTATTTTTTTATAAAAGAGTCGAAAAACAGTCGTTAATGTTTCGACAGTTTTAGTGACGACTCTAAACAGTCGTTATTTCTTATAAAAGAGTCGTTAGCTTCTTTGAAGAGTCATTAATGGCAGAAATATACGACAGTTTGGAGTCGTCATATACAGATAAATTCCCTGACGACCCTTTGAAAGGGTCGTTATTGTTGTTATTATGTATATGACGACCATTAAAGTCGTTTTTGTCTTTGAAGGGTCGTTAATTAGCGTCGTTATTTGATAAAAAAGAAAAAATAGCCAAGAGTAAAACAATATTTTCATAATCGGGTGAATATGCACCTGAAAATTTTGGGGTGCAAATAAAATGTCATGGCCCCTAATTGGATTTTATGGCCCCCAATTAAACTAGGTTTAAAAACTTTAGAGTTCAGAAGAATCAGAACGGTCCACATACACTCCCCAGTTCCACGGTGAAAAATGCAACCACTTAAATATATATCATTTTGTGACGCAATTTTATACCAAATATCTTCTATTCATTGATGTTGCTTGGTGAAAGTAATTTACTCGCGCTAGCTAGCCTGGAGCTAGAAACTCAGTACTGCACTGCGGTCGTGCTCTAGTTGATGGCAAGTTGCAAATGTTTAATATACTGTACCTGATGATGATGTGTCATCATAAATGAAACCATTAAATAAATATTCCACATTAATTATGTTGCTCCTTTGGGAATCGAATGTGCATCATGTCTCCGGGATAATCAAGAGATGATCTTTAAGGTAATTCATTGATGCAAAACTTTTATCCATCTGCATTGTACACAGCTTTATGATGACAAGGTATATGTGTCTTTTACGTTTCAAAGAGAGAATCATTTGGAGTCATTTCAAATCCCCCCATTTAACCACAGTGTAACTTTTACACGCGAATTTCACATTTTTTCCATTTTTACAAAGGTGAAACAACAGAATATGCACATTCATTAATGGCATATCTACTATGACAACAAAAGACTCTACACAAGAATGTGCACAGCCTGACAATTCAAATGATGGTGGTACTGAGTAACTCTCTCAGGGTGCTTCAACACAAATTCTGCTTGTGTGAAACACTTGTGCTGGCATCTTTAAATAGATATCTCTGTTAGTTGTACGAAGTAACTTTAATTTGAATTTTAGCTTTTATGTTTTACTCTCTCTCTCTTCTCTGAAAATCAGAGAATGTAAGAAACTCAGATTTACTTTGATTAATGAAGAGATGTTATTCAATCTTAATGAAGAGATGTTGTTCAATCTTACTATGGTATCATTCGGGTGAAGAGATCTTCTCTTTTTCTTTTATTTTGATCCTGTTTTCTGCTGCTTCTTCATCTCTCTGTTCCGATTTTTGTTGTTCGTTTTCGATTTACAAATTTACTTGATCTCATCTGTTCTTCAATCTGAGTGTTCTTCAATCTTTGCTAAGTTTACTTTCAACCTTTGCTAAGTTTCTTCATCAATCTCTCAGTTAATTTTCTAGATCTATTTTCAATTTGTTTTCATGGAACCTTTAAGAATTTCGTCTCTACCTTTAAATACAATCTCTAATATCATTCCACTTAAACTCAAGAATGACAATTATCTTGTCTGGAAAGCCTTAATTCACTTCACCAACCACATCAACAACCACATTTCCACAGCTTCATCACCTACAGCATTCTCTAGCATTACCAGTGATCTTCTCCACAAGCGCCTAGGTCATCCTTCTTTCGGACTCTTCAACATGTTTGCAAGTCTGCTAATATCAATAATATTGCTAAGCAACCTGTTTTCTGCAATGATTGTAAGCTAGGTAGAATTCAAAAATTACCTTTTCAAATGTCTTGTCATCGTGCTAGTAAACCTCTAGAGTTACTACACATTGATCTTTGGGGTCCTTGCCATACTGCTTCAGTTAGTAGTTGTTATTACTATGCTAATGTAATTGATGACTACTCAAAATATTGTTGGATCTTCACTATGGCTAATAAATCTGATTTTAATACTTTGTTCATTACCTTTGTTACCCAAATAGAAAACCTACTCTCTTGTAAGGTCAAAGTTCTTAGAACAGACGGTGGAGGTGAATTTTTACACTCTCTCTTTAAATCCTTTTTGGCCACAAAAGGTATTTTTCATGAATTCACTTGTCCTCACACACACGAGCAAAGCGGTGTGGTTGAAACAAAGCATAAACATCTTCTAAATGTTGCTAGAACTATGCTTATTCAATCCTCTCTTGCCAACTAAATATTGAGTGAAGCCATTCATCTTTATCAACTATTCTATTAATAGACTCCAAACTAAATCTCTAAACTTTGTATCTCCTTTTGAATTTCTTTTTCATAAATCTCCAGACTATCAATTTCTCAAAGTTTTTGGTTGTTCCTGTTTTCCTTGGCTCAAACCTTACACTACCACTAAACTGCAACCAAGAAGCAAGCATTGTATATTTTTGGGTTATAGTCTTAATCAAAAGGGATATAGATGCTTAGACCCTACTACAGGGAGAATTTATATTTCCAGACATGTCTTGTTTAATGAGCAATCCTTTCCATATACATCTTTTCTTCCATCTACATCTCCTACTACAGCCACTGTCTCTCCACTTGCTTCCATTCCCATTGCTCCTTCTTCACGACCATTTGGCTATGATCTGCCATGCTTCCCTGAAGCCTCACCTCCTTCTTCTTCTACTTCTACCTCTATCTCTAATAATCATAATATGATCACCAGAGGTAAACATGGAATTTTTAAACCTAAAACTTTACTAGCTACTTCACACAAGTTGCCTGCTGCTCTACTTTCTGATTCTTCTCAACCAGTTCCAACTTGCTTTTCTCAAGTCATTAAGATTCCTCAATGGAGAACTGCTCTCATCCAATGAACATGGGGCTCTTATGGAGGCGGTACTTGGTCTTTAGTCCCACTTGTTCCGAGTCAAAATTTTGTGGGATGCAAATGGGTATTTAGAATTAAATACAAGGCGGATGGGAAAATTGACAAATACAAAGCTAGGCTTGTTGCCAAGGGATACCATCGGCGGTTTGGAATTGATTTTGCGAGAAACCTTTAGCCCTCGTAGCTAAACCTACCACCATCGAGACTCATTCTATCTCTTGGCAATTTGGAGGAGACTGTTAATTTTAAAACAAGCTGGTCTATCTCTCGGCTTGATATATCCAATGCCTTCCTTCATGGCAATTTGGAGGAACCGATCTACATGGAACAAACATGGCAGACCACAATGTTCAACATGGTTTTAAGGATGAAGAGCATCCTCACTATGTCTGCAAATTACACAAATCCATTTCGGCACCATGCGAAGAATAATCACAAAATTGGTTAAAAAGACCAAAATTAAAATTTCTTGGGTGAAAAGGACAGTTAGATTTAGATACTGTTTAAATGGACAAAAATTTAAAAATAGGCAGGATGTAACCGGTTTCATCCAAATTTTGCCCATTTTCAAATACTTTTTCTTATTTTTAATTTACACTCTCTCAGGATGCATCCAGTTTCATCCTCGCTATTTTTAAGTTTAAGCCGGGATGAATCCGATGTTTCATCCTTGCTATTCAAATTTCTTGGGTGAACCATTTCACCCATAAAATTTTTTACTCGTCCATTTGAACCGTGTTTAAATTTTTTTTGGACAAATGACCCATTTTCCGAAAAATAATGCACTCATTCGAGAGATACTACCTTTATTTCAGGAAAAATGATACTTTAAGCATCAGGAAGGGAGTGTGAGAACACTAGATTCAGAGAACAACGTTGTCTAATTCAAACCCATATGTACCATCCACAATATTTTATCCTCTTGGCAGAAACAATCAATCCCATCAAAAACTCAAGTCTCCCCGCGATTAGCTGAAAATGATGACACAATGAACAGAAAAATGAATTGTCATCAACAGTACCACCACTGTCCCAAAATAAAATACTACCATTTCCAGTGTAATTCATTCAAACAATTAACAGGATGATGCAGATACAGATTGACCAGGTAGTTAACTGGTGTTCCGTTTTAGAACCCCATTTAAGGACACACATGGTAATCGTTACACGCGCATTCCCCTGTCAAGTTCTTAAAAAAGAAAAATTAAAATAAACATTTTTCCAATTTTGTAAAGATGATTACAGGAAAGAAATAAAGTAACAATAAAATATGTGCACATTAATGATTTCTAAATCTGATTTTTCCTGGATAATAATTAAAAATCACTTTCGAGTTCTTCAGAAACCACAACAGTATGCCCCGTAGTAGGGATACAGATGAATTATTGATAAACATACACTTCCCAGTTAGTTCCACGGTTAAAAAATGCCGACATCCTACTTATCTAACTTTATGGTTGAAAAATAATTTTTTCCAACACTAATTGATATAGATGTGAAACAATTTAACCTTTAAGAGCAAGTCTTATGGTGGAATCCATCCATCTTCCATCTTCCACGCCACCTCAGCACTTGGAACTGTGGATGGAAGCGCAAGTATAATAGTAGAATAGTAGAAACGCTATTCTTAATAGCGTTTTACGCTAATCTTAATAGCGTTTTATGCCATTAAGAATAGAGCTTTTTTCTCAGCCGTTAGATTTTCAACAACTCAGTTTAAATCTACGGATTAAAAAAAAACGCTATTCTTAATAACGCTTTTTGTCCCTTAGCGCGCCATTCTTAATAGCGTTTTTCATGGATTCCACGGACCCTTCCACCAAACCATGGAACCTTGCTTGGATTTTGTGTGGAAAACCCCAACTTGAAAGCCACTAGACTTGACATTCCATGAATTTTCCACACTTGGAATAGGTTGGATTCCACCATAAGACTTGCTCTAATAGCGCGTTAGGAAACCAGAAGTACTTTAGAAGCAAAAGTCAGAAGGAAAACTATTTTGCTTCACAAAAAATCGACTTTTATGCTTCTAGAAGTTGTTCTGAAATGATATCGTAAAACTAACTTCCGACTTGTCGATTTCTAGAAATCGAAAGTACTTCCAGACACTCTATGAATCTCTCTCCTGACTTTCAACTTCAGAAGTCGATTTTTTTTTAAAGTACCATACCACCGACCACATCAGTTCATGAGTAACTATAATGTAAATTGCATGTCACTGGAAACATTTGTTTGGTATGGGACTAACGAGTCGTGATATCGAGTGAAAGTCGATATCTTTTTATTTTTAATTGATAAAGAATTTGGTGCCGACAAGTTTCAAAACTCAGGTAATTCATCCGATTTTGAACGTAGGTGAGTGACCGGTGATTCCAACAATCCGGATAGATTCCGAATCTGAAACCCCATTGAGTCGTCACCATCTCCAGCCAAAACTTTTCACACTACACCTCTTTTATGTTTCCAAATCAATCCCCATCCAGCATCATATAACTCCAAGTCCCCTCCAAGATTAAGCTGAAAATGATCACACAATGCAACACAACAAACAATAACCAACAGTAAGTACCAAGTACCTCCAGTCCACTATCCTAAAACTTTGACCCACTCCCCCCAAATATACACCAAAATGGAAATTCATAAAAAAAAAAAAAAAAAGTTAAACGGCGTTAAGTTCACCACCGTTAAAAATAGCATGTGAGTGGTATGTCCTTTACAGACTGTAGTTACTCACTCTCACACCCCACCAACCTCTCCTTCTCTCTCTAAAAACCGCCATTTTAACGGAATTTCCGTATTTTATCTCCAACTCACTTTCTCTCTCACTAGATAAAAAATCACAGTCTGGGTCTGCAGCTGGAACTAGAAGAAAATATAAAAACCCTAACTTTTTTCCTTTTTCTTACAATTTTTTTTTACATTTTTTTCCTAGAAGAAGAGAGACTTATTCATTCTACCTCTTCTTCATTTTATTTTTCTTCTTTCATTTCATTTTCTAGGGTTTCAGAAAAAATCCCCTTCCTTCTCTCATGTAATTTTAACTAGGGTTTGAGATAAAGAGATAAAGAAAAATGCAAATCAATCTGAATCTATTCTGGTTTCTGTATGTATTATTGTTGAGTGGGGGTAGCAGTAGATGTAGTAATAGTAATAATGGTGCTGTTATTGGAGTAGCAGGAGCTGGAGAAGATGATGAAGAAATTCGATCTCTGCTTGAATTTAAGAAAGGGATAAATGATCCACTTGGGAAAGTTATAAACACATGGAATCGAGATGGGTCTAATGGGGGTTGTCCCAAGAATTGGAATGGGATTGGGTGTGATATTACAGGTAAATCTGTCACATCTATTGTTCTTGAAGGATTAGGGTTAACTGGTGAATTAAAGTTTCAGACTTTGATTGGTTTGAAAATGTTGACTAATTTGAGTTTAGCTGGGAATTCGTTTTCTGGTAGACTTGTTCCTGGTCTTGGATCAATGTCTACTCTACAACATTTAGATCTATCAGGGAATGGATTTTACGGTCCGATACCCGGTAGGATTAATGAGTTATGGGGTTTGCTGTATTTAGATCTCTCTAAAAATAGGTTTGATGGTGGTTTTCCTACTGAGATGAATAATTTGCAGCAGTTGAAAGTATTTGATGTGCATTCTAATAACCTGTGGGGAGATGTTGGTGATCTGTTTAAGCAGCTGAGGAATGTGGAAAGGGTTGATTTGAGTCAGAATTTGTTCTATGGTGGACTTTCTGGGAATATATCGACGTTATCGAATACTGTTAGATATGTAAATTTGAGTCATAATAGATTGAATGGAGAGTTCTTTTCGTCTGATTCGATTCAGTTGTTTAAGAATTTGGAAGTTTTGGATTTGGGTGATAATCAGATTTTCGGTCAGTTGCCCTCGTTTGGTTCTATACCTACACTTCAAGTTTTGAAGGTTGGGAATAATAAGTTACATGGTCCTGTACCACCAGAGTTGTTTGCGACTATGATTCCGTTGCGAGAACTGGACCTCAGTGGGAATGGATTTTCAGGTATGAAATTGTTATATTAGTTTTGCTGAAAAATACTCATTGAAAAATGTCTAGATTGTATCTGGTTAGGTAGCTTTTATACTTCCATTATCTATTTGTATGGTGTAATGCCTGATCTCTAAACAAATCCCGATGGGATATTTAAGAGATCGCAACGGTTTTTTTATACTCAAGGGGGTATTAGAGACAAGCTTAGTCATTCTGTACTTTGTGAAACTGTGGTTGAGTTTACCGCTGACATTATAAGGTTGTTGCTATTGCAGGTACAATTCCAAGTATAAATTCGTCGACTCTCCAGTCTTTGAATCTTTCATCAAATTCATTGTCTGGGTCTCTGCCGTCTACTTTGGGAAGCTTGTTGGCGGTTGATTTGAGCAGAAATGCTTTTGTTGGAGACATATCTGTTATGCAGAATTGGGGGAGCACATTAGAGGTTATTGATTTGAGTTCAAATGCAATATCAGGAAGCTTACCAAACTTAACTTTACAATTCGGAAGTTTGGTCTCTCTTAGAATCAGCAATAATACTTTAACAGGTGGTGTTCCCCCCTACATTAGGGAATTCTCAGAAGCTGGCGGTTATAGACCTTAGTTCCAACCAACTTACTGGTTCTATTCCAGGAAGCTTATTCACTTCGATGCCCTTGATGAATCTGAATCTCTCAGGAAATCAGCTTACGGGGTCAATCCCTTTTCAAGGTTCTCATACGTCCGAATTGTTAGTTCTACCGTCTTCTCCAGCTCTAGAATCCCTGGATCTGTCGAAGAACTCGTTTTCAGGTTCTTTGCCTTCAGATATAGGTAATTTGGGGAGGCTTAAATTGCTAAATGTTGCAAATAACAAATTGTCAGGGCAGATACCAAGCGAACTGGGGAAGATTGATGGCTTGGAGTACTTGGATTTATCTGGAAACAATTTCAATGGTAAGATCCCTAGTGGGCTTTCGTCAAATCTAAAGGTATTTAACGTTTCCAACAATGATCTATCGGGTCCTCTTCCTAAAGACTTGATAGATCGTTTCCCTACCAGCTCATATCGGCCTGGGAATAGTATGCTAGTTCTTCCAAAAGACATGCCTACAGAGGCTAATGTTAATGGGGCTTCAAAGCAGACAGATCCACATCACCACAGAGCACAATCGTCTAGTGTTCGAATAGCAATTATTGTTGCGTCTGTGGGCGTATTAATTTTGATTTGCTTTGTTGTGGTCGCTTATTATCGTGCAAACTTCCATGGATATTCTGGTGGAAATGGATTCAGCAGTGGAAATACAGGAAGAGATGTTAAGTTAGGAAGATTTACTCGTCCTTCCCTTTTCAGTTTCCGTAAAACTGCGACAACACCTCCACCTACTAGTTCGATGAGCTTTTCTAATGATCACTTGCTAACTTCAAATTTAAGATCCTTGTCTGGGAAGAAAGAATTGGTAACCGAAACTGTTGAGCGCAATTTGTCGGGGCGAAGAGGAGTAGTGGATCCAGAAGTTACAAAACCTGACACGTCCGATAATCCTCCAATCTCTGGATGGCGGTCTTCTCCAGGGTCTCCGCTGTCTTCATCTCCTCGTTTTGCTGAGGCTTATGAGCAACCTGCGATGTTAAATGTGTACTCACCAGATAGATTGGCTGGAGAGCTATTTTTCCTTGACAATTCAATTGTATTTACAGCTGAAGAACTATCTCGTGCCCCAGCTGAAGTTCTTGGTAGAAGCAGCCATGGCACTCTATACAAGGCTACCCTAGATAGTGGACACATGTTGACAGTGAAGTGGTTGCGAGTAGGCCTGGTAAAGCATAAGAAGGAATTCGCGAAGGAAGCAAAAAAAATTGGATCCATTAGACATCCAAACATTGTTTCTCTAAGGGCATATTATTGGGGGCCTAGAGAACAAGAAAGACTGATTCTAGCAGATTATCTCGTTGGAGATAGCTTGGCGCTGCATCTATATGGTAAGCATCCTATAACTTGATCTTTGGATGCTAGATAAGTTCATTAGGTTGCAAATTTTGTGTTAGTTCGTCTGATTATTTTATTACTGAATCTAACTGCAGCTTTATGTTTGTTAGTCAATGCTCCTTGAATATAGTTATTTCATATCGTAATGGTTGCAATGTTTCCTTTATCTAAGTCTAGCTATTTCGATGCTAGAAAATACTTGTTAAAAGCTCTCTTCATGATGGATGGGGGAAGATTTCATCTTGTTTTTATTATTTTGTTGGATTTTCGGTCTTGCCTTTAGCATTCACATCGAGTAAGTCTCTGATGAAAACTGTTACAAATTGCAGAAGGAACACCTCGAAGATACTCTCGATTATCCTTTCGGCAAAGACTAAAGGTTGCTGTGGATGTTGCTCGTGGACTGTGTTACCTCCATGATAAAAGCCTTCCTCATGGTAACCTGAAGCCAACAAATATACTTCTGAGTGGAACAGATCTTAATGCTAGGATCACAGATTACAGTCTCCATCGCCTAATGACACCCGCAGGAACGGCAGAACAGATATTAAATTTTGGAGCCATGGGATATGGTGCCCCAGAGTTAAGTAGTGCATCAAAACCCCTGCCGTCATACAAGGCAGATGTTTACGCATTTGGAGTAATACTCATGGAACTGTTAACTAGAAGAAGTGCAGGTGACATTATCTCTGGTCAGTCGGGAGCAGTCGATCTCACCGATTGGGTTAGGTTGTGTGCTCATGAAGGCCGGGGAACAGAGTGTTTCGATAGAGAAATGATTGCAAGTGGGGAGCAAACATCTCAAAAAGCCATGGATGATTTGCTTTCGGTATCACTTAAATGCATCCTCCCTGTAAATGAGAGGCCTAACATCAGAACCATATATGAGGAATTGTGTTCTGTATCTGTTTAAATTTTTTGTCTTCTGTAAATGTATCATCATTGGGGAATTAGTTTTTTTCTTCTCTTTCTCCTGCTGACTTTTGATTATTTTTCCTCCTTAGTTGGGTTTCTTTTTTTTTTGTAAGCCTTTTGATGTTGGCTAATCTTCATTTTTCTTCTTCTTCTTTTTGTCTTGTAAAGGGATATGATTGATTCCATTGATTGATTGATATTATTTGAGTTTTGAGCTTGATCTTTTGTCTCTTTCCCTTTCTCTGTTTACATGAAAATTCCTATCTCTGCAGGATGTCAAGCCATTTCCATCTGGTCATGTGTCACACAGTATGTTGCAATTCAAAGTACGTCCATGCCTAAGTAGATCATAACCGGTCACAGCCACGCGACCTTCAAACAGATTTAGTCGCAATCTAGGAAGGACAGTCTCCAGTAACTGGATCACTGTATATGGAGAAACTGATTAAGCCGTTGCATTAACCAACTATAAACCACCTAAAATGGCAAGGCTTTGTCCAAGCCATGAACGGATGGTCAATTCTAGTTGGGAGTATTTTGTGTTAGCCTCAATGTGGTTGAATTTTCCATAGTGAAGTCTCATGATATCTGCAAGCATCTATAAAATGCTTTCTACACTGCATGACCTGGAAGCAATCCTTGCTTTCAGGCATTACCCAGGACAAGCATATCATCAGTAAGACCTGAAGGAAGCTTAACTGGCTCCCTCATCAAGTGCATCCACGAATTCCATAGGTTTTTTCATTTGGAAGCTTGTCACTTTTTTCGGGGTTCAAATCTGGTTTCAAACTTTTTTCATTTGGATAGTGGGCCGAGGCCCAGTACCAACAGCATGAAATCATCAGTAAGATGCCTTCCGGTGAATGGAGACTCGCGCAAATATAATCATAGTAGCCAATAGTGAGGTGGCACATGATACAGGGTAGAAGTTAAAGTAAGAAATTGGAGGCATGAAGTGCTTTTGATTTTTAGCACACCCTGTTACATATACAACAGAAATTTCTACTGTAAATTCACCAAGTCAAGATCCTTGTGCAATATTCATACAAACAGTAATATTGTGAAATCTTAATTCCCTGACTCGAGCTAGTTTCTTCAGAGAATTTATGGTATCATCTACTTCTGTTTGAATGGTAACTTCTCCAAACAAGAAATTCAGCTAGCAATAACTTTCCATTTTCTTTTGCGAAAAAAATTCGTATCTATGGTTTCAGCTATATAGTACCAGTAAAAAGGAAGAAAAGAAAACATAAAAACTTGAACAATAGTTGCAATATCACCAAAAGAGTCATCTTATCATTAACCCAACATTTCAAATATCCGGCTATATAGAAATTGCACTACTTTTACGAACAGTTAAAGTGGAGAGACACAAACCATATGGCCAAAACAAGAGGGTGCATAACTGAATTTTTAAGGTGTACAAGACTTAGCATATACTATGATAATACGAATAACATGGCCAAGTGAAAGTGAAATAAGCTTGTCCACTTAGCTGTATTGAGTAGAGAGTCTGCTGAGTCTGTCCCTGTAGTGACCCTGAATCGAATTGGAAATCATTAGTAATATCATTCATATTATGAACCAGTGCAATTCCTTCTTAAATAAATTTGACAACAATTTTGTAGAAGCTGTTTATCAGGTGTCTCAATAATCTTGCCTGGATTTCTAATCCCCAGCTGCTGACTTGCATTTAACGTGTATTCTTAACCTGGGTTCTAAACCGATTAGCAAGATCTGTAGGGTTTGGTTTAATACCATCAAACAAAACCTTATTTCTGTGCTTCCATATAAACAAAGTTAATACACAAAATATCTGATTCCAGTTATCCCAAGGCATCCAAAACCATCTATATACCCCGTTGAACTAAATCATTAGCGATAGCAAGAGTAAACCAAACCGCTCTAACATAAGGGCAATGAATAAACAAATGACGACTAGTTCCAGGCACACTAGAATTGCAAAGAATACATGCAATGCATGATAGATTTAGATGAAAAAGATGCAATTTTATTTTAGCATTAAGAGGTAAAAGATCAGCAAACAATTTCCACACAAACATGTTAGTTCTTGGTATAACTTTAACTTTCTAAACATTCTTCCAAAACCAAGAGTCTGTTCTATGATGGTTCCTGTAAATAAGCGCATATACAGACTTCGTAGTGAACGAATCCAGATTTAGTTGACTAATGAATTCTCATCATATAAAAATGTCGTATCCCAACATTCCACATTTCTGTCAACTCTAATATACAAAATATTATGTTTGAATTCAACCAAATATGTATAAATTCAGACCCAGCAACAAACACGCCCCCAGACTACCCAATAGATGGAATGATAATCCAGTCCTTGAATTTACTTTTTTCTAAGTATGGACTTTTATTGTGACCTAGTTGGTTTCAGAGATGAAAACCGACTCCGGTTTACATTTATCAACTAGTAAACCTAGATGATTCAGAGTTTTAGGTTAGCACAAACCTGAGCATTCCGCGATAAAGCTTTCATGATTAACCTAGTGACTTGGGAACTAACCAAAAAACAAGGAACCCTATTACGGCTTGTATATTAAACAGTGGCGTCAATGCAGAATACGTGAAACCTTCTAGATCTATGTCTTCCTGCATTTAAACTAATTCCGAAGCAAGTGGTTTCACTGATAAAGGATGCAATGAGGGAGTTCACGTACTTTGTTAATTTTTTGAAAAGCATTGCAGTAAAGAAGAATCATTTAGCTTTTCTTTAACAAAAACACAAAGAGGGGGCATCTTTTAGCATTTTTAATAGACTTTCAAAATAACTGATGACACTGACATATAAAACGAGTAAATGTTGAGAGTCGCAGATACATCCAAATGCAGTAAAACTGACCTCTTATTGTGTGTATCCTTAGGCACTTCGCTGTGTTTTCTGATTTATGCTTGCCTTATCTGCTCTTGAGCTGGAGAAGTAATAGAGTTAGGTGAAACTAAACTGCCCGAGTAAGCCCATATAGACATCTCTTGTGTAATACCACGGATCTTCCGAGTTTTAGCTTCTCCTTGATTTGGATCATATATAAACAGTGCACAGTGATCTTTCTGAAACACAATGTCACCATTCTTAAGAGGCTGTATAAGTTTCAAGAACTTAAAGGATCCAGCGGAAGTATGTTGATCAATGGTAAAAAGTCTTGTCCAAGATTCTTGCACCCCATAATCCTTCATCATCCACACCTCAGTATGTACCCCGTAAAGATTAGCAGCTACACATAAACACCCAGCCAGCACACCCACATATACAATTTCAAACTTGTTTTCAAAGTCTTTTGGTAACGGCATGTCCTTAATACTCCCATCTCCGATTTTATAAGTTGCTAAAACAACAGCCTCGTTGATTCCTCCATTGATATTCGCAATCCAATGTAGAGCTCCATTGAAAATCAAAATTACGCCATAAGAAATTTTATATGGGACGTTCGGAATTATCGTCCAAGAATTTGAACTCAATGTAAAAATATCAAGTTCAGAATAACTTTCAAAAGTGACAATTCTCACTAACATGTAGTCCCCAATACTGCAATCATAACCAAACCCATAGCTAATAAGCGGAGTCGGATGCCACAAAGTCAATCCCCATGGAAAAATTTCAGTTGGTGGTGGAATTTCCTTATATTCGTTCATGGATGGGTTCCACACATAAACAAACCCCCTACCAGTACTAAAGCAAATCAAGCCATTACAAGAACCCCAAATGTCGAATGAAATATCATCGTTAGGTCTGAATCTACAAAAATTGAATTTATAACCAATCTCCACAGGTTCGCTACATGTTGACGATGTCGAATCATAATCTACGGAGTAAATCTTGTTTTTTGGAGGCAAAACAAGGAGACTGAAGATATTGTTTTGAATAACATGATTAAGTTGTGTTTTAATGAAATGAGGGTTTGTGAGTAAGTTACACCAAGTCTTTGATACACACCTGAATCTGCCTATAGATTTCACTGGTAATCGAGAGAGTATGTTGGTGATGATATCCTCCGTTTGAATTTGAGACATCGAATTTAACTGAAATCTGTAACCAGCAAGCAATGTTTCAAATTAGGAGATTAAATGAGTTAGATTTTGATTTTTTTTGGAAGAGTGATGAGAGCATTGAGTGATGTGTAGATCTAGGGTTTGTTAGCTCTTTAAATTTTTTTGAGGCTTCTTTCCTTTGATGGACGACGAAGATTCTTGAAAATGACATTTGTAAGTGTACAGTGTACACTTAGGGGTTGTTTGGCAACCATTATTTTAATGGATTATCAGCTTATAATCCATTATGCAGATTATAATGGATTCTATATGCGTTTGGTAACCATTATAATAATTGCTTATTTTAATTATAATTGAAAAAATCCATTAATTTTATAAACAGGAAAAAGTTGTTTTGAAAATTTATTATAATCAATTATTTTTTCTAATGAACTCAAATTGAATTTTTTCTTCTTATTTCCTCTAAACTATCAAGAGAGAGATAAAAAAACAACATAAGACTAAAAAAATATCCTAGATCATTGTTCTTTCCTCTCCTTTTTGAGATCAACTCCTTTTTGCGGCAACGAAGTTATGGTAGCCCGTGGATTGTTTGCTTTTGCCATTGCCAATTTGCCATGCCTCCCTATAAAACATAAGTCTGAGTCGAAACTTTTTACTCTGGGCTGCTGAAGCATTTTTAATCTGACAGCATTATATAGCCAACTATTTTACGAATGGTTGGGAAAAGAGTGTACCATTAGCCATGCAGTCCAAATCTTTTCCGGTCCTAGTGAAATATGCTTTGCGTCACAGTTGGGAAAGGAGCATACAGTTTACCTTGCCATCTCTTTCTGAATAATTTGCGGAATTGCTAACTCGGGTTCAGATTGTAGTCTAGATTTTACCCGGAATCCGATGTAACAATTATTGATTCATTGGTTACCATCATTTCCGTTTCTTTTCATTTCTCTGGTCTACAAAGTTTGTTCATAAAAAAAAAGCATTTCAGTGAGATCCATATACGAATGCGGCAGACTAAATAAGGAACCGTTTTTTGGGGACCAGCCTTTTTTTGGGGGACCATTGTTTTATTTTAGGTAAGATATTAAAAGTAATTATAGGTCACCCCTTATCTAGATATTTATGATAATACCTAAATTACCCTCTGATTATTTTTGGTTAATGATTAGTTAGTGTGATTAGTGAAATGATTTTGAATAAAGATTTGAGATTAAAAAAATCAGATTTTTTAAAAAGGAAGTAGAATTATTGAGAGAGAAAAGTTAGAGAAGATGAAGAACACAAACATGGAAAATAATATTTTTTTTTGAGTTCACTAATCTAGACTATTCAAGTGATGATTCAATTGATGATAGCTCATCTGAATCTTCATCTCCTTCCTCTCCTAGAGTATATGTCAATCTTCACAATGATCCGGATATGGATTATTTCTTAGATGGTGAATGTATTCTTCCCCAAAGCCAATATCAAGATGGTGAAAACGATGGATTTTACCAACCAAAACCGGAGGAAGACTATTTGGGTACCCAGGTATACTCTAAACTTATATAATGTTGGTTGAATTGGTCCAAATATTCAAAAAAATGTGAATTTGTTAAGTATATTTGGGCTAGTTCGGTTACCTTGTGTGAAGAACATGTAACCGAACTCATCTGAAAGTGTAGTTCGGTTAGTTTTTCTAAACACGCAGGTTACCGAACTATCCATTAATGGAGGTTTTTTGAAGTTCGGTTAACAGAGTAGTTACCGAACTCTATAAATAGGATTACAATGTTATGTTCGGTTTGGCCGAAATGTAACCGAACTTTAGGGTCTATGAGTTCGGTTAGTTCGCAACCAATAGCTAACCGAACTTACATAAAATAATATTTCACATTAGTGTATAAATTTCGGTTGGTTCGCAAACTTCATACCAACCCTTAATCTAACCGAACTTACGTACAATAAAATTTTGATTTAGTGTACGTAAAGTTCGGTTAGTTGTGAACTTGGTTGTCAAACCGAACTTTGAGTTCGGTTTTCCAGAAAAATAATCATATAACCGAACTTTAGGGTCCATAAGTTCGGTTGGTTCGCAAACTTCATACCAAACCACTACCTAACCGAACTTACGTACAATAAAATTTTGATTTAGTGTACGTAAACTCCGAGTTCGGTTATCCCGATAAAATTATCATATAACCGAACTTTAGGGTCCATGAGTTCGGTTAGTTCGCAAACTTCATACCAACCCACTACCTAACCGAACTTACGTACAATAAAATTTTGATTTAGTGTACGTAAACTTCGGTTAGTTGTCAAATTGCTTGACAAACCGAACTTGAGTTCGGTTTTCCCGATAAAATTATCATCTAACCGAACTTTTTTCTGATTGCAATTGATGTGGTTCCATTTCTTGTAGATTGAATGTCAACCTATACCAATGGATAATCAACCTTCTCCGGTTGGCATCTTTGTTTGAAGATACATCTAATCACTATGTCAATGATTTGGTTTTTGATGAAACTATTGATGCGAAGAATTGGGCTAGAGACCATGCCAAGAAAGCCATGTGCATATTAGTTTTGAATGGAAAAGAAAGCCAAACTCGTTTTGAAATGGTTTGTGAGAGAAGTAAAGATCCCAATGTTAGTCACAAGAAGAAGGGTTATGTGTATAAAGGAAAGACGGCGAGGAAGAACACAGCGTGCTCAAAGAAAATTAAATGTCCGTTCAAGCTAGTATTTAGTAAGTGCAAAAAAAAAGAATGGATGGGTTCTATCTATGGATAAGGTGGTAGGTCATCATAACCACCCTCGTCCGGATGATCTTGAAGGACATGCAATGGCCGCAAGGCTCACTCCTCAAGAAATGGAGAAAATAGCTAAATTTAGGAGAATGGGAATTT
This sequence comes from Papaver armeniacum, assembly GCA_023531295.1. Classification (NCBI taxonomy): domain Eukaryota; kingdom Viridiplantae; phylum Streptophyta; class Magnoliopsida; order Ranunculales; family Papaveraceae; genus Papaver; species Papaver armeniacum. Next base: position 275,340 of record JAJJWW010014665.1, on the reverse strand, counting down.
CACCACTTAACATGCTTCGCTTACTAAAGGATGATAACAAGGATAATGTATCATCTTTGACGACCATTTACAATGCAATTGAGACAATTAAAAGGAATGAATGGAAGGATAGAAAAGTGATGCAACAATTGTTTTTTTGCGCTAAAGAGAAAGGCTACGCGGTTCAAAAGAAGGTAGGTCCTAAGATGAAATAACGCATCTCTTCATTGCGCATCCGAAGAGTGTTCAATTGGCTCAATCCTTCCATCAAGTTCTTATAATGGATTGCACTTACAAGACTAACAAATACGAGATGCCATTGTTGAACATTGTTGGTCGTACCTTGACGAAGTCACCGTTTACCGTTGCTTTTTGTTTTCTAGAAGATGAGCAAGAACCAAGTTACACTTGGGCGCTACAACAAGTGAAGGCCATTTACCGAGATGATGATATCCCCGCGGTTATAGTGACGGACAACGATGTAGCATTAATGAACGCAATAGAGAGAGCCTTCCCATTAGCACATAATATGCTTTGTACGTTCCATATATGGTGTAATGTGATGAATAGGTGCAAGCCTCAAATTTTTCCACCAAAGAGGAAAGCATTTGAAGAGATTAGTAAGCTACCGGAAGATGAACAAGCGGATGCATAAGAGGAATTCAATATACAATACATTATAAATCACGCTAAATGGGTTGCTTTCTCTGGTAAATGGGAGTCATTGACTTGGTCTCTCACCGAAGAAGAGTATAATCTAAATCTTGCGGCATTTATCGAACATTGGTCTAGCCCCGAATATCCCAAGGATATTGTAACGTATGTGGTTAAGCAATGGTTGGAACCGCACAAAGAGCGCTTCGTTTATGCATTTACCAACCACCATAAACACTTTGGGAATCAAGCGACAAGTTTGGTAGAATCGGCACACCACCGGTTGAAGAAAAATCTTTTTGGATGTGTCGATAATTTTGTGATTGTGTTTAACACAATGGAGAATTACTTCAACCGCGAGATTGATAGAATTAAAGAGAAGTTTCAAAAAAGTCGCATCATGAAGTACAAAAAGATTGTAGACAAAGGTGGTAACATCAAGAATATGGCGGACCTTCGGTTATTCAAGGGACTCCATTATAATGTTTCACGTGCTTGCATTAAGAGGTTAATGGTATAGGTGAATTTGATTTACATATGGGGAACCAAGCCGACGAGGTGTGTGTTTGCAACATGATGAAGTCTATGGGACTCCCTTGTCGTCATATGATAGTTAAGTATGAACATGGCATAATCCCTCTAACCGATATAGATCCATATTGGCAACAATTAAGTTTTGTCCCTCCTCCAAAGGGCGATGTCGGAGAAGAGTTTGGTGACAATGAGATGGGAAGAATCGTTATCGAGATGTACCGGAACATGAACAAACTCGAAAAGCAAATCTTTTGGGATGACATGCGTCCAATTGTTTATCCACACACTTCGGAGAATATGGACGAACCAAAAAAAGGCAAGGGCAAAGGTAGGCCAATCACCAAAGAAACGAAAAAACAAGTAAGAGAATATGCAAAGGTGTTGGCTAAATGGAAAAGTAAAATGACCCCTTTTACTAGAGACCCTAGTGGGCATGAGCATACCGCGGCGCAGTATCAAGAAGATTCTAAGAAAAGGTCTAGGAATATTGTGGAAAAGGGCGAAACAAGTGAACGGGATATGAAGAAAAAAGGACCGATGTTACGCTCGCAACCAACCCCGCCTACTCCATCGGAACATCAACGAGACGTGAAGCTTAAGGCTCCAATATGCCGCATCCAAGAAAGAAGTCGACCAATTGATGATACATCAACTTTTGTTGATAGAAGGTACTTGGAAGAGATACCTCCATATATTAGAAAGTACGTCATATCCACCGATGACGTCCCTCCGGATGGTAATTGCGGATTCCACGTTGTCGTACAACAACTAGGGCCTTTCATTTGAAGGTGCGAAGTCAGTATAATGATAATCAAATCACTTATGTCCGGAAAAGGATGTTGATGAAGCTAAAGGACAACCCGGAATTTTACAAGCGAATGTTGTCCGATGGGGATGCTAGTCTCAATGTGCGCTTTGTTAGGTATCAAAGGCGTCTCCACGGGGGGATCCAATCACAAGGGATCATTGGATGGGCATGCCGATATGTGGGTACTTAATCGCGAAGCATTCAATTGCGTGGTTCACTATTTCTCAAAAGGTGCTAGTTTCACATACACTCCGAAAACAAAAATATGTGTCGAGCAACTTAAACGTAGGAGAGTGGTGATTGCGCTTGTTAACAACAACAATTTTATAGGCCTCCGGTTAGAAGACGATTGTCCACTGCCTCCGATATGCGGAAACTCTTATTAGCATGGATTTAACCCCGACACAATGTTGGGATGGTGCATTATGTACGAGAATAACATGGAGATGTGGAATACTTTGAATGATTCGGAAAAAATCATACACGAGGGTGCAGTTTCCCTTGGGATGATTAAATGTACCATTAATTAAACTAAGTATGCTTTGAACATCATCATAAGAATCAAAGTTTTTTTATTTTGGAATTAGGTCTTATTTTTGGGTTATGCTTTGAACATTTTCATAAGAATAAGAGAGGAGACTGTTATTTTTGGAACTTTTTTTTTTTTTTTCATATTGGAACTTAATTACATGACATCGCCGAACAGTGAGACATCAAGACTTAAGTTCGGTTAGGAAATGAAATTAGAGGACATTGCCGAACTAAAACTAAAGCTGCATAACATTTAATATCCGAAACGCGTTATGAAAAAGTCTTTAAGGAGGCGGAAATGATATTCATATTTGAAATACTTTCTCTTCCATCTTCGCCATTCGTTTTTTGATGTTAAAATGATTTCGGAGAATCCTTCACCCCTAAGTCGATACCGCCTTACAATACGAAATAAAGCCATAAATTCCACAACTCTAGCTCTAATCTTGTCGAATCGAATGAACAAAGCTATATGATCATGGTTATGAGGGTTTGTTGTGTCGGAGCAGAATTTCTCATGAATTTCCCCCCAATAACTTTGACTCATAATACCATTCATTCTTCGTTCTTCACCCCTCTTTGGATAGTATAGTATGTAGTTTCTGCAAAGAGATAAATCTTCATCTAGAGTAAATTTAGGAGTAGTGGCTGCCATTTTTAGAAGATTTTGAGACAAAATGTTAACTATGAGACACATATTTATACCATTTTTATAGCCGTTACTTGAAATTAGTGTCATTCAAATTTCAAAATATATAGTTCGGTTACATAACAAATGCATCGAGATTACCGAACTCATCGGTTCGGTTGGTTACGAAATCGTAGGTAACCGAACAAAGGCAAGCCACCAAATTTCAAAAGTTATAGTGTAATGTTCGGTTACCCGTATAATAATACCCGTGGTAACCGAACATTACACTGTAACTTTTGAAAGATTTATTCATTGTGAGTTCGGTTAGATTGCAAAATCAGCAAACCAACCGAACTTTTGGATCATCGAGTTCGGTTACTGCAAAGTAATACCCAGTAACCGAACATTACACAGTAACTTTTGAAATTTTCTTTGTATGAGTTCGGTTGGATTTCCTTTTCCGCAGGTAACCGAACATTGTAGTTCGGTTACCTGCAAAATAATACCAGGTAACCGAACATTACACTGTAACTTTTGAAATTTTCTTGTTATGAGTTCGATTGGATTGCCTTTTCTGCAGGTAACCGAACATTATAGTTCGGTTACCTGCAAAATTATACCAGGTAACCGAATACAACTCTGTAACTTCTGTTTTTTTTGGGTATCTGAGTTCGGTTAGATTTGAAATTGGAGAACCAACCGAACTGAAGAACATGGGAGTTCGGTTGTTTACAAGATTTAGTCTCTTAACCGAACTACCTAATTGTTTCTTAAAAATTTGAATGTAATGAAACACTTAACCGTCAAAGAGCCAAACTAATCCCTTAGAACACAAATTAAAAACCAAATTATGAAATTTATTTACTAATCCACATCACTAAATGTTGGAAGCACACGAACATAAGGAAACAAACTACCAAATCCGCCATAAAAAAGTATTCCAAATATAAGGAACCAAACTACCAAATCCGCAATTAAAAAGTCTTCCAAACATAAGAAACCAGAGTAATAATTGTTGCAATCACTCATTTACCACGAACACTACCAGAAACTTTTCTACTCTTGCGTTTAGGAGCTTTAGGTCGATCCTTCGTCACTAGGAGTGTCATCTCCACTTTGCTTTGTTGTTCAACCATCCGACTTGAACCTTCCCCTTCTCGCGACTCCTCTTCGACGGCATGGTCCGGCTTGGATCAACCTGGCTTGTATCGACAAGGTTGGGATTAAAAACATTAGTTATTTGGTTGTAGAGGTCTGTTTGTTCTCGAGTATCCATCGGCTCTCCACTCCGGATTTTTGCCATCATTTTCTTCAACAATTTAGCACTTGCCTTCACCTATTCTCATCAAAAACATAAGTAACTATTATTTTCAATACTTCATAACATTTTGAAAAACAAAAAATAAGAGTAAATTTCTTACCGCCGAATTCCACAAGATCAAGGCCTCATCACCACACATAGGGGTATGCTTTATAATTTTCTTAGCCTCTTTCTCCCATGCCTTCGCTTTTGTTTTCTCAGCACGGGCTTGTTGGACAGTGTTTATTACACGAGGATGAGAAAAATGTTCATACCATTCCATATATCCCTCGTCAACGACATTTGGCTCATCAAACGAATCTTGTAACTCTTCAACTGGAACAAGATAATCCCCAAAGTTCTTCCAGTGGTCCACTGATGGAGAAGGATCGTATTTGGGGGTGAAATTCATCTCGGTGTTCTTAGTTCCCTGCTTCTTCACCTTGAAGTTGAAGTTTTCCACTTGTGGGACACCTTGGACACAAGAAACTTGTCTTAATACTCTTCGAGGATTATACATTGTACAACCTCCAGGATGAAACAACGGTCCATTATACGCCGCAACAGGTGAGAAATCAATAACCTCAACATCCTCCTCGTCTTCATCTGATGGAATGGTGTAAGGATGGAAAACCACATCACTGTTAACTTATCCAATGTCTCTCTCATCTCCAACACCTTTTTTTTCTTATTCTTTTCCCGTGAGTTCAAAAATTCATATTTAACAGCTGTAGGCTTCCCATAAGGCCAAGGAGTGTGAGCATGAGACAATTGCAGTTTAGGGAAGTGGTCGTACACCCAAACCTATAAGAAGAGGTAACAAATAATACATTCGCAATATGATTAGTAACAATACACATTCATTCACTTATATATTGAAACATACAAATGATAATTTAACGGGGTACCTGAACAAGGGTGTATAAGCCTCCAAAATATAGACTCTTAAGCCTCGAAGCTTTTCTGATTTCCTCTTGAACGAATGAAAGCACCACAATGCCCCAACAGTAGTTGTTCACCTCATCCGGGGGTCCAATAGGCTGGAGGTAATGAGCATTTACCACGTGACTCTGAATCTGTCGGGGAAGAAAATGGTTCCTAGTTGATATAACAAATAAGCAGTCACATGGTGCTTAACCTTCTCCTCTGTCATCACCAACTTTCCTCGAGCAACCAAATCTTTCGTCCCTGAAAACTCATCAAACAAGGTTTTGAGCTTGATCTTTTTCAACTTCTTCTTGTACGTGCGGTCTGCCTCAAACTCATTATACTCATCACCTTCCTTAGGCTCTTTGTTAGCTCGTCTAAACTCACATTGTGCCTTTTTATCGCTCCATCCTAGACACCTTTCGACTAGCTTTTCAAGAAGTTCATAACTCATCGAGGGATCGTAGCCATCTCGAATACTTGTTCCTGTAATTGGTAGGGCTGTGATTCTAAAACAATCATCCGAAGTTATTGCCATCTCACCAAAAGGTAGATGAAAGGTGTCCGTCTCTGGATAAAACCTCTCGGCAAATGCGATAACTTGTGTGACATCAAATTTTTGGTGTGCATGTTGTATCCGTTCCATAGTACACGAATCAAATACCGCTGGCGGACCTCATCACACTCATTTTATATTCCATATCTTGTTCTTTTGATGTTTCAAAACACGAACAACATTATTATGATCCTACAAAAGCAACATCATATCTTATATACTAATATATAAAAAAGAACAATATATGTCAAAATATAATAAAATGACTGAGAAATCTTGATGGTTAAGATTGAACCATACCTTTGTCGCAAAGATCTTGGCAGCCCATGAGTTTTTATAGCCCATCAATACCTCCCCTCCATCTCTTGGAGTACCATAAGTTGGATTCTTTGGAGACAAACACAAATTTTCATCAAAAATGTATGAATATCTAGCACAAGGCGTTTTAGGCGTCTTTCTAGGTTTCTTTCCCACTATTTCTACTTGTGCCTCTTCCTCTTCGACTTCCTCTTCATCCAAGTCCTCATCTAATTCAGCATCATCCTTATCTCCATTTTTCCCATCTTTGTCACCCTCATTTCCTCCTCCTCCAGCTGGTTCACCATCATCATTGTCACCCTCATTTCCTCCTTCAACTGGTTCACCATCATTGGCACCCTCATTTTTTCCTCCTTCAGCTGGTTCACCATCATTGGCACCCTCATTTCCTCCTCCTTCAGCAGGTTCACCTTCTCCACCTTGATGTTGTTTTTCATTGCCAGTCGCTTCCACGATCTCTTCATTAACTTGTTGGATTACGTTGTCAACATTATCTCTATTAACACCATCTTGGATGACAACACCCGGTAATGACCCACCTCAATACTTAGCATTTTTGGTTCCACGGTGACCGGCATCACAATGTACTTTGCCTCGAGGGGGGAGTTCTAAGATCTTCCAAGAAAGGTTTGTTTGATTTTTGCCTCTTCCACTAATCAAGAAAACAAAAGATATTAGCTTAACCAATGAATGATTCACTAAATCAGATGCAAAATAAGGGTTCCCAGCATAAGGTTTGGTTAATAGCAAAAGTTCACGAAAAATAGGCCAACTCTAATTTTGTGTTCCATAGTATAGTTCGGTTACCAAATTTTTTTGGAGAACAAACCGAACTCAACATTGGTAAATGTTAATGAAGAGTTCGGGTTGTCAAAATTTTTTGCGAACAAAACCGAACTCAATATGTTTGCAACTACTGAAGAGTTCGGTTTGTCAAGATTTTTTGTCAAGAGTTCGGTTACATTTTTTTTTCCGTTAAAGTTCGGGTACTGAATAGTTTTAGATTTTTATGCGAACAAACCAAACACAATAGCACAGTTCGGTTACATGTGAAAAAACAAATTGTTGTAAAATTTGCTAAGTTCGGTTAGAATTTTTTTTTAGGCCTCTTTGCGAACTAACTTGAATCGCGGTTCGGTTAGCTAGTTTTGAAACCTAGAGAACCGAATGTTTCTTCGTGTTCTTCCTTTCGAAGTTCGGTTAACAAAATAGGGTTTTTAGAAACTCGACCTAACCGAACTATGCACCGTAACTTCCATTTGAACCCTATTTTGATGATTTCTATTCAATTAAACGAACCAAAATCAAATTAAAAGTAATGGGTTTGTTGCAAAATACCTCGAATCGGTCCCATGGCGTAATCGGGCTTCGCAACCGTCTATTATCTTTGGATTATGGCTTCACTTGGTAGTTCCACCTCTTTATGAATCTCAAAATCACTCGGCTGATTTGCTAGATGTCCCAATCGAGGACCTTCTCCTTGAAGTCTTTTGGTTTGCTTTCGAAGAACCATTCTTATAGTCGATTGATTAATCGACGATGAAAATTTTGTGAATCGACGATTAATCGATGAAGACGATGTTGAAATGGGGAAGAAGAAAAGAACAAGAGGGAGAAACAGTTTTCTCCTCAAAACCGCTTTTTTTTCTTTTCTTTTTTTTGTTTAGGTTTAGGTTTTGTTTTAGATTAAGTTAGAGGCAGTTATTAGGTTAGGATTAATTTTAATTAGGGTAATGGGCAAATTAGTAATCTCATGATTTTTAGGACATCCCTTAACATTGTAGGGTAGGGGGCCTTATAAAACAATGGTCCCAAAAAAAAGGCTGGTCCCCAAAAAACGGTTCTAAATAAGCTAGAAAAGAGTACTTAAAGCCCCTTGGGTTCCAAAAGCAAATTCAATATCCAAGTTTCAAACCCAACTGCCTTTTTGGATTGCATACCAATACTAGTTTAGAACATGGCACTCTAGCTAGGTAGACTTGAATAAGAATATGAGACTTTTCATTTCAAGAAACAAAATAAAATTGATTTTAAGCCAATTCTAGAGTTCTTCTGTTCTTCTGATGTTTTTAAGTATGGATATAGTCTGTGTGAAACACAGCCCAAAAAACCGCATACCCTTAAAAGGGAAGAGAAATTGGGTCAATAGCCCAAATATTTTTAACACATGGTTCCAATGAACGAGTAAAAATTAGTACGGGTGAAATGGACACCAAAAAATAGCAAGAATGAATCTGGATTCATTCCGACTTAAACTTAAAAAATAGCGAGAGTGAAACTGGATGCATCCTGATGTAAATTAAAAATAAGAAAAAGCATTTGAAAATGGGTAGGATGAAACTTTTTACATCCTGGATATTTTTACATTCTCGTCCATTTAAACAATATCAAATTTTACATGTTTTTTTTACCCGGGAATTGTCGTTATTGGGTTAATTGACCAATTTTGTGAAAAGGGAAATGGTGGAATGTGAAGCAAGAACAGGCTGAACCGCACACCCTATTGTTGGAAAGATTTCCCATGTCATGCTAGTTAACACACAAGTGTACATACAACAACTGAATAAAAATGTATCTTGAAGCAAGAACAGGTTCAACAAAGAGAGATCGTTCATGGTACAAAGTACAAACCTTAAAACAAGAGGGCAAAATTGAACTTTCAGGGCGTACAAAACTAAGCATATATACAATGATAATGCGAATAACATGACTAATTGAAAGTTAAATAGACCCGTCCATCCGTTTGCAGCTTGACGACTTTCTGTTTATCCAATAATCTATTTGTAATGCCTGCAACAGAGAATTAAGAATGAACTAAGTATGTGTAGTTGTTGTTCTAGCAACACACAGTCAACATATCTTGAACATAACCACATTCCGACTACGAGAGCGTACACCGAGTGACTAGGAAGACATAAATTCAGAAAACATTGTTTTCCTTCAGCAAAGAGGTTATCGTAAGATAGGAACTTGACTGTTTTCTCTTCAATGGTAGCATAGACAAATATAACCATCACACACTTTCATCAGACTTATTGGATGTCCCCGAAGGGACATAGTTTTATCCTACTTAAGGATATGTTGCTACATCTAAGATGTTGTGATAAATAAGCATATCAAGAAGTAGTCAAGAATACTTCTACAATTCTAATAGTACGTCTCTTTTTCTTTTTCTTCTAATAAACTGGATAATATACATATTAAGCAAGAAAGGTATTCACTTACCTGCTTATCACCACCAGTAGTTGCTCTCCAACCACTCTTTCCACCAACTCCACATCCATCAGAGTATCACGTACAGCACCTTTCCATCACCACCAGGAGTTGCTCTCCAACCAGACACAACTACCACCTCCTAGAGTCTGAACACCCACCATCCAGAACCAGTTTCTCTTGCAACTCACGACCACCAAGCTTGCAGCAGTACAATACAGCACCAGTCCACCCCATCATCTCTACGACATACAGTCCCATCTTTGTTTATCAAAGATCAAAATCCTTCCACATTTTAGATCTATATTTTCTGGCATACTTAGCCAAACTGTCAGCACAAGAAATGTGATTCCTATTTACATAAATCACTCTGACAAATTCAAAAAACCCAAAAAAAATTCTTTGTATCCTTCAGAATAATAGATACTGCCCATGAGCAACAGTTTGGCAAGTCGTGACACCACATCTTCACAATTACACAAATAAACCAACCTTTTCTCCCCTGAACTTGTGGCCCAATTTACTGCTAGCTGAAGGGCTAGGGATTCTGTTGAGTCAGTCCCTGTAACGATGCCTTAATCAAATTGGAAATCATTAGGAATACCATTCATAATATGAACCACTGCAATTGCAAATTCTCCCATTTCCTTCTTAAATGATGAAGCATCTATTTGATAACAATTATGTAGAAGCTGTTTATCAGGTGTGTCAATAATCTTGACCGGATTTCTAATCCCCAGCTGCTGACTTGCATCTAATGGGTATCTTATATCCCATTGATTCAATTGGGTACTGATTAGCAAAAACTGTAGGGTTTGGTTTAATACCATCATATAAAACCATATTTTTGTACTTCCATATAGACAAAATCAACATACGAAATGTCTGATTCCAGTAACCCCAAGGCTTCCTAAACCATCTATATGCCCATTGAAGAAAATCATTATTAAAGGGTGGACATGGAATTGAAAGAGTAAAGCAAACCGCTCTAACAAAAGGGCAATTAATAAACAAATGCTACTAGTTTCAGGCACACTCGAATTGCAAAGAATACATACAATGCATGATAAATTTAGATGAAAAAGATGCAATTTTAGCATTCATCAGCAAACAATTTCCACACAAACATGTTTATTCTTGGTATAGCTTTAACTTTCCAAATTTTCTTCCAAAACCAAGAATCTGTTCTATGATGATTCCTGGAAATAAGCGCATAAACAGACTTCGTAGTGAACGAATCCAGATTTAGTCCCTACGGACCAATGTAAAGTATCATTATCATCTTTCTCAATGTAAACAGACCTTATTGTACTTACAGTTTGCTGGTCGAAGTATAAGCTTAGCTTATTAAGATCCCAGCACCCATTTTCATCTGCTAGTTCCCTTACTAAAGTAGGTGGATTAGGGTGATTACATATAACTGTTGACCCCTCCGGCAACCATTTATCAGTCAATATTTTAACTTGAGAGTTTAAACTGACTGACCAAATACTAGGCCTTCTCCAATATCGTCAAATTTAAAGCTCTAGATCTATTAAAGAACAGAGGTGTTCCAAGATATTTTTCATTTTTCAAAATCCTTTTCACTCTAGGCGTCCTAACAAGCATTTTACAATGTTTTTGATGGAAATATTTGCTAAAGTAAACACCAGATTTCTTAAAACTTATAGACTGACCAAAGAAACTACTAAACATTTGTAAAATATTAGCAAAATTCCTTACCTGGAGAACAAAAGCTTTACAGAAAACAAAACACAAGTCTGCAAACAGCAAACGGGTTATAATAGGGCAAAGCTTATTAACTTTAAACAAGTGTGGAGATAATGGATCTCCCTGCCTAAGACCACTGGTTGGTGCTAACGAAGGCCATGAAGATCCATTGAGCAGAACTTGACATGAAACAGTAGAAATTCATTTAAAGATTGATACACTATTTATCATTAAAACCAAGCTTCCTAAAAATAAAAATAGTGAACTCCCATTCTGTTTATCGAAAACTTTAGATAAATGTTTAAGAGCCAAATGCCCAGCTTTCTTTTTATCAATTTTCATGCTGTGAAGAACTTCATGTGCAATGACTATGCTATTAACAAAAATTTGTCTTCAGGTGTAAAAGCTGATTGTTGAGGAGATATACAATTATCCAAAACAATTTTCAATCTATTAGCAAGCAATTTCGAAATATTTTGTAAAGAATACTACTCATGCTTACGGGTCTAAATTCAGATTGCCAAACAGGATTAGTTACTTTAGCGACAAATGTCTTGTTAATATTTTCAGGCAATTTTCCAGACACGAAGAAATTTTGCACAAACTTAGTAACATGATCTCCCATGAGACTCCAACTGGTTTAAAAAATCCTTGTGGGTACCCATCAAGGCTAGGGGACCCCCAAGGATTCATAGATAATTCATAATTCTCCATATACAACATTAATAAACAGATTACCAAAAAACATCATGAATTTCCACACTAGAAGAAGCACTAATTTGTAAGAAGGTTATGAATCTGATTCTTATTTTCTATCCAAAAGCCTGAAGCATCTCTAAGTTTATGAATATGATTATGCCTTCTTCTCTAAGAAGCCTTTTTGTGTTCCCATCATGTTCCTTCAAAAATTTATCCCTACCTTTTTTCTAGCCAAAATATATGTTGAATTCTATTTCAAGTCTGAAGCTCATTCTCAAGGTTTAGAAAAATTTTCTTGGAAACAAGATGTCCAGGTTTCTACTTTCTTGATCAATCTTTTTCAGTATCTCATTTTTGTTTTTAATTTTTTTCTTCAGAAAGCTGACTGTTCCACCCACGAAGTTCATTAGCAAGATCAAGAAGAGACACAAGAAAATCATTATCATTTCTAATCTACAAAACGTTCCAAGCATTACTTATAAAAGTATCAAATTCTTTATGCTCCAACCATCCTCTAGAACACCTATAAGGCCTTTCTATCTTAGGATTTAGGTGATTTTCTTCCAAAAGGATAGGAGTAAGATCCAACCCTGCTCTGGTTTGATGCAAGACAGCAACATTAGGATGGGAACGATATGATACCAGTCATGATTTACCAACACCCTATCAATTCTCTCCCTAATATTCTCAGCATCTTCCCTATTATTTGTACAAGTATATGGTGTCCCAATGAAATTCAAAGCAATCAGACCTAATTATTCAAAGGAAGATTGGAAAAAACTAGTAGCACCACACATTGTATCATTACCACTCTCCCCCTCCCTGAAGTTTAGAATAAATTTCATACCACCTAAAAGCACCCAAGGATACTGAATATGGCGACTTAGTTGATACATCCCAACATGTCAAATCCCGACATTCCTCATGTCATATTTACCTGGTGCATCTAAAGAACCATGTAAACATGTCATATCCCAACATTCCTCATTTCCGTCAACTCTAATATGCAAAATATTATGTTTGAATTCAACCAAATGAACATGTATCAATTCAGAGCCAGCAACAAACATGCCCCCAGACTTTCCAATAGATGGAATAATAATCCAGTCCTTGAATTTACTTTTTTAAGCATGAACTCCATTTTATTGTGACCTAGTTAGTTTCAAAGATGAAAACCAACTCCGGCTTATATTTATCAATTAGTAAACTGAGATGATTCGGAGTTTTAGGTTAGCACAATCCTGGGCATTCTATGCAGGGGCGGAGCCAGAATTTCAACTGAGGGGGTGCAAGAAAAACAACTACAAAATGAAATAACAAGAGACGAAATTCCGTAGCACATCAAAAATTACATTGCAGCCACCTAATAGAGGTTGATAGCAGTTAAATTACTACACACGAAGTGCAAGCTCAACAGCAAGAGGTCTTGGATGGGATATATGCTTCATTTTGGTGTACAGATACAAAGATCGGAGACTTTGTGCGAGTATAACTAGTGTCACTGTCCATGCCGCAACAAAAAATGAACATACTGTGGGTTCTTACTTCTTACCAAACACGAAAAAAATTCTCAAGATACTTCTAGTTTTGTCATCCGCAAAACACACGATCGTTCCATCGTATAAAACTTCGAAATTCAATTAAGAATTCCAACCAAAGACATAAAATGCATTCTCACAGAGCCCATAATCATGGAAATGAAATAAGTGAAATTGATAAGAAATTGAGTCAATTGGCAAGAGTTAATTACGTTCAGGTAGATAAACTCCATGTGGGAGGATACGGTTAGATTCCTTGGATTTTAGGGGGTGCAAAAATCAATTGGCCCTTCATTTGGGCTTGCAAAACTAAGCCTCAGTAGAGATATTTGACATTCAAGGGTGTGCAATTGCACACCCTTGCACTACATTGCCTCCGCCCCTGATTCTATGATAAAGCTTTCACGATTAACTTAGTGACTTGGGAACTAACCAAAACAAGGCAACCTATTACTGCTTGTATATTAAACAGTGGCGTCAATGCAGAATATGTGATAACTTCTAGATCAATGTTTTCCTGCACTTAAACAATAATTCCTAAGCATGTGGTTTCAGTGACAAAGGATGCAATGGGGGGAGTTCACAAACTATGTTAATTCTTTTGGAAAGCGTTGCAGTAAGAAGAATCTTTTAGCTTTTCTTTAACAAAAACACAAAGATGGGGCATCTTTTAGAATTCTTAATGGACTTTCACTACAAATCTGTTTCAATTCTTTTCCTTTCTTTCCTCTATCAATATACAATACAACACTACTACTTATGGAAGATCATACACATCAGATGCAGTAACCTCAAATAACTAGTGACAGCAAATTAGCAGAGACTTGGAGTGACGAATTAAAAGATTATAAGACTAATTCAAAGAAGAACCTCAGTAAAGTCACTTTCAAAATAACTGATGAAACTGACATACATGACCAGTAAACGTCGAGAGTCACAGATATATAATAATGCAGTAAAAAACTCACCTCTTCTTGTGTGTATCCTTAGGCAATTCGCTGTGTTTTCTGAGTTACGCTTTCCTTATCTACTCTTGAGCTGGAGAAGTATGAGAGTTAGGTGAAACCAAACTACCCGAGTAATCCCATGTAGACATCTCTCTTGTAATACCACGGATCTTCTGCGTTCTAGCTTCTCCTCGATCTGGGTCATAAAAAAGTAGTGCACAACGGTCTTTCTGAAACATGATATCACCATTCTTAAGAGCATTTATCAGTTTCAAAAACTTAAAGGATCCGGCAGAAGTGTGTTGATCAATGGTGAAAAGTCTAGTCCAAGATTCTTGCACTCCATAATCCTTCATCACCCACACAACAGTATGCACCCGATAAAGATTAGCAGTTAAACACAAACACCCTCCCAGCACACCCACATATACAATTTCAAACTTTTCATCAAAGTCTTTTGGTAGTGGCATGTCCTTGAACCTCCCATCACCAATTTCATAAGTAGCTAATACAATAGCCTCTTCGGTTCCCCCAATTGGATTCGGAATCCAATGTAGAGCTCCATTAAAAATCAAAATCACACCACAAGACATTTGATACGGGACGTTCAGAATTCTTATCCAAGAATTTGATCTTAATGTAAAGATATCAAGATCACAATAGTCAATACTCGCTAACACATAATCCTCAATATTGCAGTCATAACCAAACCCATAGCTAATATGGGAAAGCAGTTCACCTTCTTCATCTACCGGAATTTTTTTGGTGGCGATGTAATTTCCTTATACTCTTTCGTCAATGGGTTCCATAGACAAACAACTCCCTTTCTACTAAAGCAAATCAATCCATTACTAGAACCCCAAAAGTCGAATGAAGTCGTATAATTAGGTTCAAATTTATAACCAATCTTAACAGCTTTACTATAGGTTGAGGTTGTTGAATCATGAGTATATATCATAGTTACTGTCACATATACTAGCGCCCATTCTCAAAGACAGAACAAGGAGACTGAAGATATTGTTTTGAATAACATGATTAAGTTGTGTTTTAATGAAATGAGGGTTTTTGAGCAAGTTACACCAAGTCTTTGATACACACCTGAATCTACCAATAGATTTCACCGGTAAGCGCGAGACTATGTTGGTAAGGATATCCTCTGCTTGAATTTGAATGCTCATCTCGATTTTGAACTGAAATGAAGATTAAATGAGTTAGGTTTCGTAGAAGACTGATGGAAATATGTTTAGTTTAGATTTGATTATCTGAATTCTGGGTCTAATTTCTATGTTGTCCATTTTTTAAATGGGACACACATGGGTTGACTGTTTTTAAATGGGACACACATGGTTGACTGTTGACCAGAGAGTATTACTCGAATCCTAGTCATGACGGAGATTCGGGGAGGTGATATACTCACGTCGGTTGAATCCCGTAATGACTCCAGATTGGCAATCCAACGTCCTTGGAAGAGTTCTCATGGTTGAGATTACCAATGGGTAAAAATGGACCCAAGCTTTGTTTGATGCGGGATTTTGTGGGAATGTTATTTATGTCCCTACTATTCATGGGTCATGCACAAACACCCTTATCCATTATATATATACCCCTCTCCTTCTATAAGGAAATAAAAAAATAGTTTTATTCCAATTTTACCCATCAAACAAGATTAAGCTTATTTTGGTTTCCATTTTCAGATCTCAAAACTTCGCCTCTCTTCGCCGCTGCTAATATCACCACCACCAAAATTGATCAAACAAAACTCCACCACCATCATATCCATCGCCACCACCAGCACCAAAACCATTTCGAAGAGAATATTCAGTTCTCTATCTTCTTTCTTCTTCTTTCTTCCTTCCTTCTGTTCTTTCATTCCTCTAATCGAATGATCTGTGAATCATGGATGTTAATCACGAGAAACTAACAACATAATCGAATCCAGATTTGTGTTAAGAAGATTGTAGAGATAAATTGGTTATGGTTTGGTGTTAATTGAGAAAAGAGAAATTAGAGGAAATTATGGTTAGAATTTCTAGAATTGAATGATGATTTTCGAGTGAAATTGAAGGTGAAATCAAGCAAGGAATCATGGGTATGTTGTGTTACGAGCAAGAGAAAATAGGTTGACTTTCATTCTCCATTATCAAGAATGAATCAGTGAATTAATTAGGGTTTTCAAAGTTTATTAGAAACTCAATTAGGGATGGATAATAAGGAAGTAAAGGATGGGTTTGCTTGATTTGAAGACCATGATTGAGAATTTGAGCTCGAGTAAGAGAAAAGAGGATTTCGGGATGTATTTTAGGGTTTTTGATAATCAGAAATGGTGATGAGTAATTTTATTGGATGTTGGTTGATTTGAATTGGAGGATTGTTGATAGTCCTGAGGAGGTTCTTTGAATTAAATCGAAATAAAGAAGAAATCGATCTCAATTTACTTGTGTAAAAACAAGCTAATATTGGATAAGTCTTTATGTTGCTTAGTTTTAGTATTTTGGAATTGCGTTGTGTAGAATTGATGAGTTGGTTGTTGTTGTTCAACATGGAAATGGAAGCAGAAGTTGCTAGTGATGGAACTGCAGTGTGCTGAGAATGGTGGTGAAGCTGAGGGCTGGGAATTGCTATTGTGAATCTGAATATTGTGGAGGTGATTGATAAAGAAACAGATGGGCAAATTTGAATTTTGGTGTTGGTTGCAGTAACAGGTTGCAGCTGCATTACAGGGAAAGTTAGAATTAAAGCTTGGAAGAAGCAAATGAAAGAGCTAAGTCTGGTGTTGGTGTTGAAAGAGCTAGGTCTGGTATTTATATTGCCTATTGCAGTCGAAGGGGTGGGAGTGCCTATTGATCCCCTTGCTTTTCTTTGCACTATTGGGTTATCTTGCGATCTGATTTGAGAGAATGGAATGTGGAATGAAGTCTTTGTGTGAGAAAGTGATTATAGTGATGAGTGTTTGGTGCAATGATGGAATGCGTGCTCTTGATGGGTTTGTTGAGGTTACGATTGCAACCTGCAGCTAGGAGATGTGGTTGATAGCCTTGCATTAGTGATGTTGATGTTAAGAGGATGAGAAGATGGTATTGCAGGTTTGTTGAGCTAGATTTTGGGGACAATTTGATTCCAGATTTGAGGCAACTTGAGTTAGTTGCTCGCATATGTGGAGACAACTTGACCAAGTTGCTTTCACTTTTGGAGGCAACTTGAGCTAGTTGATTCCAGATCGGAGGCAACTTGAGCTAGTTGATTCCAGTTCGGAGGCAACTTGGTTATGTTTTTTGGTCCATGTATGGAGACAACTTAGGCTAGTTGCTTTCACTTTTTGAAGACAACTTTGTGCTAGTTGCCTTTATTGTTGAAGACAACTTGAGCTAGTTGCCTCCGATATGGACACAATTTCAGCAAGTTGACTCCACATGGTGGTGGTGGTTGGCGGCGGCGATGGTGGTTGACGGCGGTGATGGTTGGCGGCGGCGGTGGGTGTCGGTTGTTGGCGGCGGCGGTGGTAGTGGACAGTGGTGGTGTTCGTTAGTGGCGGCGGTTGTTGGCGGCGGTGGTTGGTGGTGGTGGTGGACGGTGGTGTTGGTTGGCGGTGGTGGTGGTCGGTGGTGGTGGTCGTCGGTGGTGGTGGTCGGTGGTGGTGGTCGGTGGTGGTGGTCGTCGGTGGTGGTGGTTGGTGGTGGTGGTGGTGGTCGGTGGTGGTAGGCGGTGGATAGTGGTGGTGGTTGGCGGTGGACGGTGGTGTGGGCATTAGAAATATTTTTTATTTTTTTTGAATAGTGATGGTTGTGGTTTTGTATATTCACTATATAAAAGAGGGTATTTTAGTAATGTATTAGGCTTAGGGGTATTTGTAAAGTTGATAAGAGTATATTTCAAGGGGCCTTATAGTAGGGGTATTTAGATAATGTTCCCCGGGATTTTTGTCCGGAATAAAACTTGGTAAACCTATCATCTCCGGTGATTTGAATATCTGTTTTTATCATCAAAATGAAATTTCAGGCCACCCATTTTTTTTTTCTTTCAAATTATTTTTATTAAGAGAGACTGACTTGAGATGTTAAAAACCCGTAATATAAAACAGTACTATTTGTGTTTTTGTCTAACTTGAGATAATTTGTCGAATTGCTAAGGTTCAATGGTAGTATGGATTTTCCCTAAAGCAGATATCGCAGCATTGATATGTTAACTTAGTTATTGATTGTTTAACTTAACAAGATTTCAATCGGATCCATATAGCATATGTATTCGACCAACTAGATCGAGATTGCTAATGCGAGGTGCCATCTTATTCGAGGACGTACCAAAATTTATATAAGACGAAATGGATGCGCCCACTAAGCAAAATGGTACTCCCGTTAGCAGCCATCCAACTAGATAAACCAGAAAAGAGTTTAAGCTAACCAATAGCTCGTTAACTGCATTGCCAAAAGCAATTTCATTATCCAAGTCTGAAAGCCAAACTTGTTTCCGATCGGATAGCGTACAATTACTATTTTACACCAATTTTATTTAAGAATGAATCCCGTTTTAGGGCATACAATCTTCTTTGGCATATCAAGTAAAGACAAAACTGGGTCATTAGATAGCAAATCTAAAAGCCCCTTAACCAAATATTTGTAATAATGGCAAAACTGTCCTTTTAGTATTTAAGGTTAATAATAATGATTAGTTGTTAGTAATCTTGATTAATGATTAGTTATTAGGGATAACTAAAGTTAGGTTTTCTTTTGGAGAAGGAGAAGATAAGAAAAAACTTGCATGATTCAAGTAATTAAAATGGATGAGCAGAGATAATCTTCATCTAGAAAATCTAGGAAAATACACATCAACAACAATAATAATCCGAAAATGGTTGATTGTTTTAGATTATGAGAATGATTTTACCCAAACTTAAACTTCAAATCAAACTCATAATGATGACTTTATGAGCCAAAAATCACGAAGATGAATACATTGATGAGGAACCCAATGCTAACGATACACAAATATACTTCTCGATTATGTTTAATTTCATTTTTGTAGGTTGAAGTCATCAAGAAATTGATTTTTTTTTCCACCCAAGTTCGGCAAACCAGAGATAGGTTCGGCTTGAAATTATCAGCCGAACCTAACTGGTATGCTACAGAAGATGAACAGTTCGGCTTAATCGAAATACAATAGTTATTGGCCGAACTTATATTTTGTAACTTACGACCTACTTACTGTTGGGAAAATATGCGGCTAATAAGAAATTTTCATTGTAAGCCGAACATTCTCCCGAGAGTTTCAAAAAAACTGAATTTAAAGGTTCGATATTTAATGTAAATATCGTATCAGCCAAACCATATATCCTTTCAAGTTCCTACTTTATATTCAAAAATCGTATCAAATGGGAACATGTTGCTGATTTTCCAGAAAATACTTAAGTTCATACACATATAGGGGTTCGGCTTTTTATTACGTTTGTTTTCAATTGTTCAGCCTTTGTTAGGATGAAACAACCAAAAGAATGAGAAATGACTATAAAAGTGTTAAGAAAGTGACGTCTACTAATGGAGAATACCAAGGTCTGAATTCAACTCATTAAAATCAAGGAAATCTTATCTTCATCTTCAAGGGAATGAAAATACGAAGACAACGCAAAAAGAATGAGGTCATTCCGACATCGGATGAAGAAGTTATCCTCAAAACAAGATCGAAAAACTTGAGTCTGCAGAGAGAAGTTCGGTTGATAACTCATCAGCATGAGCCAGCCGAACCTGGAGCCTACAAATCAAGATTTTCGAAGTGTTTATAGAGAGATGTTCGGCTTGAAAGCGATCTAATCGAGTCAGCCGAACCGGACAACCACCTGGGGTAAATTTTACTTCTCAGGTTCGGCGGGGAAAGGTTGGCAAGGTATTAGCTAGCCGAACCCTGACACTTTTCTGGGACATATCTGGATGCAAAGTTGACTTCTATCTCGAGTTCGGATTATAAACAAACTATTGAATCACCCGAACCTGTCTTATTAATGGAACCTGGAGAAATGGTGTCAGGTTCAGCTGATAATTGATATGAACTCACAAGTTGAACTGTTCATAAGCACTTGCAGGGTCAAAAATAGTGAACAGTTTGGCTGATAATTCGTCTCAATTATCAGTCGAACATCAATCTGTGACAGTTAAAAACCAACATTTTACCGAATTAAACCTATTCTATCAATCATAAACAATAAAATAAGAGATGGATTTGTAATAAATACTTTTTAATCCTCATTTCAGGAATTAGTTCTTCAGTCGGTTGAATTTATGGTTCAATTTCAGTTTCCGCACCTTCATCTTCTATTTGCTATTAAATTTATGGATTAGAAGAAGATTCAGAATGCCTACTTCCTAATATTTGCATTGTGCGAGTCATTATATAGTTGAATTTGATCGATGATCGAATTTTTACAAATCGACGACTAATTGTGGAGATGAAAAAAAATAATCTGGACGGTTCGCGAGGGTTGGGAAGAAGGAAGAAGAAGAGATGTTTAAGATAGACAAGTTATTTTGATTTTAGATTTTAAGTTTTTTATATTAAGTTAAGGATAAATTAGTAATCTAAATTGTTTAAGGGTATATAGGTGTTTGTAGGTGAAAATGGTTTCTGCTGATTTCGGTAATTTTGGGTGTACGGGTGAGAAACAATTTAAACCCTAAACAATGTACTGCAAGGGAGTACTTTAGATTCGAGAGATCAATCTGTACAAGTCCGGCCTAAACCAAGAAATGGCCGTTCGAGACTTGCTTCGGTCACAAAGTGAAGGAGAATGGGTTGGTTTTGGGGAGGGAATCAAGGAAAGTGATGAGACCAGAATAGTTGATTCTGGAAGAGTAGTTGTGTTACTACGACTTGTATCAGAAAAGTGGGAAGGCTAACAAATGGTAAGCTAGAAAGTATTTTCTGAGTGTTATGTATTCCCGAATGAACCTCCTCTTCTGTAGAAATAGGTAATACCTATTTATACAAGTCGAAGTGAAACGTACCCTGGTTTCATTAAGGAATGGAAAAATGGGTAAGTAAATGGGAGGAGGTGGTAACCGTATGCATGGAATTTGATGTTCCATAAAATCGTTAACGCATGGAATATATGTTTCATAAAAACATTAACATATGGAATTGATGTCCCATGAACGTTTCACTTTTAACTCCCTGTATTTACTAACCGCCTCACCCTTACACTTCCTTATGACGGGCGTGGTGTACGCCGCACGCTGTAAACCGCCAAACCAATACCCAAAGAGGATCCCCCAGTTTGTGATATGTGTTGATGTCTCGAATGTTTTTGTGGAAAACATGTAGCATAGGGTTGTTTCCTGGCAAGTCGAGCTCGGGAGACTTGGTAGCTTGGTGACCTTCGACGGTTGAGATTTTGTATCTTAAGAGGAAAGGTATCCGTTGATGTTTGCACGCTTTCGTTCGTTGGTGGCTGCATAGGGAAGGCCAGCATGGTGGCGCGGCTAGGTTAACATGCCATTGGCATGGCATGGTGGCGCGGCTAGGTTGGCATGCCATTGGCGTGGCATGGAGGCGCGGCTAGGTTGGCATGCCGTTGGCATGGCGTGGTTTGGCGTGGCCAAACTTAGGTTTTCGGGCTAAAGGTTACCATGCGTCGTCTGGTAACCTTTGAGGGCTAGGATTTGCTCCTGGGATTGAAGGGGGACCGTCGATTGTCGCACGGTTTCGTTTTGGTAGCCGCGTAAGGAAGGCCAGCATGGTGGCGCGGCTAGGTGCGTTTGGCATGTGGGGCCAAGGGTTTGGTAAGCCGTTGCCACATGGGGCGGCTAGCATGGCTAGATGCGGTTTGGATTGGCATGTGGGGCCAAGGGTTTGGCAAGCCGTTGGCACATGGTGCGGCTAGCATGGCTAGGGCCAAAGCAAGGTGTGGCTTGGCTTGGTATTTGGGGCCAAGGGTTTGGCAAGCCGTTGGCACATGGTGCGGCTGGCATGGCTAGGTGCGGTTTGTCTTGGCATGTGGGGCCAAGGGTTTGGCAAGCCGTTGGCACATGGTGCGGCTAGCATGGCTAGGTGCGGTTTGGCTTGGCATGTGGGGCCAAGGGTTTGGCAAGCCGTTGGCACAAGGTGCGGCTAGCATGGCTAGGTGCGGTTTGGCTTGGCATGTGGAGCCAAGGGTTTGGCAAGCCGTTGGAACATGGTGCGGCTAGCATGGCTAGGTGCCAAGACAAGGTGTGGCTTGGCTTGGCATGTGGGGCCAAGGGTTTGGCAAGCCGTTGGCACATGGTGCGGCTAGCATGGCTAGGTGCCAAGGCAAGGCGTGGCTTGGCATGTGGGGCCAAGGGTTTGGCAAGCCGTTGGCACATGGTGCAGATAGCATGGCTAGGTACGGTTTGGCATGTGGGGCCAAGGGTTTGGTAAGCCGTTGGCATATGGGGCGGCTAGCATGGCTAGGTGCGGTTTGGCTTGGCATGTGGGGCCAAGGGTTTTCCATGGGCGCATGGCGTGGCATGCGCCTAGCTTGGCTAGGTGCGGTTTGGCTTGGCATGTGGGGCCAAGGTTTGGCGTGACCAAGCTAGGGATTTGGGCCAAAGGTCGTTTGGCAACCTCAGACGGCTAGGATTTGCTCCTGGGATTGAAGGGCGACCGTTGATTGTCGCACGCCTTCGTTTTGGTAGCCGCGTAGGGAAGGCCAGCAAGGTGGCGCGACTAGGTTGGCATGGGGCCATGGCAAGGTGCGTTTGGCATGGCGCAGTAGGTGTGGCTGGCATGGTTTGCCATTGGCACAGGGGTGCGGCTAGCATGGTTGGAATGCCTTGGCGCGGTAGGCGTGGCTGGCATGGTTTTCCATTGGCACAGGGGTGCAGCTAACATGGTTGGCATGCCTGGGCGCGGTAGGTGTGGATGGCATGGTTTGCCATTGGCACAGGGGTGCGGCTAGCATGGTTGGCATGCTTTGGCGCGGTAGGTGTGGCTGGCATGGTTAGCCATTGGCACATGCGGCGTGAGAATTAGGGTTTTGGTCTGTCGAAACCCTAATCAGCATTAAAAAAGGTACCCTGGTAATTTTCTCGCAGACAAATTAAAGGGTCCATAAATGTGCTTGGTTTGGACATTATTACTCAAGTTTTATGACATCACTGTCTGACTAGGGTTTTACGATTTTACCCCTAAGCTAAAAACCACCATCAACATTAAGTCCCTCAAGTTAGCTCGGAACAGGTGCCTTGTTGCGAGGTAAGCATATGATGGTGACACAAGGACGGAATCAAGATGTAAATCATTGCAAAGATGGTCGGGAAAATCCGACTAACCTTTTTGAGGGTGAAGAGAGTTCTTGCTTCCGTGTGTTGGCGGCCCTGCGTAAGTTGTATGCTGGGGATGCGACCGTGGAGTGGCGAGACGAAAGTTGCTTTGCTTGTCTCGCCGTACATCACCGAGGCAAAACGGGCGCGGTCTTGGAAGTCAAAGAATAGTGGACGGCTTGGCACGTGGGGCCAAGAGGTGGCGTGGTCTTAGGAAAATTTGTTGGTATTGGCAGGTTCACGGCTCGGACATCTTGGAGAGGCAAAGCGCGCGTGGATGACTTGGCATGATAGGGCCGTGATAATGGAGCGGGCGGCCTGGCATGGTGCGGCCATGGCAAGGCTAGGTGTACACGGACGGCTAGGCGTGGTGGGGCCGCGGCAAATGGAGCGGATGGCTTAGCGTATGAGGCCAAGGCATGGCGTGAGCGGACTTGGGCGTGGAAATTGGTCTTTGCGGGACCGGTTTCCTCTTTTCCTTTCTTGGCTCAAAATAAGAAATCCTTTCCTTGTTCAAACTCCCACGTACCATGTATATATAAAAGGAGGGCCGGCTTCTCTTTCGTTTCACGCCTATATTTTTTTATCCCGGTAGTGTGGTAGCGATAAAGCAAAGCGGACAAGCAAATCCCAAGTATGCCTTCCAATAATTCTTCTTTAACTTGTTTTCTCTTTTCTTTTGTGTTGGTGTAAACCTTAGTTGTAGGCGTACCTTTTCATGACCTTGTAGAAAATGTTGGTGTGAATCCTAGTCGTAGGCGTACTTTTTCATGAACTTGTAGAAATATTATTGGCGTGAACACTAGCCGTAGGTATGCTTTGCTTGAACTTGTAATAAAATCTAGGCGCGAATGCTGTAGTGATGTTGGCCGCCTCGATTATTGTGAGAAGTAGATGTGTACGAGGATTGTCATTCCCTTCCCATGAAAGAACTATCTTTTAGGGTTTCCTCCTCTTTCTGGTGTGGCCGTGTGTATGATTTCCTTTAGGGGCGCGCCTATTCGGCTGGGCGCGAGTTTCCGGCTGCATGAAGTGGTGATGCAGAGTCTGTCAGTCCCATTTCTTCGTATATTCACAAAATGACTTTGAAACCAATTTTTTTGCGTCCAGGACGCTCTTGTGTCTGATAAAATATTTCCATGCGCTTTATGTAATAATCTCTGCTCGTATTGTCCCATTGTAGTTATCTCGGCGGTGAAAACAACGTAAGATAATTTTCATTAGGATGTCAACAATTTCTGTCGTACCGAAGGATGTGGGTAATTCCAAGCCAAGCATAGATGATGAGTTCTTCACAACATCCGCTACAATTAGAAAAAATTATCCCAAGTATGTGTCGATCCTCCTGACTGGTTCGGAAAGTGAAGGAGAGGCCCGGTCGGTTCGTCCGGGTAGTGTAATAAGGTTTTGTATTCAGAGAAAAGAGTACCATGCTTCTCCCATTGACTTTAAGACCAGTGTAAGCCCGTTGCGTCCCTTTGAAAAATGGATGCGATTCATGTTGAGCCAGGAGTGCGTAAGGGCCAGCTTGACAAATGCACAGATTATTGATGCTGTAGCGGCTTCCGCAGTTCTTCAAATTAGGAAAGATATTCCAGGCTTGGTTACTTTTATTTCTAGATGGTGTCCGGACACTCATACGGCTATATGTAGGGTGGGGGTGAAATGACCATCTCCTTAGAGAGCGTGGCTGTATTGCTGAACCTTCCCGTAATTGGAAACCTTGATGTTAGGTTGTCTGTGGATGAAGAAGAAATGCATGCCGCCGGTTTAACGAAATCAAAGGTTTCGTTCGGAAAGGAAACGAGACGAAGTGCTTTTATGATCTGGTGGGTGTCTCAGTAGTTTCCTGATGAGTTGGATTCGAATCAGAAGAATAGTACGCTTTTATGCCGCGACGTTCTTGGCTCTTTGGTTATCCAGGGATATTTTTGATGACGGCTCCGGTAAGAAGGAGATAAGGCAGGAACTTATCAAGTTTTCTATAAAACTGGCAAAAGGCGTCGTTCTCCCTATTGGCGGTTTATTTCTTGGTTCTCTGTACGCACACTTGGATCAGCTGGTCTCGGATATGTGTGCTTCAAACGACTATATGAAAGTGGATTCGTACATTCATGCCGCCTTTCTTTAGGCGTGGCTGTGGGAGCACTTCGAGAAGTACACCCCAAAACCGTTGGCTGTACTTCCCGAGTCTTGGGGTGGCTCCAGGATACTGCGCTAGTCGAATAGGCGTCCAAAGATTGGCTCGAACCTGGTTGGATTTATCGATAACTCGTACACGGTTAATTTTCGTCCATGGGCTCCGGTGCATGCGTCTATAACTCAGATTAGTACCTTTGCTCCTGTTCCGAACATGTCTTTGTCTTCTGATAAAGAGGATCTGAGTGTTGGAGAGATGGTGTTCATGCGAAGCTGCACGCCCGGTCATGTACCGTCTTTCTTTCGAGGATCAAAGCGATCTCTTACAACATTGATAGGGCGGCTCGGAATATGGGTTTTGACCAAGGTGTCCCACTCGTTCGTCATCCAGTTGTTCCAGAAATCCCGTTGTCCATTGTTCTCGATGCTAGTGCTCTTGCGTCGGGTCAAAGTCTTCCTTTTCTGCTTGCGGAACGAAATCCATCAACAACCTCCAAATATAACATATTTTGGCATGATGAGTTTCTTGTTATCCATGGATTCGTGAATGTTGTGGCAGAAAATCGTCGTGGTAAGCCTTCTTCTGCGATTTTAGCGGAACATCCATTGCTGAGGGATCCCAACCGAAAATCCGTTAGCCCGAATGCAGATAGTCCCCAAGTGAAGGAGCGAAGATCTAAAAACCGTGCAGGCGGTTTCCAGTCAGATTCCGCAGCTCTAACGACTTTTAGTTCATCCAACATGCGGGTACGTATGATTTTCCTCTTGACTTTAGCTAGATCTTTTTATGTCCTCGTTTCTTTTCTCGAGTGCGTCTTTGTATCTTGACCATGGTTTCAGCAGACATGAACGCCTTTGCTAAACTTGCAAGTAGTCGAAAAACATCGTTTTTCGAAATGAGAGGGTGGCGGTGCCGAACCTATCCATGGTGATGGGGAATCCGAAAGGATGAAGGTTCGATTCTCAGCGATGGCGAGAGTAGTTCTTCCGACAACAAAGTCTTTGAATCCTCCTCGAGTCGGTCACGAAAGCGAATCGGTGAGTCTTCTCCATGTTCTTCTTCTTCCTTCTTTCTTTCTTCTCTCCTCTCCTCTTTTTTTTTTTTTTTTTTTTTGAAAAACCAAATCTTGATATTCTAGAGGAAACCGTTCACTGAACGGCCTTGAAGTAGAAACCCGTCAGGGTGAAGGCGTAGCCATTCCTTCAATCGCGGATACCGTGCCAGCTGCTGATTTGGGCATTGAAGTTCATCATCCTGTAGGCCTTGTTATGACTCCAGTGGTAGAGAATACTCCAGGGACTGCTGGCGCGATTATAGTCGAGAATCCTTTGCAGTTCTTCGATGCGGTCGCGGCGCCACTTTGTTCCTCCCTATCCGGTTCCTTATCCGGGTCACGTGTTGGTTGGGGGTTTTAGCGTGCCAGTTAAACATGCGGCGGTGTACACCAAAATATGGGAGAACTATGGACATATTGCCACAACCAAACAAATTACTAGTCGATTTGCGCTGGTTAAGCGGGTGGAGGAAGCTTTGTCTTCGATTGACAATATGTGCATCATGACTGGTCATACGGTTTCTGAGGATGTAATCTCAAGCTGCAGGTTCCATCGTGACATGTGCATGGGCTTCGAATTCAATGTTCCTTGGTTCGTTAAAGGCTTCCCTGAGGTTGAAAAGTCGCTGGTTGAAGCAGTCGAAGGTCCTTCCGCAGACATTGTGAAGAAGCAGGAAGCGGAATTTAAGAAGTTGTACAGGAAGCTGAAGTTGAAGAAGGCGGCTCTCCAGAGTACAAAGGAGGCCTTTGCTAAGAGGAGCAAGCCGCTCTTTGAAAAACTTTCCTTGAATACATTTACTCTTTTGAACCTCTTATATTAGGTTTTTTTTTTGAAAGGCAAATGAGACGCCTAGTTTATGGTTTTTGATTTTCTGGTTTTCTTGGGTTGATAGATAAATGTTACCTTGACGGGGTTGGATATTCTTTTTGGAACGAAATGTTTAGGAATGAATTGTTTTGATTATGATTGAAAGTGATGCAAACATTTTAGGAAAACCTTAGAACCGTGTGTTGGTAGATGACATGGGGTAAAGCGTAACATGTCTAGCGATTTTATCATTTTCGTGAACACTTGAAATAGTAAACCATGTATCTGCCTAGATAAGACTTACTCGGTTTTAGGTCTCCTGATGAAAAGTGAACCTTCCGGTGTAAGACCGAGTTTTAAGGGAAACACCACCGTGGAAAGTCCCAAGTCGTTCTTGGGCGTCGATAACCGAGCCGTTGATCCTTGGGCGGATCGTGCCGCTTCTATCCTCGGGAAGTCCCCAGTCATCCCTTGTCGTGTCATGACTGATAATCGAGTCGTCGGGGAACCGAGTCGGAGTGGATCGTCTTCCTCTACTATCTTGACGTATGGGTCGAAGGACGAGATCGACGGTCGAAAATTGACATTGTAACCGAAAGATAGAACCTCCCACTGTGGTCGCCAATTGTTTGTAGGTGAAAATGGTTTCTGCTGATTTCGGTAATTTTGGGTGTACGGGTGAGAAACAATTTAAACCCGAAACAATGTACTTGCTGGAGTACTTTAGATTCGAGAGATGAATCTGTACAAGTCCGTCCTAAACCAAGAAATGGCCGTTCCAGACTTGCTTCGGTCACAAAGTGAAGGAGAATGGGTTGGTTTTGGGGAGGGAAGCAAGGAAAGTGATGAGACCAGAATAGTTGATCCTGGAAGAGTAGTTGTGTTACTACGACTTGTATCAGAAAAGTGGGAAGGCTAACAAATGGTAAGCTAGCAAGTATTTTCTGAGTGTTAAGTATTCCCGAATGAACCTCCTCTTTTGTGGAAATAGGTAAGACCTATTTATACAAGTCGAAGTGAAACGTACCCTGGTCTCATACATGAATGGAAAAATGGGTAAGTAAATGGGAGGAGGTGGTAACCGTATGCATGGAATTTGATGTTCCATAAAATCGTTAACGCATGGAATTTATGTTTCATAAAAACATTAACGTATGGAATTGATGTCCCATGAACGTTTCACTTTTAACTCCCTGTATTTACTAACCGCCTCACCCTTATGAAACTTCCTTATAACGGGCTTAGTGTACGCTGATAAGCACGTAAGTGCAACATTTTGTACCCATATTTATATTAGCTAGGACTCCATATTTTTGTAACAATACTATTTTCGTGCTTTTGTAGAAAGTACAAGCGATTTCAATCTTCCGGGAGAATAAATAACAAAATAAGAAGCGAAGCGGTGTTTTGGACGAAAGTGATCAATATCACTCGTGGCAACAGGAAGAGACAACCACTTTAACTATTCATTTGCAATACGACCCAAGGCATGTCAAGCCAGCAGATCATATGGTCTGAAAAATTGTCTTTGCCCAAGCCTACTAGTGGGTAAACAAGAAGTTCAAGGCTGAAGTAAATGAGGCAGTGATGGTTTTACTCACGAAAAAGAGCTGGTGATGCTATTGTTGGCCTTACGAAGACACATGAGCAAGATGAATCAAACTGGTTATGGCTGTGAACTGAAATACATGGAAATGGTTTTGTTCTGATGATGTTGGCTCTAGACAGTTCTCGTGACATGAAAGAAGACATGGCAGTCACTGGAGTTATTGGAGGTGGATTGAATCAGCTGCCGATGGTGATGAGTTTGGTGTAAAATGATTAGGGCAGTGCTGATGACAGTGATGGATTGAAATGGTTTAATTCGATCTTAAATGGTTGAGCTGAATGCAGGCGTCTTTAGCCGAGAAGAAGATGGTATCAGTACTCGAATATTTCAGTCGGGAACTGAAATGGAAGCAAGCTTTGCTGGATGGGTTTGTGCTCGAGTGGAATTGGCAGAGCCCTGCAACCAGTGATGATGAGATGCAGATGGGGTTTGGCATGGATCGATTACAGGTGTTCTGTTTTCGCATCATTTATGTACAGAGAAGAAAGTGTTGGGGTTGAATCTAGTGCAAATGAAGAAGAATTGGTGGTGCAGATGTTGAGCAATGGTGTTGGAATTACCTGAGTTTATCGGTTTGGTTAGAAAATGAATGGCCGTTGTAGTTGGATGAACGGAAGAGGGATATATCTGCTGTTGCCGAGAACTTAAATGGGACTCGGATGCAATGGATTCTATGTGACGGGTTGGTTTGAATCAATCGAAAGGGTTACTGATGGATCGGATGCAATGGGAATTCAGAGGCGTTGCTGGTGCTCGATTTAGAAAGAATGGGTTGTTGTTGATCGAGCTGTTAACGAGATGGAGTTCAGGGCTTGGTTCGAGAAAAGTGAATATATATGCTTAGAATTACTCAAGTTATTGTCGTGGCCGAGTTGGTTTCATTCACAGCAGTTTGGTGCTTTGGCTGGACGGGCAGAAGACGAAAAAGAGCTTCATATGTTGGATGATATGTGCCGGAAGGGTGAACTGGTTGCTGGTGGTAGTTGTCATTGTTGTGAACATAGGGAGCTAAAGATGGACTTTGAAGACATGGGTTAGCTGAATATATAACTGCATGCGAAGATGGTGTTTACACAGCAACTAGCTCGAGTAAAAGAACTAAGTTGAAGTTTGGTTGCAGTCAAGGAAGAAACGTTGAGAACAACAATGGAGTTTACGAACAGATTTGGTTTGGAATGGATCGATTCAACCACATGGTGGTTGTTTGGGTAGTTTGCAGTCGATTGAAGTGAGTCGTTGCTGCGATGGCTAAGAACAAGGAAATAGAAGTTGTTTGTGCGAAGGAAATGATTCGATTGCGAGTTTACTAGCTTGGGTGTGTGGTGACTTTGAACTGTGAAGCTCAACTACAAGATGGCTGAACTAGTGTTGCGGGAGTTGTAGTGGTTAAGCTGTCTCGGCAAGTTGGTTGCAGTCGATGGTGGAATATGCTTAATGGACAGAAAATGTGAAGTGGTGCTTGGCCGGACTTGAGAAAGCAGCTGTGGCCAAACTTTGGGTGAGCCGTGTAGTCGATGGTGTGATGATGCTCATGACAGGTGGTGGCTAGAGATGCATGGGATGGACGGACATAGATAAGTTGGTGTGCGATCAGATTTTTGGAGTAACTGAATTGGGAATGCTGGTGGTAAATGGACTGGGCCTTGGCAACTTTCGGCTAGGTTTTAGTTAGGACTCTGGCAGGCGCAGCAGCTTGTATAAAAACAAAGAGAATAGGGATGATCTTTGGAGGCCGGGGGGGAGTTGTTCTTCTCTGTTAGTGACAGACGAGAGGGAGAAGTGCAGCGGCTTTGGAAGCGTGGAGAAGATAAAAACAAGAGACAACAAAAACAATATTGGTTTAATCCTTCCTCTTTTGTTATCATTTTTGATGGGTTTTAAGAAACCTATTGTCATGCCTTGATAGATTCTTTGTAACTAGGGTTTTACGGTTGAAAACCATATTAGCATTAGACCATGATTGATTTGAAGATATTTGGTATTAGGCTTTTATAAAATAAATCTATATTTCTTTAATTTTGTCCATGGATTTTATGTTTAATTAATTTCACTTAATTATTTGTTTCTTCTTTGATAATTCATGTTTGGGATTTCTTTGATGAGTTATGCTTACGAGTACGAGTAATATTTGAGAAACTATACATTTGATAGGTGTCGTCAGATAGATCGGACATAATTAAGATTTATGATTTCATTTTTTCTCTTAATTGATACAATGGTGGATTTCGTAAACCCTGGTTACCGACTCTCATTCTCATTGTTTTTAAATTGTTCTTTTTAGTTTAATTTCATTATTGCATTTTCAATTCTAAAAAAATCCATAAGTTTTATTGTTGGTTATTCTTATTAGAGATATTAATTACAGTATTTCCAACGCTCCCTGTGGGTTCGACCCGTACTTTCCCCTGTCTACTAGTTAGACACCGTGGGATTGCGGTTATTTACATATAGGCATCTTCGGAGCCTATCATACGCCGCACACTGTAAACCGCCAAACCAATACCCAAAGAGGATCCCCCAGTTTGTGATATGTGTTAATGCAATGTTTTTGTGAAAAACATGTAGCATAGGGTTGTTGCCTGGCAAGTCGAGCTCGGGAGACTTGGTAGCTTGGTGACCTTCGACGATCGAGATTTTGTATCTTAAGAGGAAAGGTATCCGTTGATCTTTGCATGCTTTCGTTCGTTGGTGGCCACATAGGGAAGGCCAGCATGGTGGCGCCACTAGGTTAGCATGCCATTGGCATGGCATGGTGGCGCGGCTAGGTTAGCATGCCATTGGCGTGGCATGGAGCGCGACTAGGTTGTCATGCCGTTGGCATGGCGTGGTTTGGTGTGGCCAAACTTAGGTTTTCGGGCTAAAGGTTACCATGCATCGTCTGGTAACCTTGGAGGGCTAGGATTTGCTCCTAGGATTGAAGGGGGACCGTCGATTGTCGCACGCCTTCGTTTTGGTAGCCGCGTAGGGAAGGCCAGCATGGTGGCGCGGCTAGGTACGTTTGGCATGTGGGGCCAAGGGTTTGGTAAGTCGTTGGCACATGGGGCGGCTAGCATGGCTAGGTGCGGTTTAGCTTCGCATGTGGGGCCAAGGGTTTGGCAAGTCGTTGGCACATGGTGCGGATAGCATGGCTAGGGCCAAGGCAAGGTGTGGCTTGGCTTGGCATGTGGGGCCAAGGGTTTGGCAAGCCATTGGAACATGGTGAGGCTAGCATGGCTATGTGCGGTTTGGCTTGGCATGTGGGGCCAAGGGTTTGGCAAGCCGTTGGCACATGGTGCGGCTAGCATGGCTAGGTGCGGTTTGACTTGGCATGTGGAGCCAAGGGTTTGGCAAGCCGTTGGCAATGGTGCGGCTAGCATGGCTGGGTGCCAAGGCAAGGTGTGTCTTGGCTTGGCATGTGGGGCCAAGGGTTTGGCAAGCCGTTGGCACATGGTGCGGCTAGCATGGCTAGGTGCGGTTTGGCTTGGCATGTGGGACCAAGGGTTTGGTAAGCCGTTGGCATATGGGGCGGCTAACATGGCTAGGTGCGGTTTGGCTTGTCATGTGGGGCCAAGGGTTTGCCATGGGCGCATGGCGTGGTTAGCTTGGCTAGGTGCGGTTTGGCTTGGCATGTGGGGCCAAGGGTTTGCCATGGGCGCATGGCATGGCTAGCTTGCTAGGTGCGGTTTGGCTTGGCATGTGGGGCTAAGGGTTTGCCATGGGCGCATGGCGTGGCTAGCTTGGCTAGGTGCGGCAGCAGCATGTGGGGCCATGGGTTTGCCATGGGCGCATGGCGTGGCTAGCTTGGCTAGGTGCGTTTTGGATTGGCATGTGGGGCCAAGGGTTTGCCATGGGCGCATGGCGTGGCTAGCTTGGCCAGGTGCGGTTTGGCTTGGCATGTGGGGCGAGGTTTGCCATGGGCGCATGGCGTGGCTAGCTTGGCTGGGTGCGGTTTGGCTTGGCATGTGGGGCTAAGGTTTTGCGTGACCAAGCTAGGTTCGTGACCAAGCTAGGGCTTTGGGCCAAAGGTCGTTTGGTAACCTCGGACGGCTAGGATTTGCTCCTGGGATTGAAGGGCGGCCGTTGATTGTCGCACGCCTTCGTTTTGGTAGGCGCGTAGGGAAGGCCAGCAAGGTGGCGCGGCTAGGTTGGCATGGGGCCATGGCAAGGTGCGTTTGGCATGGCACGGCAGGTGTGGCTGGCATGGTTTTCCATTGGCACGGGGTGCGGCTAGCATGGTTGGCATGCCTTGGCGCGGTAGGCGTGGGCGGCATGGTTTGCCATTGGCACAGGGGTGCGGCTAGCATGGTTGGCATGCACAGGCGCGGTAGGTGTGGCTGGCATGGTTTGCCATTGGCACATGGGTGCAGTTAGCATGGTTGGCATGCTTTGGCGCGGTAGGTGTGGCTGGCATGGTTAGCTATTGGCACATGTGGCGTAAGAATTAGGGTTTTGGTCTGTCGAAACCCTAATCAGCATTAAAAAAAGGTACCCTGGTAATTTTCTCGCAGACAAATTAAATGGTTCAATAAATTTGCTTGGTTTGGACATTATTACTCAAGTTCTGTGACGTCACTGTCTGACTAGGGTTTTACGATTTTACCCCTAAGCTAAAAATCACCATCAACAATAGGTAATTGCACTACCATTAGACACCCCTTATAAAGTCACCCTAGATGGAAAAACAATTATGTGTGCCCATAAAGTTTCATGTATGCCCTCAACCAGGGTTCTTAAGAATTTGGTACTTAAGATAGGTCCTTTGAACAAGAGTTTAAGACCTTTTAGATCGTACCCGGGTCCAGCTAATCCAGGTCCATTAACAATGGTCGAGCCCTGGTCCAGCATCGCAGTAAGAAGAGTCTGTTAGCTTTTCTTAGTAAAAGAAACAACAAAAACACAAACAGTGAGCATCTTTCCTCTATGATACAATACAACACTATTACTTATGGATCAAACGAATCAGACGCAGTTAGTTCTAGATAACCAGTGACAAAAGAGTTAAACAGAGAACTGGAGTGAGGAATTAAAACTTTTGTATCTTTCGAAATACAAATTGTATTTTTGTAAACTTTATATAAACATGGAAAGCTCTTTAAATCATCAATCTAATGAATATAAATATGAAGAAAATCACTTCGACTATGTGTCGGCGTTTTTCGTGCGCCCACATAAACAAATAGATAAAAACAAAATAGCCATGCCGCCCAAGCTTAAACACGGCATCACAACTTCATACCATCCACCTTCTCCACCTTCAATTCTACTACTGTCGGCCCATAACGATCCCAATGTTATCCTTGTACAAACGAAATACTTCATCTGTGTCCAGCGTCCCTCTATACAATACGTCGTCATCAATTCCTTGCTCATCTTCTTGTTTTCCTGTCCTGTTTTCACCACTCGTAATGTTTTTCACTGCAATGTGTGATCGCCCATCTACAATGTAGAGGCGACCGTTTGTAGAGTCTAAATTCAATGTAATTCTATTACTATTACTACCACCATTTTCGTTTAAAAGGCTTATCGTGCAGCGTCTGAAACTGTGCAGCAACTTTCTTAAATTCATTAAACCGTTATTATAATCACATGTCACAAAATTATTCAAGTCGCGAATATCATCTGCAGGTTGGATCCAAAACTCGTACGTGGGATCAGAAGTATAGCAACTTGAGATGAGACTTTATTGCGGCCTAGAGTTGAGTATTTGGCCGCCGAGTAGGGTGGTCAAAACTCTCCAATATTGTTCCGATTTTATTAGCAGTAGTACCGTAAACAACAAAGTTGTCATTAGCAGGCATTATTGCATGAGATGCTGATGGTATTTATCAATGATGTTGTAGTAAGAAGGTTCTTTTAAGACTTGTGAAAGCAGATATATTTTAGACTTAATTTAAAACAAAAATATAACAAATTCAAAATAAAGTTTTGTGAGAATTATGGAGAGACCGGGGTTCGGGATTTCACCATTCACCAAAATTCATGTGATTTAATGTTAATGTTTATCATGCAATTCTAGACAATATAACTCCAATCAAAAGAAATTGTGATTCTAATCTTTGCCTAAATTAGATTTTCAAAACATCAATTGTTAATCGCAAGCATGAAGTATCAAAAGCCCTAAACTAAGCATACTTCATCAAGAGAAAACACAACTAATTAATAAAAATCATTTACTCAATTTTCATTCGGTGCAAATAATCATAAAAGAATTGCATAAGTAAATTTAAATAAATTTTACCACATAACTTTTGGAAGAATGGCTTCCTCCATCGCCCCGGAGGTTAGGGTCTAGCTCATCATGTTGAAAACACGCTCAAAATCCATTTTTATTGCTCAAAGGAGGTGTACAAATGATGAAATGGAGAAAAACTATTAAAACCGGGTTTGTAACAATTATATTTGTTACAAACCGAACTGTTACAGAGTACGATAAGAACGGACTGTCGTTGTTACTGTGGAAGAAACGACCGCCCGTTGTGCGTCATATGTTCTTCAGAAATTATGACTGCCTCTGGTAGTCTTTTGTTCTTCAGCAGCAGCAGAGATGATGATTCTGCAGCTCGACTTTCTGAGCTCTGTAATGCTCTAAATCTCTCCCCAAACTCTCCCAAACTCTCTGTTCCCTTCCTCTGACCTCCCAGAACCTCTTTTTATACTCAACAGGCACCAAAATCTCACGCTATTAACTCCAAAATCTTCTTGCATGACGATAATATTCTCGGGAATATTTTGTGTATCTGCAGCTGTTAATTCCGGAAGTAAATTATCTTCTCACGCAGCTTCCTTCTATCGAGCACACTCCACCACATTGCGAACAAATTGAACACTTTCTCGACATACGCCAATCACATACAAACCCGTCTCCCTAAACGTGACTACTCATTTTCTTCTAACTCGGGTTCTAGTCAACTTGGGTTTAAACAAACGACTATACCAGCTCTGTTTAGTCCTAAGAAGTGAACCCAATCAATTTTAGCCTTTTAGTCTCTCTAAAACTAGATCAAAATCCCAACCCTAATTCGGTTTCTCGTCTTGCCATTATTTCCTTAAAAAACGAGAATTTGAAATGTTGAAGATGGTGTCCCCCTAACCAAACCGGGGGTGCGAATAGCGTGTGCCCAACTGAGGTGCCCAACTGAGGTGCCCCTTAGTAAATGGGTTACCCCTTATCCAAAGTGGGAGTCCAAATAGCAAATGTCCTCCGGGGTGTTCCGCGCAACTTTTCGAGCCGATTTTTCCAAAAATATTTATTTCCAAAAATACCTAAAAATACATAAAAACACAATATTAGTACAAAAATCGAGTTCCAACAATACCAACATCGAGGACAATTCGGACACAAAAATGTGTCTATCAAATACCCCAAACTTATTATTTGCTAGTCCTCGAGCAAATTTATTCTAGAAAATAAAAATCATTTGAACCCCTAGGTGGCCCTAGTGGCGGGTGTTGTCTCCGGAGGGTTTACCAGAGGTGTACCCACAAAACCTTTACTCCAGACCCTAACTATCTACGCAAAACCTTGGAAGGCACTAAAGAATCTCCTTGGTTGGCATACTTATTGACTACAGGAGGAAGTACCCTGTCGAAATTCCAATTCTTTGTACACGAGTTTGCACTCAAGCATACTAAAA
Organism: Papaver armeniacum; assembly: GCA_023531295.1. NCBI lineage: Eukaryota > Viridiplantae > Streptophyta > Magnoliopsida > Ranunculales > Papaveraceae > Papaver > Papaver armeniacum. The sequence continues at coordinate 238,508 of JAJJWW010014665.1, read as the reverse complement.
TTCATATATAAGTCACGAGCTCTACTCGGATAGTCACACTATGGACATCAATACCCTGAGTCAAAACTAATCACATGGATAGATCGAGAAGATGGATATAGAGAAAACATAGATGGTTTTGATGTTTACTAAGTGATCGATGTTTCCCATATCTCATGCTCAAGGCCTCCGCCAAAATGAACCTATCCTAATGGACTGAGATACTAGTCTGACTAATATCAACACACTGGCATATACAAGGGAACCAGTGGTCGATAATCCTAACTCTAGGTCAACACAACTGGCATATACAAGGGTTCCAGTGGTCGACTTTATTGAATTTATTCCGGTTGGTCTAATGGTCTGGTCTCAATTTTTTTTTTTTTTGCATCTCAATCACTCTAATTCACCCTAGCATTGGTAACAACTTGATTCGTGGGCCCCACCTAATCACTTAGAGAAACATAGTTTAAAAACAAAACAAAAAACAGAAGTGAAAAGGACTCAACGAGATTGGTGAAACTATCATGTTATTTATAACACCTGAGCTCTGTGCTTTTATGAATAGACTCTTTAGATGTTTCCATCTAATCAGATTGGTTCCTCAACTCCTACAACCAAGATGTTTCCATCCACTTAGATTGGTTAGTGCCGACCTTAATAAACATAAATTTCTAGGCTCTGGAGTTTATTTACTGCAACTAAAAAGTTTCTCCCATACCCCCAAACTTAAATCTAACATTGTCCTCAATGTTCTAAAGATGAAATTAAAAGCATGAACAATGAGAAACTGTTACCACTTGGAGCAAAAGAGTTAAGGAAAGATATTACCGTGTTGCATGAGCATGGGTTACCTCCCAAGAAGTGCTAAGTTTAAATTCTTCAGCCAGACATCAAATACCTCGAAAAGGATCTTCACCTTCCAAAGTCATATACCAATAGCCGAAAAAGTTGTGGGTCCATAAGACCAAATAGAGCTAACACCAATATCAGACAACTGCACTGGTTCAGAAAAATGAATAGAAGGAGCACATCCTCGTCTAGGGTTTCTGTCAAGACAACTAGGTTCATCTGGGTAGCATAATTGAGCTTCATATGTGTATCTTGATAGATTCATCCGAAAAAACGGGTCTCTAATACCTGGGTTACTTCCTGGACAGTATCAGGAGGATCAGGTTGCGGAGTCTTAATAGACTCAAGAAATATCTCAGACGCACAAGGCTCGAGTCCCAAGTTAGGGACTTCAATTAGGGATACGTGATGATCACAAGAACCATCATTACCCCCAAACTTAGAGTTTTCACTACTCACAGACAAACCTCTAACTATTGCTTGAATTTCTGGATCCTCAGAGTCCTTAAAATACTCAAGAGATTCTTCTAGTTCTCTATCCCAAAACTTAGGGTCATCATTACTCTTAGAAAGACCTAACACTATTTCCTGGATTTCTGGGTCCGTAGAGTCTTTAAAATACTCAAGGGATTCTTCTAAAGATTGATCACACATCTGGTCTAAGAGAATGGTTTCCTCAAATTCATCTAAAGAATCTCCCAGTAGAGTGTCATGCCAATTATCCCGAACTAAATCCTGAACTAAAGTGCTAATCATATTCACTTCTTCTAAATCATCATTCTCAGAAGGTTGTCTAGCAACATTAAAGACATTTAGTTCGTGTGGTCATATTACCAAAGGATATGTTCATAAGCCCGGTCCTACAATTGATGACGGCGTTAGGCATGGCTAAAAATAGACGACCTAGAATCACCTGGATCTCGAGCACTTGGGTCCCTGAACGGGTTGGGTGTCTAGAACAACAAAATCCACTTGGATAAATAAACTTATCAACCTCAATCAGAACATCTTCTATGACACCACGAGGGACTTTGACAGACCTATCAGCTAACTGAAGTGTCATTTTAGTCGATTTCAACTTACCAAGTCCTAGCTGGGTATACACATTGTATGGGAGTAAGTTAACACTAGCTCCTAAGTCAAGTAAAGCTTTATCGACCATGTGATTACCAATTGCACAAGATATGGTGGGGCATCCAGGGTCCTTATACTTAGGGGTGTCGGTTCAGAAGAATGGAACTTACTTGACCAGCTAAAAAGGCTTTCTTTTGGACATTAAGCTTACGCTTTCGTGTACAAAGATCTTTAAGGAACTTGGCATAAGCGGGCATTTGCCTAATTGCTTCTAATAACGGAATGTTGATGTTCACCTGCTTAAATGTTTCCATTATCTCGTTGAAAGTCGACTCTTTCTTTGTTGGGGCTAGCTAACTGGAAATGGGGCTCTAGGCACAAAGGTAGTCCTATCGGGAATTTCTTGGGACTCCTTAGGGATTGTTTCGATTTCCTCGGCTACGGGTTCCTTTTGGGATGTAGAAGGTGGAACTACGGTATGTCCATTAGGCATGGCTACCTTGTTGTCTACCGTTTTTACCGCTCCTAAGGGTTTTTATCGAGTTCACATGGTTTGATGATTCCTCACCAACTAAAGATATTTGATGGACCCCCTAGGATTTGATTGACTAGAAACTTACCTTTTTCCCTCGGAGACTCATTTATCGACTAACCTGGGTTTTCAACTCGGAAATAGCACGAGAGTTAGCATAACCTATACTCTTACTTTCTTCTATCCCTTGCGCAACCATTTGGTTGATCTTTTCGAGCTTTTAATAAACGAGGCGAGAGTCTCTTCTAAACTTGTGATCTTTTTATCCGAAGGGTTCTGAAACCTGGTTTGACACGAAGGGTTAAGTATAACCAAAACACAGGGGAGGCTGAGAATTACTAAACTGTCCTTGATTCTGGCCTTTAAACCAAGAAAAATTGGGATGGTTTCTCCAACCAGGGTTGTAGGTCTCTGAGTAGGGTTCAAACTTCTGACGGTTCTCAAACCTAGCGTTGTTATAGACAGCATGGGCTTGTTCTTTACTAACATGACCTTCCCAAAATGAGTTATCGGGATCTATTCCACAACTAGAGACTTGAGAGGCTCTATTAGGTTCATCAAGGAACCTATTTTTAGACTAGCCCATTTCCAAAGCTTCTAACCTTCTAGACATAGCACAAACTTAGCATCGACTCGAAGCTTGTATCTACCACATTGGTGCTACTTCTATTGACCAAGAGTCTTTTAGGGGTTCAACACAAGGCTCCCACTTTGTTGGGATTTTTCAGCGATAGTTCCTAAGAAGGTAAAAGCATCATCAGCAGTTTTATTTGTGAATTCACCTAAGACACATAGACTCGACCATGGATTTAGTCGAATAGTCTAAACCATTATAAATAATCTCCACAAGTTTCATATTATCAAATCCATGGTGAGGACAACTGGGATAGGAGATCATTGAATCTCTCTAAAAACCTATAAAGAGACTCTCCCTCTTGTTGCACACTAGCACTAATTTTTTGCCTAACAATTGCAGTTTTATGCTTAGGGTAGAATTTCATATAGAAAATGCAATCATTTCCTGCCATGTTTCAATGGATCCGGATGGTAGGTTGTTCGGCCAGTCTTGGCTTTATCTCTCAAGGAAAAGGAAACATCTTAAGTTTCAAGACTTCATCAATGGGTCTTTTATTCTAAGCTGTCCCAAATTTCCTCAAAGTCCCTAATATGAAAATAAGGGTTCTCATCATCTTTTCCTAAGAATATAGGGATCATCTGAAGAAGACTAGGTTTTATCTCGAAATTAGCCGTATTGGCTGGCAATTTAATACACGAAGCTCGGTTGGTCCTAGTTGGGAACATGTAATCTTTCAAAGTAGCCATCGCTGGCATAGCGGAAGTACTAGGGGTACTTTCCTCACAAAGAGACAGATTCTCAAAACTGAAGTTTCCAAAAACGGGGCTCTCAAAAGAAGAGTCTTCGAGCTCCCCGCCTTCACAAGAAGAACTACTAGGTTTTTCACTAATCAAACGACCTAGAGTGTTTCTTTTCCAAGCCCGTTCTTTAATGACCTCGGACATACACTAGAAAAACAAAAGAAAAGAAAAATCCTAAAAGGAAGGGAAGTTCTATGCAAACACAAACAAGGTGACTCCACCACAAAGAAACCTAATGATATCTAGCAAACAAAAAGCATGATGGCTCCACTTAGATTGTTTTCTAGACCAGCTTCTAATCGTTCGAAAGGGAATTCGTTACAATCTGAGCAAACCCCTCTGGATCAATCCGAGTTAAAGTAAGTTGAATCAAGGCGAGGGAAGCTCAATGGAGCTTTGATACCCAAGGCCTCACCGCAGCTATTGCAAGGCGGCGCGATCACGCATTCAACTTCACGAAACCATCATGAACTTCAAGTATGCTAAAAGAATAACCAATATTTTTCGAGCGACTTTCCTACTAAGCTCGTTACCCTATCGGTCTCGTTCTATTCCAAATTTTAAAGCTTAGGTTTGCGTTAAGTATCGTTTTCCTAAAGCGGGCAAGAAGAGAACGGTGATGAAATCCGAACCCTTATCTTATATGGCCAGTCCTTGCCCTTTACTAGGAAATTAAAACAGCCGTTTTCAAGTCCTCGACATATATGCAAACGAAGGAATACAAAAGAATCGGCTGACGGAGGATTCACGAGTGTTTCGACAAACTTACCTCCGTCCAGGACGGGGGATGAGCCGTTATAGTCGACTCGGGCCACGACTCCAATGTCGTGTACGAACCCGAGGGGCCGAGGTGATATCGTAATCACCGTCCTTCTCTCGCAAAACAGTTTTGATATTTAATACTACCCTTCCGTAGGGTTTAAAAAATAAAAGAATGTCCAAGTCCAAAGTCCAAGTCCAAAAAGTAAAGGCGCAAAAGAAAAGGAAAGTATAAAAAAAAAAAAAAATATCTAAAAAAAAATAATAATAAAAATGCCTCTCTTTTTTTTTTCTCTCTTTTTATAAAATATAAAAAAATCTTCTTCTTTCGCTCCTTTCGCTTTGTCTTTAACTCCAAATCTTTAAGTATCCACCAAAAGCTTTGGCAAATTTTTCTTTCGCTCCAAATCCCAAAATCTGAAAGAAAAAGACAAAAACCCAAAAACGTAAAGAAGAACAAATAAATAAAAACCTAAAAGAAAATCTAAAAACTCTAGCCTAAAGACAAGTCCCCGTCGACGGCGCCAAAAATTGATGGTATTTATCAATGATGTTGTAGTAAGAAGGTTCTTTTAAGACTTGTGAAAGAAGATATATTTTAGACTTAATTTAAAACAAAAATATAACAAATTCAAAATAAAGTTTTGTGAGAATTATGGAGAGACCGGGGTTCGGGATTTCACCATTCACCAAAATTCATGTGATTTAATGTTAATGTTTATCATGCAATTCTAGACAATATAACTCCAATCAAAAGAAATTGTGATTCTAATCTTTGCCTAATTAGATTTTCAAAACATCAATTGTTAATCGCAAGCATGAAGTATCAAAAGCCCTAAACTAAGCATACTTCATCAAGAGAAAACACAACTAATTAATAAAAATCATTTACTCAATTTTCATTCGGTGCAAATAATCATAAAAGAATTGCATAAGTAAATTTAAATAAATTTTACCACATAACTTTTGGAAGAATGGCTTCCTCCATCGCCCCGGAGGTTAGGGTCTAGCTCATCATGTTGAAAACACGCTCAAAATCCATTTTTATTGCTCAAAGGAGGTGTACAAATGATGAAATGGAGAAAAACTATTAAAACCGGGTTTGTAACAATTATATTTGTTACAAACCGAACTGTTACAGAGTACGATAAGAACGGACTGTCGTTGTTACTGTGGAAGAAACGACCGCCCGTTGTGCGTCATATGTTCTTCAGAAATTAAGACTGCCTCTGGTAGTCTTTTGTTCTTCAGCAGCAGCAGAGATGATGATTCTGCAGCTCGACTTTCTGAGCTCTGTAATGCTCTAAATCTCTCCCCAAACTCTCCCAAACTCTCTGTTCCCTTCCTCTGACCTCCCAGAACCTCTTTTTATACTCAACAGGCACCAAAATATCACGCTATTAACTCCAAAATCTTCTTGCATGACGATAATATTCTCGGGAATATTTTGTGTATATGCAGCTGTTAATTCCGGAAGTAAATTATCTTCTCACGCAGCTTCCTTCTATCGAGCACACTCCACCACATTGAAGAACAAATTGAACACTTTCTCGACATACGCCAATCACATACAAACCCGTGAAAACGTGACTGCTCTGTTTTCTTCTAACTCGGGTTCTAGTCAATTTGGGTTTAAACAAACGACTATACCAGGCCTGTTTAGTCCTAAGAAGTGAACCCAATCAATTTTAGCCTTTTAGTCTCTCTAAAACTAGATCAAAATCCCAACCCTAATTCGGTTTCTCGTGCTGCCATTATTTCCCGCCAAAAACAGAATTTGAAATGTTGAAGATGGTGTCTCCCTAACCAAACCAGAGGTGCGAATAGCAGGTGCCCAACTGAGGTGCCTCTTAGTAAATGGGTTACCCGTTATCCAAAGTGGGAGTCCAAATAGCAAATGTCCTCCGGGTGTTTCAACGAACTTTTCGAGCCGATTTTTCCAAAAAATATTTATTTCCAAAAATACCTAAAAATACATAAAAACACAATATTAGTACAAAAATCGAGTTCCAACAATACCAACACTGAGGACAATTCAGACACAAAAAAATGTGTCTATCAGATGCCGGTAACTCCAATGACAGCTTCTCAAATAACAAAGATTTTAACTTGCCATCTGAATCTTGAAGTATAAAGTTCCCGTCGTCATTGAAGATTATTGAAGATGGATGACGAACAGGAGTAACGTCATCACAGCCTAGTTGTCCAAACTAAGGTTTTATTAGTCTGTTTTGGTTAACCATACTCCGACGATGAAAAGAGGAGAGGATGAAGAAACAGACGAATGTAATGGGTAGAATCCAAAAGCAATATTGCCAAGGAGAAAGCCAATAACTAGATGTGGAGTTGCCCAGTTGTTCTTCTCATTGATAACAAATAAGTCGAAATCGATGAACCTAGGTTAATCCATGTCTATCAAGGAACACATGGACATATTTGCTTGGAAAATGCACGATATGGAGGGAATTGACCGGAAGTATGCTCACATCACCTAAGGATAGATCCCAAATTCAGGGCCGATCCGACAAAAGATGCGGAGAATTGCACCCGAGTTACAAGCAGCGGTAGAGGCCGAGTTAAAGAACTTACAAATGGCTGGGATTATTCGAAACGCCGGCGCCACTTATCAAAGGTTGGTGGAAGACATGTTCGAGGACAAGATACACAAAAACATCGAGGTCTATGTGGACGACATGTTAGTCAAAAGCAAAGTGGCATCCAACCACATTGATGACCTTCGGAAATCTTTCAAACTATGAGAAAGTATAAGATGCGAGTGAACCCGGCCAAGTGCACCTTTTGGGTTACCTCGAGTAAATTTATGGGATACATAAGCACCGATAAAGGTATAAAAGCCGATCCCGATAAGATTAGGGCCGTTTTGGAAATGCCGTCCGGGTAACAATAAAAGATGTACATCGGTTAAACGGAAACTTGGCAGCGTTAGGGACGATTCATCTCACGTTCTTAGGATAAGTCTAAAGACTTCTTTGGGACGTTAAGAAAGGGAGAAAAATTCAAGTGGAGCGAGGAGTGTGAGGAAGCATTCTAAAAGATTAAGCAACATCTCGCGAGCCTACCTGTTTTACAAAGACCCGAGCCCAATGAAGTGCTCACCCTACATCTCGGGGCAACAAGTTACGCCATAAAGCGCGGTCTTAGTCAAAATTGTCGGAGCGAAAGAGAAGCACAGTGTACTTGCATAAGCAAGACTATGAACCTAGCGGAGAAGAACTATACCGGGAGAATCGAGCAATTGATACTAGCCTTAGTATTTGCAACACAAAAGTCATGGACGTACTTTCAAACTCATAAGATTCGAGTACTTACGAAGTTTTCCATAGAATTAGTGCTCGACAATGCAGCAAGGTCGGGACGGATCTCTAAGTGGAGTGCTCAAATAAAATAGTTCAACATTTTCTATGAGATGAGGATGGCAGTGAAAGCACAAGCGGTGGCTGACTTTTTGGCCGACTTTCCCTTAGATGAAGAGGACGAAATCGAAGATATCTCGGGCATGGAAGAAGACCGGGAAGATACATCCGACCTCCTTGAAACCTGTAGTCCGACACGATGGGAAATCTTCGTATATGGGTCATCCAAAAAAGACGGGTCAGGCCTAGGGCTAGTTTTCACCACGCCAAAAGGAAAGAAGATGGTTCACTCCTTTAGGCTTGAATTTAAGGCAACAAACAATGTCACCGAGTATGAGGCTGTAATACATGCCTTGCGGTTGATAGTGGAGATGGGGATACACAACGTAAAGCGACTCTCAGCTAGTCATTAGGCAGATCAACGGGCAGTATGCTATACATGACCCAGTATTGTAGAAGTATTGGGAGCTCGACCAATTTTATATCGGCCATATACCAAACATCAAGTTCCGACACATTTGAAGAAAAGATAATCGACATTCAGACGCACTGGCATAAATCGCCTCCATGCTAATAGACTCGAGCATTGAAGGTATCAGAGTCATGAGAATCTTGACGCCATCTTTACCTGAGCCAGTGGACATAAAAGCATATGTAGCGGTAACCACGGCCGATAAATATGAAGCCGACGATTGGAGAAAGCCCATTCACCAATAGTTGGAGACGGGAGAGTTACCTAAGGGACGACCCGAGATTAACAAAATTAAAAGCAAAGCAGCGGCGTGCGAACTACGAGATGGTGTTTTGTATATAAAGTCCTACCTAGGGCCACTGTTAAGGTGTCTAAGAAAGGAAGAAGGGCACTCGATCCTGAATGAGCTACAGTATGGGGCCGCGGGCAATCACAGCTCGGGTCGAATCCTGGCAGCCCGAGCCAAGACCATGGGATATTTCTGGCCCTACATGAACGAAGATGCAAAACATATGGCATTAATTTGCGATGAATGCCAAAAGTTTGGTAAAAAGATACATGCACATGCAGTAACTCTGAACTCAGTGATTAGCCCTTGGCCTTTCGCCAAGTGAGGATCGATATCGTAGGACCCTTACATGTCGGGTCGGGGTAGAGAAAATATTTGATTGTGGGTACTGACTGATTCACCAAATGGGTGGAAGCTGCACTACTAAGGCACATTCTGGATAAAGACGTTTTTCGCTTTATCTGGGAACACATTATCTGTCGTTTCGGCGTGCCAGCAGCAATCGTCTCGGACAATGGAAAACAGCTCCAAGGCAAGAACATCAACATGGTGTTCAACACCTACAACATTCGAAAAAGAAAGGCAACACCCATTTACCCACAAAGTAATGGACATGCCGAGATCACAAACAAAACCATAGCCGACAATCTAAAGAAGAAGTTGGATGGAGAATATGGCGAGTGGTGTGAGGAGCTCTACAATGTTCTATGGGCTTACAGGACTACCCATAGGGACGCGACTGGCCTATCATCTTTTATGCTAACATATGGGACTGAAGCCATCCTTCCAACTGAGGCAATCATACATACAACAAGGACCAAGGCGTGGAGGAGGAACATCTCGGCAGACCTTATTTTGGCCAAACTCGATGACTTAGAATAAACTAGAGAGATGGCCCTACAAAAAATGGAAAATTACCAAAGGCGATTACAACGTGAATATAACAAAAGAGTTCGACCGAGAGAATTTCAACCCGGGCAATTGGTATTGAAGGAGTTACCCATCTACGAACGTGACAAGAAAGGCGGGAAACTAGCGACACGATGGGGCGGACCATATACCATTGTGGAAAAAGTTGGAGAAGGGGCATATAAGATATTAAAACCGACCAGAACACCCAAACCGCTACCGTGGAACACTCGACACCTGAAGTTATATCACCCATGAGAGGTGTGTAAGCAGGTATGATATTGTGTCATTCATTTCCTTAAAAATCCGCGAAAGGTAGGAATATGACAATTGCGTCTAATGGTCATTCGTACTCGGGGCGACGACAGTGTGCAAGTGCCGAGGTGACTTACACTCGAATGGTCATTCGTACTCGGGGCGATGGCAGTGTGCAAGTGCCTAGGTGTCTTACACTCGATGGGCTATTCGAACTCGGTGCGGTGGCAGTGTGCAAGTGCCGAGGTAGTCTAAGGGCCCTGGTGGTTGGAAACCAGTGGCCGACTGTCGAGGCATGAGTACTCGACAGTCGAGCATACAACATTGCTCCCATCGCAAGTGGCCAAAATCACTTGCCCAAGACAGTTAATTGATAACTCCTTGAGGATATCGATCCAATAAAATTTAGGAATGACCGAGTACCCTACCACTAGATCAAAATGACGGTGATGAGATACCTCAATCGGGACATGGCATTGGGCCTGATGACCCTCCCTGTTGAGTGTGTTCGACAGAAATGGAATTTATACTAACTAGTTAAATCATCTTTTAATGCAGAAAACCATAACCATATCATAAAGAAACAACAAAGTACGATCCAAGCAACACAAATGAAAATGTCAGAAAACGATTAGAACAACCGATTGGTGACGCAGCACCCCATAAAAGAAAATTGTTGGAAAAAATGAAGGTGTTCAAGCGAATTACAGTCCAATACAAAGGACACAATAGTGGCGTAGCACTACAAAATACCTAACTACTCCTTCGGTGGAACCGACCCCGAGCCTGCCTTCTTAGCAGCAGTATCAGCCCGCTTTTTCTCGAGAACCGCCTTCACGCCGTCTTTGACCTTAGTAACAAGCTCGGTCTTAAACTTTTCTTTCTTGGCATCCAGATCGAGAGTCAGTTGAGTCGACGCCGCCTCAACAGTAGCTACCCGCCCGAGTAGTTGGTTCTCCCTCACCTTCAACCGAGCCGTCTCTTCCTCCAAAGATTTCACCTTCCCTTGCTTGGCTGCAGAAACACGGAAGCAGTTAGTAACACGACAACAACATTACAACACGAAATCTGCAGCATCAGAAAATATTATCGGTGTAGGTGTGAATAATCCACAGATCTAGGTGGAGCAATCCTAGACAATGCTGTATCGATAGTAGCTGAAGTATGAAGCACCGAATCACTCTATCCAAGTTTTGCGCGAGAAAAGAGAAGCCCGTGAAGTCGATACGTGTAAAGGTAAAATCCTGATGTGATGCCTATCGGGTACAAGAGTAATAAATTCTCTGACAAAGCCAGTGAAAGGATAAGAAGAATCTGGTCAAAGCAAGACTCGGGCTGAGAGTATTAAGGACGACATCGGCCCTACTCACTGAGTAATCAACATCAGGTGCAAAGTCATCGGTAGAAGATATCACTAGGCTCGGCCCAACATCTCGGAAAAGACATTATCCATCGCCCGAGAAGGATATCAAGAAACATATACCATGATCCACACTGTAACTTGGATGTATCATCACTTGTAGCTATAAATAGAGAGCCATGTAGAGAGCTAAGGACCAAGTAATCAGTGAGAGAGGGGAGAACACCAAGAGCTAGAGAGCGAGAATTGGGCATTTGTCAGTGAGATACATCTTTTGTAACCTTGAGTCGAGTAATAAAATCTTCCCTTTACCCCCGTGGACGTAGGTTGGGACGGGAGAGCCGAAGGATACAAACCAGACCCGAGCCGATGGCAAGCACTTCCGGGACAGGCAGGAAGAAATATTCAAGGAAGTAGAAAAAATTTAAGGAAGAAATATTCTGGCAACTCACCGTTGGAAGAAATATTCACATCTAGTTATTGGCTCTACTACAATGGAAGAACTTACACGCCTCTAAACGCACCGTTGGAATAAATATTCAAGGAAGTAGAAAAAAGAAATGACATCAGATACCCAAAGACTAGGGGAATCCAGTTTGATGAGACAAGAAACCATCCCGAGTTTTGTCATTACCATCAGTACCGAGGTCACTCGACTAACAATTGCCGAGAGGTAAATGACATTATCCCACATCTGATCCGAGATGGGTACTTACGACACTTTGTAAAGACTACGCCGATGCCTACTTATCCCTACGCCCCTGTACACCAAGTAAGGATCGATCGCGGAACCCAGTTCGTCTGCAATACCATCTCACACTCCGAAACTCAAGGGTTCAATTTAGGAACCGTCATTACTGAATTCATAAGAGAGATCGAGCGGGAAAGGAAATCTTCACTGTAGCAAAAACTTTACCTATGGAACCTTGGATGATGCAACCGATCACCTTTTCAGCAAAAGACGTCCCATCGAATGGCCAAGCACATGGAGATCCCCTAGCGATCACCTTACTCATTGAGGAATGGGGGGTCAGGAGAATTCTGATGGACAGTGGGAGCTCAGTCGAAGTCCTCTTCTACGGATGGAGCTATCAGATGAAATTTCAATCCCTTCAACTTATCGGATCTACGGCTTCAATGGTACAGTGACCGTGCCAAAGGGAGAAGTCACTCTCAGAGTCTCAGATAGAGAAGGATATTTGGACACGCTTACCACCTTTTGTGTAGTGGACGTCGTATCGCCTTATGAGGCGATTCTTGGTAGACCTTGGATCGCAGGTATCAAAGGGGTAGCGTTGGCATACCATCAGAGGTTAAGGTTCCCATCTTACCGAGGGGTTGTGGAAGTATTAGGCAATCCCCAGGTCGCAAGACAATGCGTACAGATAGATATCCAACAAAATGAAGAGAGGCGATCAAGACAGCGCCGAGAAAATAACAAATCTAAGGAAATCAAAGCAGTGGAAGAACTCGAAAAGGTGCTCTCACAGGCCATCACAGCCTACGAAGCAGGAGAGAAATAAATCTTACAACAATCAAAGGAGGCGACGTCGGTCGAAGAACCAAAGCCCCAATTTTCGGCCTTAGAGTCTACCCGACAGATTAACCTAGGAACAGAGGAAGAACCAAAGTTAGTAAGAATCGGAACCCTCCTATCGGACGAACAGACAGAGCAGCTGAAGAACCAAAGTCTACCCGACAGATTAACACAACACAAGGAACAACACCTTCAAACAAGGGTATAACTACTTTAACGGTTTCCTCGGACTTAAGTAAACTACACTCAAGAGAAGATATCTTGGAGGTTAACTCATAATAACGCTGCTCATTAAACTCATTGGTGGGGCAATATTTTTTATGATCACTCCAACTAGTCTTCTGTCAATCGTGTGCCACCTGCAGACCCGACAGTTGAACCCGAACCCATTCCAACTCTTCGGACACCTGGTTAAATCTCTGAAGCCTCTCACGTAACTATTGATTAGACCTCTCAGTAGCATCTTTTTTCCCTATAATCCGCTGGCGATCAACATGCAAGTCTCTGTTCTGAAGCCTTAGTCGTTCACATTGACTTTCCAGATTATCGGCCAACAATGTTTTATCGGCGGCAATACCCTGGACCCGAGAAAGGCTCGCCCGAAGATTATCCACCTCCTCGGGCACATACTCAAAGGTCGCATAACGGTGTAGCTCGGCTCGAAGATCCCAAATTTCGGCCTCTTGGCGATCAATTTTGTCATCCTTATTGACGATTCTTTGGTAGAGACTGGCAACATGACTTTGTTCAATATCCAACTTTCTCTTTAGCAAACGATATTCCGAAGCAACGTCGGCATCAACACTATACATCTCGGTTAGGAAGATAGTACTAAACTCATGATATTGGCACTACAGAATTAATCATAGATATGCAGGTTTTAAGCAAATACCCTGGGTATCATCCAATTGCTTCTCCAACTCTCGGGTTCGCTCTTGCTCTCACTGCAAGCGGAGACGAAGACATTCCTTTTCTGCTAGCTCATTCCTCCGTAAATAAGCATCCAACAACTCCCTATTGGCGGCCTTAGAACATTACGAGCATTAGCAACTATCCCGCGTCATAGATGTACAGTTAAGAAAGATAACTCACCATCTGGTCAAAGGTATCCTTCAGGCCAGCAGAATACAAGGACACAACATTGATCATCTCCTCGTCAGTTAAGGAACCAAAATCGGGAGAAGTAAGAGCCCATAGAGAATTACATACTGGTCCCGAGAAAGTAAAGAAGGTAGTCCCACCCGAGCTCGGGGCAGGAGAAACATGAGGCACATTCCTCAGCAACTCGCCCCCAGGAGCAACATTTTCTCCACCACCAGCAGACTCTTCTACTTGCATCGGCTCCTCTTCCTCGCCCATACCACCGGTATCGTCCTCCTCACCAAAAATATCATCATCATCATCACCATCAGACAATATAAATACAACACCATCGGTGAGGGTGACACCTTTATCAGCAGGCTGCTGGGGCATAACCTCCCCCGGGGAAGACCCATCGCCCTTCGGTTCTTTACCCTTTCCACTAGGTTTACCACCTACAACGGTAGATGAAATATTAGAAGTTTTCTGAGGAGACTTCTTCAGGAAATGAGATAAAGGTAGCTGATCCTCGGGATCCTCACCGTCTTTCGATGAAGCACCTCCAACTCCTCCTTCATCAACTTTCGACTTATGCACATGAGTCTTCGTTAGATCCATTCAAGGAAACAAATAGGGGCAAGTACATGTACTATGAATAGAGTAGTATATTTGTTACCTTCCCTGTCTCTTCCTCGACTCCTTTGCCAGGACCTCTATCCCTCTTTCGAAGGCTGAGAACCTTAGGCTGGCTACTCTGGGACTTGAACTACAAAATACAAACAATTAAAACATCATTCCACTGATCACCCGGCCGACCAACTAAACCAAAGTTTACTCGATCAACATTAACCACCCAGAATTGATAGGGCTCGGCCGGAGGAGGAAACTTGCCACTAAGAAGAGGACCATGAATAGCAAGGAGGACCCGATCCCAAGCTACATCACTGGTGTGGCGGGCATGCTTATTAGTAGTTTTCCCCTCGGGGTCCTCGTCCAACAAAAGCTTCTTAAAACCCTCAGGGACAGTCTTGTTGCGATGAGGACTAGCAGCGAAGCCAGCAAGATCACCATTATTAGAAGTCCCACTTCGGTAGTTGGCAGCAAAGCCGGCGGGAGTATAGTCGCCTGCTTGGGAAGGATCATAGGTTGACCAAGCAGTAGGAGTGCATTCGCTTCGCCCTCGCTTCTCCCTCGCTTCTCCCACTCAAACATGATACGGAAATTATTGTCATTCCATTGATCTAGAGCACGAGACAGACGAATCTTGGAGATAGCTTCATACATAAAGTGACGGCTAGGATTATACAATGGAAAACGCAGCCCGAGCTCCAACTAACCTTTGGTAATAATGGTCACCTCGGCCGAATGAGAAAACTTCATGACGTCTTCCTTCTTCAGAGCACCTTTTTGGACCGATAGGAGTCTGATGTCATAACCGTGAAGATCATAATCATCCTTCAGTTGCTTGATGAACTGCTCATCAGTTTGATCCTTAACAACTCTCTTATCATTCCTACACGAAAATGAAGGGGAATCATTAGAAATGATAGAGTTAAGAGCGCGATAATCATGATGCGAAACGCTGTCAACAATAAATAAGGAATTAAGAGGAACACCATCATCATCAGAAAAAGTATAACTCACACACCTCTTCTCTATCATGGAGGGAGTCGAAGAAGCCATGGAAGAACCAAAGATGACGGAAGCAAAAAGAAGAGTCGAAAAAGAACAAGGGGAATCAAAGACCACATCAGCAACAACAATAGCAGAGAACGGCAACAAGGCTAAGTAGAAATTAGGGTTTTGAAGGAAGAAATCCGTCACAAGGGTTAACTGAAAAAGAAGCAGTGGAGAAGAAGCGGTAAAGACAAAGAAGGAGAAGATAGAAAAAGAGTGAAGGTAGAACCAAGGGTCTAACTGTGACATTTATACCATGAACAGCCACGACCGGAGGAGGCGGTAACAGGTCATAAAGGCAGCAGTAGTGGGGAACCGCATGGCGGAAAACACGGCATGGCCAGGGACGTGGGAGGCGAAGCGGTTTCTTCCCCTCGTTTCGATCACACGAGTGAAAGAAGGGGCATAAATGTAGGTGTGAATAATCCACAGATCCAGGTGGAGCAATCCTAGACAATGCTGTTGTTGATGGTGGTTTTTAGACAAACGGTAAAATCGTAAAACCCCGAATAACCTAATGTCACCGGTGACACATTTATTAGAACATTCAATGCATGTAGTCAGTAATTAATAGGGGGTATTTTTTTCAAATTAGGGTTACAACGAACAAAACCCTAATTCCCCTTTGTGCCAATGGCAAATCATGCCAGCCACACCTAGCCCAAGCTAGCCGCGCTATGCCAAACGCAATCTGCCTTGGCCTAGCTATGCTAGTCACACCAAACGCGCCAAAGCATGCCAACCATGCTAGCTGCACCTCCGTGCCAATGGCAAATCATGCCAGCCACACCTAGCCCAAGCTAGCCGTGCCATGCCAAACGCACTCTGCCTTGGCCCTAGTTATACTAGTCACACCAAGCGCACCAAAGCATGCCAACCATGCTAGCCGCACCTCCGTGCCAATGGCAAATCATGCCAGCCACACCTAGCCCAAGCTAGCAGCGCCATGCCAAATGCACTCTGCCTTGGCCTAGCTATGCTAGTCACACCAAACGCGCCAAATCATGCCAACCAAGCTAGCCGCACCTCCGTGCCAATGGCAAATCATGCCAGCCACACCTAGCCCAAGCTAGCCGTGCCATGCCAAACGCACTATGCCTTGGCCTAGCTATGATAGTCATACCAAACGCGCAAAAGCATGCCAACCATGCTAGCCGCACCTCCGTGCCAATGGCAAAACATGCCAGACACACCTAGCCCAAGCTAGCCGCGCCATGCAAAATGCACTCTGCCTTGGCCCTAACTATGCTAGTCACACCAAACGCGCCAAAGCATGCCAACCATGCTAGCCGCACCTTTGTGCCAATGGCAAATCATGCCACCACTCCTAGCCCAAGCTAGCTGCGCCATGCCAAACGCACTATGCCTTGGCCCTAGCTATGCTGGTCACACCACGCCAAGCCAAACACCCTTACCTTGGCCCTAGCCGCGCCATGTCAAAGTAGCGCCCGCGCCAAGGCTTGCAAACCGTGCAACCTAGGCCAAATTGGCCACGCATGCCATTGGCACATGCCAACACGCATCGCTGGTAGCTTTCTTACCAGGCCGTGGCCCTAATGGCCGAGCGTGCCATTGGCACATGCCAACACGCTCGCTGGTAGCTTTAATTACCAAGTCGTGGCCCTAATGGTCGAGCATGCCATTGGCACATGCCAACACGCATCGCTGGTAGCTTTTCTTACCGTGTCGTGGCCCTAATGGCCGAGTGTGCCATTGGCACATGCCAACACGCTCGGGGTAGCTTTTCTTACCAATCCGTGGCCCTAATGGCCGAGCATGCCATTGGCACATGCCAACACGCATCGCTGGTAGATTTTCTTACCAAGACGTGGCCCTAATGGCCGAGAATTCCATTGGCACATGCCAACACGCTCGCTGGTAGCTTTCATTTCCTAGCCGTGGCCCTAATGGACATTCGTGCCATTGACACATGCCAAACACGCACGCTGGTAGCCTAACTTGCAAGCCGTGCAACCTAGGCAAACTTGGCCGTACGTGCCATTGGCACATGCCAAAACCCACGCTGGTAGCCTAACTTGCAAACCATGCAACCTACCACCAAGGCATTCCGCACATGCCATTGGCACATGCCACACACGTTACTAGCAGCTCTGTCTTTGCCACTTACACTCAACGTGCAACCTACCACTAAGGCATTCCGCACATGCCATTGGCACATGCCACACACGCCAATAGCAGCTCTGGCATTGCCACTTGCACTCAAGGTGCAACCCGCAACAAAGGCATTCCGCACATGCCATTGGCACATGCCACACGCGCCACTAGCAGCGCCACTTGCACTCAAGGTGCAACCAACACTCGAGACATCAAAACAAACCGGGGATGCTTTCCCGAGGGTCTTGGTTTGGCGGTCACGGATGCAGCGTACACTACGCTCACATTAAGAAAGCGTGAATAGGAATAAAGCGGTCAAATAAATGAGGAAATAATGGTGAAAAAGTTTTCACCCATAAACACCATCGGTTACCACCTCCTCCCATTATTTCACCCTTTAGTATCTTCCTTCATGAGGCCAGGTGCGTTTCAATCTCGACTTGTATAAATAGGTCTTACCTATTTCCACCGGACAACAAGTCTCGGTCGGGAAAAACACAACACTCTCGAAAAGGCAACTTTGCAAGCTCTCCAAAAAAGCTTTCATCTCTTGCAAGCTTCCGAAGCTTTCACTTTCTGATACAAGTCGAGACATTACTCTCCCAGAACTATTCTGGTCTCAACACCTTTCTTTGCTTCCCTCTCCAAATCAACCCTTCTCCTCCACTTTGTGACCGAAGCAAGTCTGGAACGGCCATTTCTTGGTTTAGGCCGAACTTGTACAGATTGATCTCTCGAATCTAGAAAGTGCTCACGTGCAGCACATTTGTTTAGGGTTTAAACTAGTTTCTCACTCACCTACCGAATTTACCAAAATCGGCGGAAACGATTTTTACCCATAAACAATTGGCGACCATAGCGGGAGGATTGATCTATCGGCTACAATGTCAGACTATCGATCTCGTTCTTCGACCCAGATGTCAAGATGGTAGGGGAAGGCAACTCAATCCGACTCAACTACAAGACAACCCGGTTACCAGTCGTAAAGACTGGGGACTCGTGAAGATGCTACCAGCGATTGGGGACTTGCTTTGGGCGATGCTACCAAGAAAGCCGCCTTTTACATGGAGAGGGGCGTGTTCGCAAAAAAAAAAAACCCTATGAAGTGAGTAAATTTAGACAAGGCAAGATATACGATCTGTTTTTAGGTTCTTAGTAAAACCATCATACTATTGCGTCTTGTGCCGATTGCTAGCACACACTTTCATAAAAGCAATATTCCTTTCACAAAACATAATCAGAGTTATATTATCAAAACCATTCATCCCAGAAATAATCTAATATCCTCAAAAGCTACCAGTTGTCTATCATAACCGGTCGAACTTTGAACCAGACATCCAGTATGTTTTTCAAAAAAAAAAAAATAACAAGAAGAACCTAAATGAAAGTTTAACAGAGAAAAATTCAAGGAAAATCATTCAACAGAGGTCTGCTCTTCTTGGAGAAAGTCAACTTTGCATCTTCAAGAGTCGCTCTCTTCATAGTCAACATCTTGGAAAGCTTTTCGAGTTCTACCTCCTGTCGTGCAATCTCCCTCTGTGAAAGGCTTTCGACTGCTGCATCTTTCGATTTATGGATCTCAGCAAGGCCTTCGACAAACCACGAAGTTGAACTCTTTTTCTATACACGCGTCGCGATGGTGCTCCCAGTCGGCAATAACGTCTTCAGAAACGGTGTGGCCAGTCACCTCACGCATGTCCTCGATGGAAGATAAAGCCTCTTCCACACGCTTAACTAGCGCCGTCGACTAGTGATCTTCTTGGTTGTGGCCATATGTCCATAATTCTCCCGCATTCGGTGTACAATGCCTCATACTTAGCCAAAGACGCTTGAAACCGCCAACCAAAGACATGACCGGATAAAGAACCAAGTACGGGGATCGAAAATGGCGCATGCAATCGGCCTCACGACTCGCAAAGGGTCTTTTCCATGTCTCTGGCCCCGGTAACCATCGAGGAATCATCCATCGTTTGAACCACATCCGTGCCCGATGATTGGCTAACTCCCATATCCAAGTCACCGCCGGTGGTCACCAAAGGCAAGTTTTCGTGTGGCTCGCCCCGGGAATCGTCTTCCGAACCGGATTCCTCCTGCGAACTTGAGTTAGCCATTTTTCAAAAAGAAAAAACGGAAGAAGAAAGAAAAAGAAGCGCGAAACTCACCGAACCACTTCCTGAAAAAGAACCAGTGCTGTCAGAAGAATCACTCTCACTTGTCGAACTTTCTTCTTTCTCTATCTCATCACCGTTATGAGAAGGCTCGGTCACTTGAATTCTTCAAGAAATTGCCGTCTCTCCACGCAACGTGCAAGGGCAACGAAAGCATTAACACTACCGAAGCCTGGAAGAAACAAGACACATGTTTTCAGCAGAAATTCACGTGTTTTGAGACAAACCAACAAGGAGGCGACACATACCTGGTTATTGGAAGAACTGAAAGACACGAGAGCTGCGGGAGGATCTTTTGAAACCTCCCGGAACCCGCCAGCACGATTCTTCGTTCTCTGTTCCTTTGCATGGGGACTTTCCGAGTTGCCTGGAAACTTTCGCTTAAGATCTCTCAACATTGGATACTTCTTCAAAATTGCTGGGGAAGGTTTACAACGAACATTCTCCACCATATTATTTACAAAATCTTGGATCATAATGAACTCATCGTACGAACTCATTACAAACCAAAAGTCGTCAAGTTACTCTTCCCGTTTGAAAGAAGGAAGGCGGATACCCTACTCAAGGGAACTGGCATTGAGGGAGACACGCAATGAATCCTTAGGAACCACCAATTGGTAAGCAAGAGGCACCCCTTGATCGAAACCCATGTGACGAAAAAAGACGGTCAATATTGTGCGACTATTCGGAAAGACCACATGAAGAAAGACGACATATAACCGGACATGCAGCTTTGAATAAACAAGTTTTCACCAACACTCAAGCTGCGTCAAGACAAAGACATGATCGGACCGGAAGCAAAGGTGTCAATTTGAGTCACCGACCTATGGACTGCTCCCATGGGCGAAAAACTCGATTTCATGCGACTTATCGAGAAGACTAACCAAGCTCATGCCAACTCTTGGACGCCTTTGTTCACCCATCGAAGAATCGGAGCCGCCCCAACTCAACTCGCGGGAATCGAAAGGCAACGGTTTCGGAGCGTACTTCTCAAAGTGCTCCCATAACCGGGCTTGCGGAAAAGCAACGTGCACATATGAATCCACTTTCATGAAACCATTCGAAACTCGCATGTTCGCAACTAGGTGATCCGATTCACATACAGGGAACCAAGGAATAGCTTGCCAATGGGAAGGACTTCACCTTTTGCCAACTTTACAGCAATCACTAGCAACTCTGGTCTTATTTCCTTCTTGTCAGAACCGTCATCAAAAATGTATCTAGACTACCAGAGAGCCAAAAATACTGCAATGTAAAGATCACTGCTTTTCTGTTTAGGTTCCAGCTCGTCCAGAAACCATTGAGATATCCACCAGTTGTAAAAGCACCTTTCATCCTCTTTCCGGACAGAATCCTCCGACTTCGCAGTGGAGTCTTTTCGAGCGAAATCTCCCAACTTAGCGGCAAGGTCACCCCGCATCTTCTCCTCACCTCCAGGACAATTGGATGTTAAGATTCCCTTTCTGGGAAGATTCAACAAAGAGAGCCACACTCTCCAAGGAGAAAGTTATTTCACCCCATCTAAATATGATCGTATGGGTGTCCGAACACCATCTGGAGATGAAAGCAACCAAGCCCGGGATATCCTTCCTAATCTGGAGACTTACTGAAGCTCTGACAACATCAATAATCTGCGCTCGAGTCAAGTTGGTATTTATGTACTCCTTACTCACCATGAACTCAACCCATCTATCAAAAGAACGCAATGGGCTTTGACACATCCTGAAATCAATGTTGGAAGAATAATATACCCCTTTATGAAGACATAATCGTATGGTGTTCTCTGGGCGAACCGAACGTGTTTTCTTTTCATCTTCACCACCGGTTAACAAAATTGGCACGAAACCCGGGTGATTCTTAGAAGCGGGGCGCGAGGGTTTGGCAAAGAATTCATCATCCGTGTTTGGTTTGGAATTATGAACATCCTTCGATGAAGCGAAATTTTGTTCAGGTAACATCTTTTCGGATTTCTTCATAACAATTTGGTAACAAGATATCTGCACAAAACAAGTGGAGAAAGACGAAATTATCTCCCTGACACATAACCGCACCCAACAAAAGGAAAACCTGGAAAACAAAAAAAAGGGGTATTCTCTAAGGGTTCAAAATCGCACGCGCAGTATTTTCTTCTGTGTCTAAAATTCATATATGCAATATTTCCTATGGGTTCAAGTCATATGAAATACATATACGTATTCTTCTTCGGGATTCATATACAACATTCTCTACGGGTTCAAAACTGCACACGCAATATTTTCTTCAGGGTTCAAAATTATATATTCAGTAATTTATACGGGCTCAAGTGCGTCTGCAGTATCCTTCTTCGGGTTCAAAACTATATACGCAGTATTTTCTACGGGCTCGAATGCGTCTATGGTATCCTTCTTCGGATTCAAAATTATATATGGAGCATTTTTCTACGGGTTCGAATCATATATACAGTATTTCCCTTGGGTGCATATATAATATTTTCTACAAGAAGCACGCCAAGAAATCATATGCGCAATATCATTGCAAGGATTATTAAAGAAAAACGCCTACTCTTAGGGTTTGCACCTACATGAAAAGGGAAACAAGAGAAGTACTGGAAGACATACCTGGAAACCGGTTTTCTTTGTGACTCTGCCGCTAGTATGAAAAGATGAAAGAACAAAGTGCAAGATGAGAGAAAGGGATTTTATATATATGGGCGTGAAGATTCTGAAATAGGGAAGGATTTCCCTTTACCAAAAATCGTGCGTATAAGAAACGGGCCCACAAGGGCGCCCAACTTCCCAACGTCGCCCAAGTTGCACCTGGTCCCCACCGATTCGCCAACTCCCGGTCTGCCCAAGCCACACCGGTCCCACCAATTGCGCCAACTTCCCAATGTCGCCAAGTTGCACCCTGGTCCCACCAATTGCGCCAACTTCCCAATGACCGCCTTAAGTCGCGCCCGGCTAGCACGCAGCTTCCCCACCTTGCGCTGGGGTCCCACCCACCTAGCACGCTCGGTTTCTAAACTCGCTTCAAATTCTCAATGCCGCCCCAGACTTCTGTCTCTCAATGATGTCGACTTCCCAATTGTGCCTGACCTCCCAATTTGTGCAAAATCGCCCGAGAGGCAAGGATTCCAAATCCTATCTATAAAAGGTCGGACAAGCCTCCTCAATTCTCTTTACGATTTCTTTGGCGATAGTCCGTCACCATCTTATGCTTACCTCGCAACAAAGACCCTGTTCCGAGCTAAGCAGGGGACTTAATGTTGATGGTGGTTTTTAGACAAAGAGTAAAATCGTAAAACCCCGAATAACCTAATGTCACCGGTGACACATTTATTAGAACATTCAATGCATGTAGTCAGTAATTAATAGGGGTATTTTTTCAAATTAGGGTTACAACGAACAAAACCCTAATTCCCCTCCGTGCCAATGGCAAATCATGCCAGCCACACCTAGCCCAAGCTAGTCGCGCCATGCCAAACACACTCTGCCTTGGCCTAGCTATGCTAGTCACACCAAACGCGCCAAAGCATGCCAACCATGCTAGCCGCACCTCCGTGCCAATGGCAAATCATGCCAGCCACACCTAGCCCAAGCTAGCCGCGCCATGCCAAACGCACTTTGCCTTGGCCCTAGCTATGCTAGTCACACCAAACGCGCCAAAGCATGCCAACCATGCTAGCCGCACCTCCGTGCCAATGGCGAATCATGCCAGCCACACCTAGCCCAAGCTAGCAGCGCCATGCCAAACACACTCTGCCTTGGCCTAGCTATGCTAGTCACACCAAACGCGCCAAATCATGCCAACCATGCTAGCCGCACCTCCGTTCCAATGGAAAATCATGCCAGCCACACCTAGCCCAAGCTAGCCGCGCCATGCCAAACGTACTCTGCCTTGGCCTAGCTATGCTAGTCACACCAAACGCGCCAAAGCATGCCAACCATGCTAGCCGCACCTCCGTGCCAATGGAAAAACATGCCAGCCACACCTAGCCCAAGCTAGCCGCGCCATGCCAAAAGCACTCTGCATTGGCCCTAGCTATGCTAGTCACACCAAACACGCCAAAGCATGCCAACCATGCTAGCCGCACCTCTGTGCCAATGGAAAATCATGCCAGCCACACCTAGCCCAAGCTAGCTGCGCCATGCCAAATGCACTCTGCCTTGGCCCTAGCAACGCTGGTCACACCACGCCAAGCCAAACACCCTTACCTTGGCCCTAGCCGCGCCATGCCAAAGTAGCGCCCGCGCCTAGGCTTGCAAACCGTGCAACCTAGGCCAAATTGGCCACGCATGCCATTGGCAAATGCCAACACGCATCGTTGGTAGCTTTCTTACCAGGCCGTGGCCCTAATGGCTGAGCGTGCCATTGACACATGCCAACACGCTCGCTGGTAGCTTTTCTTACCAAGCCGTGGCCCTAATGGCCGAGCGTGCCATTGGCACATGCCAACATAATTCGCTGGTAGCTTTTCTTACCAGGCCGTGGCCCTAATGGCCGAGCGTTCCATTGGCACATGCCAATACGCTCGCTGGTAGCTTTTCTTACCAAGTCGTGGCCCTAATGGCCGAGCATGCCATTGGCACATGCCAACACGCATCATTTGGTAGCTTTTCTTACCACTGTAGTGGCCCTAATGGCCGAGCATGCCATTGGCACATGCCAACACGTTCGCTGGTAGCTTTCATTACCTAGCCGTGGCCCTAATGGCCATGCGTGCCATTGACACATGCCAAACACGCACGCTGGTAGCCTAACTTGCAAGCCGTGCAACCTAGGCCAACTTGGCGTACGCGCCATTGGCACATGCCAAAATCCACGCTGGTAGCCTAACTTGCAAACCATGCAACCTACCACCAAGGCATTCCGTACACGCCACACACGCCACTAGCAGCTCTGGCATTGCCACTTACACTCAACGTGCAACCTACCACCAAGGCATTCCGCACATGCCATTGGCACATGCCACACACGCCACTAGCAGCTCTAGCATTGCCACTTGCACTCAAGGTCAACCCACAACAAAGGAATTCCGCACATGCCATTGGCACATCCCACACGCGCCACTAGCAGCGCCACTTGAACTCAAGGTGCAACCAACACTCGAGACATCAACACAAACTGGGGATGCTTTCCGGGGTCTTGGTTTGGCGGTCACAAAGATGCAGCGTACACTACGCTCACATTAAGAAAGCGTGAATAGGAATAAAGCGGTCAAATAAATGAGGAAATAATGGTGAAAACGTTTTCACCCATAAACACCATGCGGTTACTACCTCCTCTAATTATTTCACCCTTTACTCTCTTCCTTCATGAGGCCAGGGTACGTTTCAATCTTGACTTGTATAAATAGGTCTTACCTATTTCCACCAGACAACAAGTCTCGGTCAGGAGAAAAACAAAACACTCTCAGAAAAGGCAACTTTGCAAGCTCTCCAGAAAAGCTTTCATCTCTTGCAAGCTTCCAAGCTTTCACTTTCTCGATACAAGTCGAGACACTACTCTCCCAGAATTATTCTGGTCTCAACACCTTTCTTTGCTTCCCTCCCCAAATCAACCCTTCTCCTCCACTTTGTGATCGAAGCAAGTCTGGAATGGCCATTTATTGGTTTAGGCCGGACTTGTACAAGTGCTCACGTGCAGCACATTTGTTTAGGGTTTAAACCAGTTTCTCACTCACCTACCGAATTTACCAAAATCGGCGGAAACGATTTTTACCCGTAAACAGCTGTATCGATAGTAGCTGAAGTATGAAGCACCGAATCACTCTATCCAAGTTTGGCGCGAGAAAAGAGAAGCCCGTGAAGTCGATACGTGTAAAGGTAAAATCCTGATCTGATGCCTATCGGGTACGAGAGTAATAAATGCTCTGACAAAGCCGGTGAAAGGATAAGAAGAATCTGGTCAAAGAAAGACTCGGGCTGAGAGTATTAAGGATGACATCGGCCCTACTCACTGAGTAATCAACATCGGGTGGAAAGACACCGTGAGAAGATATCACTAGGCTCGGCCCAACATCTCGGAAAAGACATTATCCATTGCCCGAGAAGGATATCAAGAAAGATGTACCACGATCCACACTGTAACTTGGATGTATCATCACTTGTAGCTATAAATAAAGAGCCATGTAGAGAGCTAAGGACCAAGTAATCAGTGAGAGAGGAGAGAACACCAAGAGCTAGAGAGCGAGAATTGAGCATTTTTCAGTGATATACATCTTTGGTAACCTTGAGTCGAGTAATAAAATCACCCCTTTACCCCCGTGGACGTAGGTAATCATACCGAACCACGTATATCTTGTGTTCTTGTGCATCTCTAGCTTGTTTACTTCAATATGTGTGTGTTTGTGATTCTTTGGGTGTAGTTGTAGGATTTTCCACATCTACAATCGTAAGTACGCAACCGATACTACCATGCAGAGAATAATAGGGAGGAGAAAACTGTGAAGCTGCATGTTGTGAATTTTCTCATTGATGACGATTCTGCAGTGAATAATAAACTTTAGCTTCGTTTACCTGTATATAATAGGTAAAGAAAATACGATCCTTGCTAGATCGGGACACGGTAATAATTTTGTGTCCTTGATAAACTAGGAGAGACTGGCGAGAAGTCTAATCAAATCATAACTACACGACCTGTGTTTAAGAATTTAAGTGTTCTTGTAACGATAACGGTCAATACACTTGGGCCAACGTGAACAGTCCGTCTTTTAGCTTTCATTTTTTTTTTCGAAGAAAAGGTTATATTAAAAAAAAAAAACATTACATAAGCAAAGGGAGTTACACATTCATGAGGGTCTTCCAATTACTCCAAATAAGACTAGGAGTTACATACTTAAACGTATCTGAGTCACAAGACCAAACAACTACAAGTTGTTTAACAAGGTCAATAATCTCGTCGCTTCCTTTTTTCTAAAGGGTTCCAAAACTCTTCCATTTTGTTCCTTCCACAATCTCCAACAAATTGCATAGTGAGTAATCCGCCAAACTGAACTACCTCTCCCCCGCAAAACATTTGTCGTCCAAGATTCAAACAAATCAAAAAGTGTTCCCGGAATTGGCCAAGAAATCCGAAAAGCTTTAATGAAGTAATATCAAACCTCAAAAGAATAAGAACAATGCAAAAAACATATGATCCGTTGTTTCTCTTTCGGTATTGCAGAAAACACACAAATCACTTTCTATATCCACTCCTCTATGCATTAACATGTCTAGTTGGAAGAGAATTATGAAAGGAAGCCCAAATTACCTTATTAGGGATATTGCTTTTCCAAAGGTGCTTCGCGAAAATGCAAGAATCATACTGTCCAGCTAGAGTTTCGTTACACTTGGACGTAGTAAAATTCTCCATAATAGACATCTCATCTTCATTTTCCACAAGGCTAGGAATACGAACATGATGCGTGTCGTAGGTGCAATCAAATTAATATCTTATTTCCACTCAATTAAAAATAATATAATGGAAGTCAAGTTCGTTCCCACGAGGAGCAAGAGATTCTAGTTGTAAAAATTGTCACAAAAAGGGGGGATGTATAAAGCAAAAGAAAATAAACAAAGCAATTAAAAGATAAAGTTGAAATCAATAAGAGAAACAAGATCAAGGAATCATTCTTCGTTGCAAAATAATAATTAAAGTTATGTTCTTTTCTACTTGTTATTAGTCACAAATTACCACCAACCGTAGGTAAAGCAGCTAGATCAGTGCTCAACCCCTAAATACCTTGTATCACCGGATACGGAAGTTCTAGACTACCGGATTCTATTTACCAAACCACCTAGTAGTAGATCACTCTAGATGTAATTTAAATAAACGCATTAAGATTTATGAACTTATTAGGTTAATATTAGTAGTTATACTCTTAGATCAAGGTCTACTTGCTAACGTTGTTTTCACACACAATTGCTCCACGGAATCCCTCCGCAAGGTCTCGTGTTTGCTACTTATGTAAAGAGTCAAGAAATGATTACTTATCTCCTAACTTTCACTAGCTTTAGATCAAATTAACAAATCAATTTAGCGTGCACTCTAAACAATCTATCAATCAATCATGAATGAATAAACATTCCTATTAGTAAAAACAATCGATAATCATGTGAAAATCTCAAGATAGAATTGAAACAAAACTCAAATCATATATTAAGAACTAGGAATTCATCCTCAATCAATAATAAAATTAGCTACTCATGTTTTTGAAATTCACACAAATAATAATTAAAAGGAGAATTTTTAAGTTCACACAAATAATTAAAAAGAAGAATTTTCAAAAGCTAGCAAAAACACAAGTGTTGTGTGTATAAAGAGATGTGTAAAAGATGTAGAAAACTTCTCTATTTATAGGCTTCAATATTCTCCAAATCTTCCAAGGAATAGAATCCTTTTCCTTTAGCAATTCAATTTCCAAATCCAGGTCTTTCTCTTCTTCCATCTTCTCTTTCCAAATTTGAGCCAAATTCTCCATCCAATTCCTAGTCCAAGTCTTCACACCCATGAGAGAAGTCCAAAGAAAATTCTGGAATTTTGGTTGTCGGAAAACTGGTATTATGGCCGGAATTTGGCCGGAATCCGTCACCGCCGGCCACCTGAAAATTTCACCGTCCATCGGGTATATTCGACGAATATTCCGTCCACCCACCGTTAGGACTAACGGTCAAACGGGTCAACCGTCACCAACTGGGTCAAAAAGGAGGGAAGTTAGACACTGAAGTCAGCTATGAGTCACTCCCTAGGTGGCTGACTTGTCTTACTAAATGAGTGGATCGGCTGGATCGGACATCGCCGAGTTAACTCGCCAGAACCAGAGTCCGGCCGAGTTCTGTTTGTTTATAGGACTTCCCGGCCAAGTTCAGGCCTCAATTTTCTTGGTCTTCCCTGCTAAGAACCTACACATACATCTATTCAGTTCAAACATCTCAAGCTTCAATGGGCAAAGATCTGCAATTTGAGTCAATTCTTGCTTCCCTTCTTGTCTGCAACATTCAGTCTTCACACCTCCACCATATTCAATTACACAGACCATTTGATTTCATCTTAACAATAGCAGCGACTTCTTCCATATTGACTCACAGACCCAATCTCCCTGAGCTTTAATTCCCCTGGTCCTGTAGTTTTGCAACACCAATTCAGGCTATTTCATCCTCCTTCTCAACCTCAGTTTGAACAGTAACTCCAGCCACAAAACCCATTTAATCTCTTCTCTTAGCAGCACCAAATTTAAACACAACACCACCAACACTCCATTCTGCAGCTGCAAACTCAATATGTAGACCAGCAGCACGGCTAAATCAACCACAAGCCCATCTTCTAATTCATCACCAAAATCGATTGGAACCATCATCAACTTCTCCTCAGACTTCAACCAACAAAGACCATCAACCCATTCTTGGTTCAAATTCGATCTAGCCCTTTATAGCAGCAAATCAACCCCTGTTACTTCTCCGCTTCATTCTATTCATCTGAACCATCGATAGCAACACCTGTTCTTCATCTCTGAGGCATCAACACCATCTCTGATTCATCTTTATCTGCTTCACGGAATGTTCATTGACTCACAAGAAAACCCATGGCAGCAGCAACTCAGTTCTAAAATCATCGTCTCTTCTCGATTCCAATTCAGAAACTAACCCATTTTCGATTCAACAATCAAGATCATCAAACCCTCGTTTCCTTCCTCCAAACAATAACAGAACCACCTCATCTCCATTGAATCTCTCATCTCTCGATTCGGTCAGAACAACTCATTAATTCTCTCAACCTTTCCGTCTGTTTCTCGATCTGTTCTTCAATTTCTCTGCATCTCGATCTCTGCCATGACAGCAACAGCCGATCCTTATCTTTCTTAATTTCAATTTCTCGATCTGTTCTTCAGTTCTTGCACCTTTTCTTTCCTCTCATTCAGGTGAAGCAATTATTGAGAAGAATGAATAACTCTCGAGATAGTTAGGGTTATTTGGGTGGATAATTACACCCCAGAGATAGGGACCACCTCACTTGTTAGATAAGGGTCATCCTACTTGGAAACCCCTTAACCTCTGCGGGCCTGGCTTTAGCACTCCTCCGAAAGAGAGTTGCCCCTTAACCTTGGCTGGGCTCCAGATAGTGTTCGCCCCTGAAATGACAATTTTGCCCTTTTTGCTCAAATTGGGTGATTTCTTCTTCTTTTCGTTCGTGCGACTCCATAGTAGCTATAAAACTCAAAACAAGCGTAAAATACATAATTTACAAGAAAAATAGCAAAGAAAGCATAAACAATAAATAGTAAATAGGATGTATTCTATACCCTATCAAATTCCCCCACACTTAGACTTTGCTAGTCCTCGAGCAAATCAAACTAAAAACTCACAACTTCAAAGCGTTCAAGCGTCCCCGAGCATCCAAAGAGCTATGAGGACATAGAGTTTCGCATGCTAGTAATAAGAAGTTAGAAATATTAAAGAACATATTCTCATTCTTAAATGTTGAGTGTGAAATAACCACACCATAATGAGAGAACGCGTGTTTGAGAAACGATCAATAAGCATTTCGCCTCGACTTCTGCCTCACCAAAAAGGATTTTATGATAATTGCACTCAAAAAGATGGCTTTTTATGGGTCTCACATGTGTGCAGGTAGGAATGAAGAGAGAATTCCTGCAACACGTTGAATGGTGGGAAGGACAACTTCCGAAATATTTTGAAAAACCCACATCTTTTAACATTTTGAAAAACCATTTTTCTAACGATCTCTAAGAAAGGAAATCAACCACTATTATCGAGGATGAGATTACTTACTCACCTTCACATCCGATAGCCAATTATGATAACACCACTCTCACGGCATCCAATAGAAACGTCTTCCGCTCCTCGTCTTGATCTCCTTGGTCTTCATCTTCGGTTTCAACTATTGATGATAAACTCTTGAATTTCATAAATTCTTGACAATTTGTAACCTTTTACCTTAAATCCTTGTCGCTTGAAACTTCCTTATAGATTTTCCTTCCCCACGGCTTATTAACAAAACAAATATTTCTCTTGTTTTTTTTTTTTTTTTTTTTTTTTTTTTTTTTTTTTTATATATATTATCTTTGCATTCAATTTTGACAACTGAATCATCTGATTCGGCTAAAATCGTCTGAGATGGAGGGCCGCAAGGCTTTTTATTATTATTATTATTATTATTATTATTATTTTATTATTATTATTATTATTATTATTAAGAATCGGAATCGAAGTTACAAGAAATGGCTGGTAACCTAGCGACCAGCTGGGCACCAATACCTTTTTGAATAACAATCCCTAACCTATGAAAAAGAGAATTGCCAATCTTAAAATTAGCATCATGTCTAGCCATACAATTTCTCATTCTCTTCAGAAAGTTATAATATCAAGACCGAGCTCACCAAAGGTTGAAAATGCTAGCACCCCAAAACCATAGCCTCGAAGTACACTTATCCAAATACTTTTTGTTCTTGCGAGTGACAAATGCAGAGATAGCGTATCCTCAGTGTGAAGTTGCGAGTCCTGGCACTTGTGAAAGGGGAAACACCTGTGACATCCATACAAACATCTTTTCCATCCTCCCAGTTGTAAACCATAATATCTGCTGCCTGAGCTCCTTGTCGTTAGAAACAAGGCCCAAAGAGACTTCTTTCCTAGCTACAACACCTGCCTTATAACAAATATCAGCCAAGACATCTTTGACCATATCATGTCGAAATTTAAGCCCCCCCTCACTAGCACAATGAATAGCATGGTCTCCATAGACATCCATTAGCTTCCCGCAACAGGGACACTGACCTTTTCCTCAAAGAGAGGAATGCCCAAGCGATATTGCAAGACAGAACTGAACTGTCTAGGTCCAACTCCCTGATTAAGTCCAGGTATCGGAACCGCTTTGAGGAAGTCCATTGCATGATCTGCTCGATTGCATTGCCATATGTTAGACTCGCGTACAGATAAGGAAAAGCAAGAGGTACCTTTTCCTTGACAACACCGAAATAAATAACTGCCAGAGACTTCATAAAATGGGGGCAGACATTATTGATGTTGAAACCAAAAGGAAGACCACAAGCTTGGGTAAACCCCGTAGCGCCTGTTGAAACCCGTGCGAGAAATCTGTTGGTGTTGGCAGCTTCAAGATCGAGTGTTGCAAATCTTTGGTCCGAGCACGGGATGCTAAATAACGTATCAAAAGTATCTTCCATAGTAAGAATACCAAGCCCCCCGTCTTTCATGGGAAGGGTAGCTAGTCGTTGTTGACCAAACCAAAACCAGCACCATCTCCAACCACTAATCGACGAGATAACCCATAAGATGTTCGTCAAAACGGGATGCAACAATCTGAAGCGCCTCAGGGCATGTTGTACGAAGAGCAAAATATAACCTAGAGACCCCAGTGCAACTACGCAAAAGTAAGAGTTCACTCTGGGGGTCATGCAGTTCTTGAATTTTATTCATGAGTCAGATGGTTTTATCCAC
The DNA here is from genome assembly GCA_023531295.1 of Papaver armeniacum. NCBI lineage: Eukaryota > Viridiplantae > Streptophyta > Magnoliopsida > Ranunculales > Papaveraceae > Papaver > Papaver armeniacum. The sequence continues at coordinate 206,265 of JAJJWW010014665.1, read as the reverse complement.
CCTTCTCAAAACAATGCCACTGCAAAAATCCATATCCAAACTGACTGGGCCACCAAGAAGTTTAACACCACCCATCGGCTTGCCAATATTGGTAGGAAAGACATCATCCGCATCTCTTCTCGGGTCATAAGAAGGCCAAAATATTTCCGTCTTCGTGATGTTCAAATGCAAACCACATCTAGGACCATCTTCTTGGAGAATTTTAAGAGCTCTAGAAACCTCCATGGTATCCCCGCAATGGTGCCATCATCTAAGTACCACGCATGTAGGTCTGTGCGCAACTAGCGGCAATTTTCTCAACAAGTGGATGAAGAACTAGAGCAAATAATAGGGGACCAAGGGGTCACCTTGTTGAACACCTAGATCCGAAGAAAGAACATGATCTTGGTAGTATAACCTTGGCCGGTTTGAATAACAAAACTCAACCCAATAAGAGATGCTAGGACAACGAGTTCTCACTTCTCGAATTATAGTGGATCGATTAACAAGATTAAACGCATTCGAGAAGTCTATCAACAAAGATAGTCTTGGTGTTATCTGCCCCTTTCAACTCCAACAACCTATTGGCAGAATGCACAATACCCTCCCCTCCACAAGGGATGCCGACACCATACTGATAAGTCCCTAAGTAATTTGTCATCTCCTTAGAAACTGAAGTGGCAGCGAGTTTCGAGCATAACCTGCGCCATACGGTGCCAACCATGATTGGCCTCAACCACCGCCGGCTTGAGTAAGGGAGTTAAAGGGGCACTAGCGATAAACTCACCGAGAACAGGGGGCATTTACTGCGAGCCGAGAGGTTAACAACGCCGAATAGACACCAACAATTAAGTCGAATAAAGAGCCCCCTAGGCACCACTCATAGCGTCTAGCAAATGCCGAGCCCTAAGACCGTCTCTTCCACAAGAAGTACCTTTGGGAAAGCTTTTGATAGCCGCAAGAACATCCTTCGCCACAACAAAAGTGCTGGTCTTTGGGATATCTTCACTTGGTATAACAGGGGTCGAGCAAAGGGGTGCTTTTGTTTGAAGTTCGAAAAGAGTGTCCGGGGTTGGAGGAGCAACACCATCGGACGAAAAGAATACGGACAACAAAGACATTGTAGTGACCCCGACTTATCTTCCTACTACAGCCAGCAAATTCTTCTTCTTTTTCTTACCGGTGGCCATTGTTTAGAAGATGTTGTAGTCGATCAAGACATTGAGCCAAGGTAAAACATCCCGATGTTTCATTCCATTTCGCCAAAGCTTTGTTAATTGCGGCTGCTGCAGCTTAGTCTGCCATGCCTTAACGCTCCTCTCTCGGAGTTCGAGGCATGTACAAATGCAATGTGCAGGCAGTAATAGAACTAACCGAATCCAAGCAACAATGTTCATCGGGTTGGCAAGAACAAAGATCCAAGGTAGACTTGAGTACGAGAGAACAACAACCTGCAATGTGGTGGAATGCTAACATTTGTGGCACCGTCTCGCAGAACCTTGTTAAGGAATTCCACCGTAAGACCCCGCGACTTCGCCGTCAACTGAACTAAGCTCGGCATTGTCGATTGCATCAGAATCACAGCAAGTGGTTTCTCACCCCATGAATGAGAAAGTCTACCCTACTCCATTGGAAGGACTCGCTATTACCTCTGCTCGGATGAACGTTGGATCTGCAAGGCATTTTCCATGCATGAATTCGCAGACATTTAATGCACAGCCATCCCTGCAAGTCTCGCAAAACATTTTCCCAGGAAACAAAGCAATTCTCTATGGTTTTGATCCTTTCTCTGCAGATTTCTTTGTCACCCTCAGTTGGAAAATGGTGATCCGTCAAGTGTTTATAAATGGCACTCTTGGCATAACCCAAACCACCTCTCCCTCCCAAACAGCCATCAAAATTCTTGAACGGACAAGCAAACTTGCCCCCCTGGGAAGAACCCTGAGATGATGATGGGCATTGAGAAGAACCCTGAGAGGAAGGACAAGAGCCAAGAGAGTCCCGGCCATGGTGGGTACGAACCGGTGATGCAGCAGATCGACGAGTAATAGGCATGCTTCCTCAAAGCACAGTCTGTATCAATGGAGAAACAAACCCTAAAAAGAGAGAAGCAGAAGCCTGTAGAAGCATCCCTGAATGCAGATTAACAATAAAACGGAGAGGAAATCAAGATTGTGGTTGAAATCACGAGCAACAGGGATGAAGAAATCCGGTTTTCAATCACCAGAAGTCGCCATTTCCATTCGCCGGAGCTTCTCTTTCCTCTAGGGTTTATTATTATTATTATTATTATTATTATTATGAAGAGAGCCTTTAGGGGCTTTTATTTAAGAAAATCAAATATCAGTTTGTACATGAATGGATGGGAGTCGAGCAACAAACTGCGCTCCAACTCCTTTTTGGATAGCCAAACCTACCCTATGAAATAAAGAACCGCCTATTTTATTGTTAGCGTCATAATTAACTAGGCAGTTCTTTAGCCTCTTCAAGAGAACAATCATATCATCTCCGAGTTCACCTAGAGTTGTGAAAGCCAAGACTCCGAAAGCATACCCGTGGGATCTACATATCTCCAGATACTTGTTACGTTTGCGACTCATGGCTGCAGAGATTGCATGCCCTGGTGTAAAGCTACGTAAACCAGGTCCAGAGAAAGGCGAGACTCCTGTGACATCAAAACATGTATCAACTCCGTTCTCCCAAAGAATGCACAAGTATGTCCGCCGCTTTAGAGCCACCCCGCCAGCCAAGAGGCCGAGAGATGCTTCCTTCCGAGCCGCCACCTGCACCGATAGCAAATATCCATAATCACATCTCGCACCAAGTCATGTCGAAATTTGAGGCCTACTTCGCTAGCACAATGGAGTGCATGATCGCCGAAGACATCCATATCACGTTTGCAGCAAGTACAAACACCGTCTTCCGGAAAAGTGGTATGCCATAGCGGTATTGGGCGACTGCTCTAAATTGTCGAGGCCCGATGGTTTGATTTAGACCATCAATGGGGATAGCCTTCAAAAAGTCCATCGCGTGTGCCTGACTATTGCACTGCCATAGGATCGCATCTCGTGGTGATAGGCTGAGCCTGTTAGGAAGATCCTTCTTCACTGCATCGAAATACATGGCCGCCAGTTTCTTCATAGGCTGTGGGGCGGTGGTACTGATGTCAAAAGAAGTGGACAGGCCACAGGAGTGTATAAAGTCATTGAGAGCGTCCTGAAGTCGAGGCTTGGTACCGAAATGTCGAGATCACTCGTAATGGTTTGTTGTAAGCGTTGAGTTTGTACACACGATGCGAGGTAGCAATATTGGCTAGTGTCGGACATGGTGTACACTCCTAAACCCCCCTCTCCCATAGGCAAGGTCACCAGGCGTTGTTGAAGGAGCCCGAATCCAGCGCCATCTCCTACTATCAGGTGCCGGAGAAACTCCATGAGCTGCTGGTCATAATGTGCGGAAACAGGCTGTAAAACTCTTGGACTGGTGGTGCGCATGGTGAAGTACAGTTTAGACACTCCAACGCAGTTCCGCAAGAGCAATAGCTCACATTGTGGGTCGTTGAGTGTCCTAACACATTCCATAAGCCTGGTAGTTTTGTCAATACGCTGCAGGATCATGTCGCTACAGTATTGAGAATCCATACTGACTGGACCTCCCAGCAATTTCACACCCAATGCCGGCCGACCAATGCTGTCAGGGAAAACACCATTATCTTGGCATCTTGGATCGAGCGAAGACCAGTAAACCTCCGTTTTCCTGATGTTCAAATGCAACCCTCGTGCGCCACCTTCATGCTGAATTATCTTTAGTGCTTTTGAAACTTCTAAAGTATCCCCTATAATGGTTCCATCATCAAGGTACCAAGCGTGTAGGTCTAAGGTGCATTCACTAGCAATATGACAGATCAGGGGATGTAGGTTACTCACCAAAAGCTTTATTATTATTATTATTATTATAAATTTTTGGGGTTGGGGCCCAGCTTGTTGCTAGGTTACTCACCAAAAGCTTTGTATAATTTTAAAACTAAAAGAATAAAATAATAATATGTTTATTACAAAAATTATTATTATTATTATTATTATTATTATTATTATTATTATTATTATGAAGGAGTGCCTCCAGGGGCTTTTATTGAAGAAAATCAAATGTCGTTTTGTACATGAATGGATGGGAGCCGAGCAACAAACTGTGCTCCAACTCCTTTCTGGATAGCCAAACCTACCCTGTAAAATAGAGAACCGCCTATTTTATTGTTAGCGTCGTAATTAGCTAAACAGTTCTTTAGCCGCTTCAAGAGGACAATGATATCATCACCGAGTTCACCTAGAGTTGTGAAAGCCAGGACTCCGAAAGCATACCCGTAAGACCTACATATCTCCAAATATTTGTTACGTTTGCGACTCACAGACAGCAGAGATTGCATGCCTGGGAGTGAAGCTACGTAAACCCGAACCTGGAGAAGGGCGAGACTCTGACATCAAACATGTATCAACTCCGTTCTCCCAACTGTGCACAAGTATGTCCGCTGGCTTTAAAGCCGAACCATCGGACAAAAGGCCGAGAGATGCTTCCTTCCGGGACGCCACATTAGCTCGATAGAGAATATCCATAATCACATCTCGCACCAAGTCGTGTCGAAATTTGAGGCCTACCTCGCCCGGCGCAATGGAGTGCATGGTCTCCGAAGACGTCCATATCACGGCTGACAAGTGCAAGTGCATACACTATCGCTGTGGAAAAGTGGTATGCCGTAGCGGTATTGGGTGACTGCCGGGAATTGTCGAGGTCCGATGGTTTGATGCGACCGAAGATGGGGATAGCCTTCAGAAGTCCATCGCGTGCTCCACCCTATTGCACCGCCATAAAATCGCATCTCTTGTGGATAAGTTGAACTCATTGGGGAGTTCCTTCTTCACTGCATCGAAATAAATAGCCGCCAGTTTCTTCATAGGCTGTGGGGCGGTGGTACTGATGTCAAAAGAAGTGGATAAACCACAGGTATGTAGGAAGCTGGTGAGAGCGTCTTTGAAGCTAAGGCTTGGCACTGAAATGTCAAGGTCGCCCAGAATGGTTTGTTGCAGGCGTTGGGTCTGTACGCACGACGCTAGGTAGCAGTACTGACTAGTGTCTTGCATTGTGTACACTCCCAACCCACCATCTCGAAAAGGCAAGGTTACAAGGCGCTGTTGAAGGGGCCCGAAACCAGCACCATCGCCTACTATCAAGTGCCTAAGAAAATCCATAAGTTGTTGATCATAGTGTGCTGATGCTGACTGTAGGACGCCTGGGCTGGTTGTGCGCATGGTGAAATATAGTTTAGACACTCCGGCGCAGTTCCGTAGGAGCAAAAGCTCGCATTGCGGGTCATTAAGTGTCTTAACACACTCCATGAGCCTTGCATTTTTATCAATACGCTGCATGACCATGGCACTACAGTACTGAGTATCCATGCTGACGGGGCCTACCAACAATTTCACACCCAAAGCTGGTCTACCAATACTGGCAGGAAAAACACCATTGTCCGAGCATCTTGGATCGAGAGAAGGCCAGTAAATCTCCGTCTTCCTGATGTTCAAGTGCAGCCCTCGCGCACCACCTTCATGTTGAATTATCTTTAGAGCTTTTGAGACTTCTAAAGTGTCCCCTACGATGGTACCATCATCGAGGTACCAGGCGTGTAGGTCTAGGGTGCAGCTGCTAGCAATGTGGCCGATCAGGGGATGTAAAGCAAGTGCAAAGAGGAGTGGCCCTAATGGGTCACCTTGCTGCACTCCTTGAGCAGAGGCTAGAACAGACTCCTCGTAATAAAGTCTTGCGGGTTTGGCGTAACAAAACTCGACCCAGTAAGATATGCTAGGGCATCTAGCTCGGACTTCCTTTATTATAGTTGATCTATCGACCAAATTGAATGCATTAGAGAAATTAAATACAAAATAAACCATGTCCGTGGGAGAAGTATTTTACCGCTTGATTCTTCACAACTTGTATCGCCTCAAAATCATAAACTTCAATAATTCTCACCTTTTGATTTTCTTCGCTCTTGTGAATAAGTCTTTATACTTGGATATAGAATTACCTTATTATATTGTAAGTCCTCAACATATATGTAAAAATCTGCTCTTTGTATGTTGCTTTACTTGAGTTTGAAATTTGCTCTTTTTCTCGTTCCGTTGCTTTATTATTATTATTATTATTATTATTATTTTTTTTTTTTTTTAGGAAATTAACAAGAGAAATTAAATACAAAATAAACCATGTCCGTGGGAGAAGTATTTTACCGCTTGATTCTTCACAACTTGTATCGCCTCAAAATCATAAACTTCAATAATTCTCACCTTTTGATTTTCTTCGCTCTTGTGAATAAGTCTTTATACTTGGATATAGAATTACCTTATTATATTGTAAGTCCTCAACATATATGTAAAAATCTGCTCTTTGTATGTTGCTTTACTTGAGTTTGAAATTTGCTCTTTTTCTCGTTCCGTTGCTTGTAAACCTTGAACTTTTCCAACTTTCCTTGTAGATTTTGATGTCGCTCCTTGTTGATGATGAGAGTGTTTCTATGGACCGTTGTTGTCGAGAGAGAGAATGGTGCTAACTGCAAATCGAACTACAAGAAGGAGGCTTTCATCTATAGACGTCACCCTTCATGATTGATAAAATTAGCACTCAAGAGATCAAAGAGTAGTGCTTCTATTGGTGGGAGGTTGGGTAGCTCACCATTCTACCCGGAATTTACTTACGGTGACACACACTCAAAAGAAAGCTCTTTAGTAGATGGAAAAATTTTTGGTCGGTGCCTCACATGATATGAATACGGGTAGTCTCCACTAATGATTGATCAGCAACTCTAATAATGCATTTCTCCCTGCACCAAATTCGCATCACCGGCATGATTAAATCCATTATTTAACACTCTAACAAACAAGAAATCCGAATGTAGTTCCCTAACATTTCCAAGTTCAATTATGTCGGTCAAAATCTCTATGTAAACATACCTAGAAGTATGCTAGTGACTCTAAAATCTCTAAAAGTTGGAGGTTTTATGTGAAACTTTTTTTTTTTTTTTTTAATTTTTAATTTTTTTGTAATTTTTTTTTTAAATACATGCTTTACCACTCCCCCACACTTAAACCTTACATTGTCCTCAATGTAATTGAATCCTCCTAGTAAAGTCAAGGTGGGAAATTTTAACATGATATGGAATAAGAAAAAGAAATAACAAAAAGCAAAAGGATAAGAAATACAAAACCTATGGGTTGCCTCCTATTAAGCGCTTGTTTTAAAGTCGACGGCCCGACTTAGCCCTTGCAAGATTCATTAGCCCGGATCAATCTCTTTCACGGGAAAACATGACTGCACATCACTAGGGTATCTCTTTGTCTCAAAGATATTGAAGTGGATGAGTGCTCCATCAAACTCCATAGTCAAGGTGCCATTTTGGACATCAATCTTTGTTCTAAGGTGGTGCTTAAGAATGGTCTACCCAATAGCAAAGGTGTAGACTTGGAAGAATTCTCATCATTCATGTCTAAGACATAGAAATCGGCCGTAAATACAAGCTCATTAACCTGCACCAAAACATTCTCAACAATCCCTTTCGGGTAAGCATTAGATCGGTTAGCAAGTTCAAGAACTACCCGGTCTCTTTAAGAGGACCAAGATTCAAAGAATCATAAATCGAGGAAGGCATAACATTAACCGATGCTCCCAAATCTAGTAAAGCTCGAGTAAACCTTGTTTTACCAATTGTGCAAGGTATATTGAAACTACCGGGGTCCTTTAATTTTGGTGGGAGTTTCTTGAGAATGAACGCTGAAGCATTTTCCCCCACACTCATGACTTCATTCCCTTTCAACCTTTTCTTCTTCATGCACAACTCCTTTAAGAACTTTACACAACGAGGAATTTGACGAATAGCTTCAATGAGTGGAATATTGACTTGTACTTTCTTAAGGATGTCCCACATATCCTTGTATTCCAAGTCTTTCTTTGATTTACCAAATCGGCTAGGAAACGGGGGTGGAGTTCTGAAAGTAGGAACCGTCTCCCCGGGTTGGTTGGTTGGGGATGTATTCTCCTTTGGTGCGGTTTCAATTTCCTCTTTCTCATCATACACCTTATCTTGTTGATTTGGTTGCTCCACTTGTTTCCCACTCCTCAAAGTAATCGCATTAACGCTCTCTCTTGGATTAACAAATGGTTGTGAAGGAAGCTTTGTGGACGCTTGAGCTTTCAATAGATTCACATCGGTCGCTAATTGCCCCACTTGAATTTGTAAATCCTTGATTGCCGAATCGGTCTTTTGTTGGCTTTGTTGGAACATAGAAGTAAGACCTTGCATACCTTGCATTAACGCATTGAGCTTGTCATCATTCAAAGAATCACGTTCCTTGACTTGTTGTGGTTGAAATTGTTGTTGAGGTTGGAAACGTGATTGTTGGAAACCACCTTGTTGCTCATACGGATTGGGAACCGCCGCTTGCTTATTTGCATAACTAAAGTTGGGATGATCCTTCCAACCGGGATTGTAGGTATTGGAGTATGTATCGTACCTTGGCCTTTGATTTGGATATAAAGCATTTACTTGTTCGGTCCCACCATCCGGAATAATTACCGCGGCCATCCTTTGCATCATTATCTCCATGTTACTCATCCTTTGATCAAGATGTGATGATGAATCACTAACTTCATGCACTCGCCTAACCATTGGTTCATCCCTTGTGTAGAATTATTGCGAATTCGCAGCCATACTTTCAATCAACTCGGTAGCTTGGGTCACCGTCTTGTTCACTAGTGCACCACCACCCGCGGCGTCAAGAAGAGACCTATCACTTGGGTTGAGAGCTTCGTAGAAGTATTGGAGAATCATAACGTCACTAAATTGATGGTGTGGACAGCTTGCCACCAACCTCTTGTATCGCTCCCAACATTCATACAACGACTCTCCCACATGTTGTTTCAAACCACAAATCTCCTTGCGAATTTGAGTAGCTTTGGATGCGGGAAAATATCTCTCGAGGAAAAGTTTCTTCATCCCATTCCATGTTGTGATACTTCCGGAAGGCAAATAATATAACCATTCCTTATCATTGCCCGCCAAAGAAAACGGAAAGCTTTCAACATTGCTCCATCCGCATTAGTCTCCGGTGGAAGCATAGCCATAACTATGGTATAGAAGTCCATAAGATGTTTGTTTGGGTCCTCATTCACCATGCCATGGAACTTTGGTAACTCTCTAATCAATCTCGGCTTGATCTCGAAGGTTGAGTTAGTTTGGATACACCATTGTTGTGTATCAAGCCTGTGAGAAGCTAGGTCCTTGAGTGTACGATCAGCCATCGTTTCTTCCTCTTTGTCCGAATCTGTGAAATCACTTGATGAAGAAGGGGGAAGTGGAGTGTTAACCGCTCGAATGAAATCCTTTAGTTGAGTGCCGGATCGAAGACGTATTGGACTCGGTCTGCCCTTCTTAAGCATTCACCAAAGGTATAACACCTGAAACAAGATTCTCAAAAACTAAGTTAGATACGGTATAGAATCTAACAAAGCAAGAATATAGCAAAAAGAAAAATAAAAACAACTAAAATCGTCCGCTGCTCCCCGGCAGCGACGCCAAAATTTGATGCGTGTCGTAGGTGCAATCAAATTAATATCTTATTTCCACTCAATTAAAAATAATATAATGGAATTCAAGTTCGTTCCCACGAGGAGCAAGAGATTCTAGTTGTAAAAATTGTCACAAAAAGGGGGGATGTATAAAGCAAAAGAAAATAAACAAAGCAATTAAAAGATAAAGTTGAAATCAATAAGAGAAACAAGATCAAGGAATCATTCTTCGTTGCAAAACAATAATTAAAGTTATGTTCTTTTCTACTTGTTATTAGTCACAAATTACCACCAACCGTAGGTAAAGCAGCTAAATCAATGCTAAACCCCTAAATCCCTTGTATCACCGGATACGGAAGTTCTCGACTACCGGATTCTATTTACCAAACCACCTAGTAGTAGATCACTCTAAATGTAATTTAAATAAACGCATTAAGATTTATGAACTTATTAGGTTAATATTAGTAGTTATACTCTTAGATCAAGGTCTACTTGCTAACGTTGTTTTCACACAAAATTGCTCCACGGAATCCCTCCGCAAGGTCTCGTGTTTGCTACTTATGTAAAGAGTCAAGAAACGATTACTTATCTCCTAACTTTCACTAGCTTTAGATCAAATTAACAAATCAATTTAGCGTGCACTCTAAACAATCTATCAATCAATCATGAATGAATAAACATTCCTATTAGTAAAAACAATCGATAATCATGTGAAAATCTCAAGATAGAATTGAAACAAAACTCAAATCATATATTAAGAACTAGGAATTCATCCTCAATCAATAATAAAATTAGCTACTCATGTTTTTGAAATTCACACAAATAATAATTAAAAGGAGAATTTTCAAGTTCACACAAATAATTAAAAAGAAGAATTTTCAAAAGCTAGCAAAAACACAAGTGTTGTGTGTGTAAAGAGATGTGTAAAAGATGTAGAAAACTTCTCTATTTATAGGCTTCAATATTCTCCAAATCTTCCAAGGAATAGAATCCTTTTCCTTTAGCAATTCAATTTCAAAATCCAAGTCTTTCTCTTCTTCCATCTTCTCTTTCCAAATTTGAGCCAAATTCTCCATCCAATTCCTAGTCCAAGTCTTCACACCCATGAGAGAAGTCCACAGAAAATTCTGGAATTTTGGTTGTCGGAAAACTGGTATTATGGCCGGAATTTGGCCGGAATCCGTCACCGCCGGCCACCTGAAAATTCATCGTCACTGGTATATTCGACGGAATATTCCGTCAGTCCACCAGATTAGGACTAACGGTCAAACGGGTCAACCGTCAGTCCAATCGGTCAAAATGAGGGAAGTTAGACACTGAAGTCAGCTATGAGTCAGCACCTAGGTGGCTGACTTGTCTTACTCAATGAGCCGGATCGGGATCGGACATCGCCGAGAGTTAACTCGCGGAACTGTCAGTCCTAGGGTTACTCGTTTGTTTATAGGACTTCCCGCCAAGTTCAGCCTCAATTTTCTTGGATCTTCCCCTGCTAAGAACCTACACATACATCTATTCAGTTCAAACATCTCAAGCTTCACCTGCAAAGATCGCAATTTGAGTCAATTCTTGCTTCCTTCTTGTCGCAACATTCGGTCTTCACACCTCCACCATATTCAATTACACGACCATTTGATTTCATCTTAACAATAGCAGCGACTTCTTCCATATTGACTCACAGACCCAATCTCCCTGAGCTTTAATTCCCCTGGTCCTGTAGTTTTGCAACACCAATTCAGGCTATTTCATCCTCCTTCTCAACCTCAGTTTGAACAAAGAACTCCAGCCACAAAACCCATTTAATCTCTTCTCTTAGCAAGCACCAAATTTAAACACAACACCACCAACACTCCATTCTGCAGCTGCAAACTCAATATGTAGACCAGCAGCACGACTAAATCAACCACAAGCCCATCTTCTAATTCATCACCAAAATCGATTGGAACCATCATCAACTTCTCCTCAGACTTCAACCAACAGCACCATCAACCCATTCTTGGTTCAAATTCGATCTAGCCCTTTATAACAGCAAATCAACCCCTGTTACTTCTCCGCTTCATTCTATTCATCTGAACCATCGATAGCAACACCTGTTCTTCATCTCTGAGGCATCAACACCATCTCTGATTCATCTTTATCTGCTTCACGGAATGTTCATCGACTCACAAGAAAACCCATGGCAGCAGCAACTCAGTTCTAAAATCATCGTCTCTTCTCGATTCCAATTCAGAAACTAACCCATTTTCGATTCAACAATCAAGATCATCAAACCCTCGTTTCCTTCCTCCAAACAATAACAGAACCACCTCATCTCCATTGAATCTCTCATCTCTCGATTCGGTCAGAACAACTCATTAATTCTCTCAACCTTTCCGTCTGTTTCTCGATCTGTTCTTCAATTTCTCTGCATCTCGATCTCTGCCATGACAGCAACAGCCGATCCTTATCTTTCTTAATTTCAATTTCTTGATCTGTTCTTCAGATGCTGCGCAGCTTTTCTTTCCTCTCATTCAGGTGAAGCAATTATTGAGAAGAATGAATAACTCTCGAGATAGTTAGGGTTATTTGGGTGGATAATTACACCCCAGAGATAGGGACCACCCCACTTGTTAGATAAGAGCCATCCTACTTGGAAACCCCTTAACCTCTGCGGGCCTGGCTTTAGCACTCCTCCGAAAGAGAGTTGCCCCTTAACCTTGGCTGGGCTCCAGATAGTGTTCGCCCCTCGAAATGACAATTTTGCCCTTTTTGCTCAAATTGGGTGATTTCTTCTTCTTTTCGTTCGTGCGACTCCATAGTAGCTATAAAACTCAAAACAAGCGTAAAATACATAATTTACAAGAAAAATAGCAAAGAAAGCATAAACAATAAATAGTAAATAGGATGTATTCTATGCCCTATCAGAACATCACGCCGAAGTAAATCCCATTCAAGCTGCTCATTAGCATTAAAAGCTCTCTTGAAAATGCATTGCCAACCATTACTTCCAATCATCTCAGCCACAATTGCGTCTTTAACTTTCACTACCTTAAACACCTCTGGAAAAAATATCTTGCAAGCAACCTACATTAAGCCATTTGTCCTTCCAAAAATCTAATACATTACTATCTTTAATCAAACTGAACCATACTTTGAATCATAGGTACCATGTTAACCACATTCTTCCACAAACTCCTGCATTGAGAAATGGAATCAACATCGGGCATTAGCAATCTCCTGTTTCGCTTAAACTTCTCTTGCACTTTCTTCTTCCAAAGACTGTTATTACTTTTCGAGAACCTCCATATCCACTTAACCAACAATGCCCGATTGACAGCCCTCAAATTCCTCACTCCCAAACCGCCGTTAGCCTTAGGCATACAAATATTTGTCCAACCAACCCAAACTAACTTCCTTCGTCCTTCCGTAGCTCCCCATAAGAAGTTACGCATGATTTTAACCATTCGTTTTTCCACACTAACCGGCAGATGAAAAAGAGACAAATAATATATTGGTAAACTAGCAAGACAACTCTGAATAAGAACGAGTCTACCTGCTCAATTCAATTTCTCCTTCTTCCATGTTGCCAATTTTTGCTCCATTCTAACCAAAACATACTCCCATACTGAGGTGCTATGCCAATGTGCTCCGATTGGCATACCAAGATAAGTAAAAGGAAGGTTTTCAGCCTTGCAACCCAGTTCCCTGGTAAGAACATCAATAACATTATCTGCACCCACACTAATCATAGTAGATTTCTCCAAATTTAACTTCAAACCAGTTAGAGTTTCAAAGACCGACAAGATAATTAGAAGTCTCCTAACTTCTTCCACACTTGCATCAATGAAAATCAGCGTATCATCCGCAAATTGAAGGTGCGAAATAATAGTTCCATGGTCCACCACTTGAAAGCCAGAAAGTTGACCTCTTTCCACTGCATCATTGATCAGTTTAGATAAAACTTCCACCACCAATAAAAACAAGTAAGGGGACAATGAATCTCCTTGTCTAAGACTTTTAGTGGGTTTGAATTTCTCCGTCGAACTACCATTCACCAACACCGACAAATGAGAGGAAGAAACACACCAACTAATCCAGGAAATCCATTTGTCACCTAAATCATGCTTCTTTAAGATTGTAAATAGAGATTGCCAATTAACGTTGTCAAAAGCTTTCTCCATGTCAATCTTGCAAAGAATACCGGGCTTCTTCGCTTTCAATCTACTATCCACACATTCATTCGCAATAAGCACTCCATCAAGAATTTGTTTGTCATGAATAAAAGCTCCTTGGAAATCAGAAATAATGTCAGGCATCACCTTCTTCATCTAAGTTGCAAGCAACTTAGATAAAATTTTATACAGACTACCAATAAGACTTAACGGTCTAAAATCTTTCGGTGTACAAGAGTCTTCTTTCTTCGGAATTAAGGTGATGAAAGAACAGTTAAACCTCCAATCGATAGACCCGTATCTATGAAAATCCTTGATGAGGTTCATTAAATCTTCCTTCAAAACATCCCAAAGAACTCTTGAAAAATTCAGTCGTAAAACCATCTGGTCCAGGCGCTTTATTGCATCCCATCTTCTTGATAACTCCCAAAACTTCCTCCTCTGAGAATTCTCTTTCAAGCCAAGATTTGTCCACCGCTTTGATTTTTGGGAAATACTGATTTTCCATACCAGAATTCAGCTCATCTTTGTTGAGAGAACAAATTTATATAAAAGTTCCTTATTTCTTCCTTTATGACGTTTTGATCAAAGCAATCAATCCCTCCTACTTGAAGCTTGGCTATCGTATTTCGCTTCCTCCTTGCGCTAGCAATACAATGAAAGTATTTAGTGTTTGAGTCCCCCCATCTAAAATTATTTTGTTTCGCCCGCAATTGCCATTTACGTGCCTCCATAGCTTCAATATTTCGCAACTGAAGCTTACATTGAGTTCTTTCTTCTAGCTGATGATGTTGTCAAGCCCCATCTTCCTCTTGTATATTCAGCTCATGAATCCTACCAGTGAGTGTCTTCTTGTCTCTAGCAATTGAACCAAATTCTTGAAGTCTCCACGGTTTAATCATATGCTTCAAGTTTTGCAATTTGAGAAAGAAAGTAGTACTCGCACTACCTTGGAACGACATGACTTCCCACCACTCGCCGCACCTTCTTCACGAAGTCCGGTGCTCAACCCACACCCTGTCAACCTTGAAATAAGGCTTAGAAGGCATAGAGTGTTCAGTAATGACTAAAATAGGATTGTGGTTCGATATCGTTCTAGTCAGAACAATTTGAATAGCATTAGGAAAAGCTTCCTCAAAGTCATGACTAAAAAGAAATCTATCTAACCGACAAAAAGAGGGTCAGAATGATTATTAGACCACCTATATGACCCCCCTACCAATGGTTGATCTATCATGTCTTGTTCCAAAATAAAATTGTTTAGAAAAGCATTGTTTCTGCTATCTCCATCGCCCCTATTTCTCTGCACTTGACCTTACAGCATTCATATCTCCCGCAATGCACCAAGGTCCATTCCACCAACCTTTCACTTCAACCATATCTTCCCAGAATTGCTCCCTGTAGTTGTAGTTACAAGGACAGTATAGATTCGTCAGTGCCCACTGAAACCCATTAATCCTATTCGAAAAGATAGTAGTTATGTTACTGTATCCTATTCTGTCTTCTAACTTCTCAAATTTACTTCCTTCCCAAATACACAGTAAACCACCACTACTTCCTACCGATGGGATGTAATTCCATCCAAAATTGTCGTCATACCACAACTGCCTGACAAAATCATCAGAAATCTGTTGCATAGTAAACAAATCGCAATTCTCTGTGAAACAATCGCATTCTTAATTGAAATTTGTTTATCGAACTCATTCATGCCTCTTATATTCCAGGATAATATCTTAAAATCCATTTAAAATTATTTCTTCCCTTACTGTTCTAATCTCCTCCACACTATCTTCAACTTCGGCTGCATCATTCAGAGAATTTGCCTCTTGTTCGGT
The DNA here is from genome assembly GCA_023531295.1 of Papaver armeniacum. Lineage (NCBI taxonomy): Eukaryota > Viridiplantae > Streptophyta > Magnoliopsida > Ranunculales > Papaveraceae > Papaver > Papaver armeniacum. The sequence goes on along the minus strand of JAJJWW010014665.1, from coordinate 190,694 downwards.
ATCAAAAATTGCATCATCACCCATTGTTTCCGTTTCTCTGTTGTTATTGTCATCAACAGCTTCCCTCGAACTATGGAAACGTTGCCTGTAATTGACCACCAGGTTGGTCATATTATTTTTCAGTGTCTCTCGCTGTTGTTGGCTGATACTACCATAGCTACAAGCCACCTTCACAAGAGAATTTACTGTGTTTTTGCCTATAACAACTGGAAGGGATGATCGCGGTAAATAGAAAATAATGGCTATTACACATCCTAAACTTTCATGCGCCGTTGAAAACCATGGTAAAGCATCATTTCAGTGGGAACTATGGGATTCATATAGGATAATAAGCTAGAAAAGAGTTTAAGCCAACCAGTAACTCCTTAACTGCATTGCCATAAGCAATTCAATATCCAAGTCTTAAACCCAAAGGCGTCTTTGGATTGCATACCATTACGGCATTACTACTTACCACCAATTGTGGCACTCTAGTCTAGATAGACTTGAATAAGAGTTTGAAACTTTGAGACCTTTCGTTCGAAGAAACAAAATAAAATAAGATTTGGGATTTTAGAGCCGATACTTCTAAAGTTCTTCAGATGTTTGTTTTATGTGAGTGCTTCTCAAGTAATAACAGTTGCCTACGGGGAGGTTGCTATTCCTGCACATCCGAGTTAGAAAGCGCGTGGTAAGGGTGATAGATTGTCCATGGATCTGATGCTTTAGCAATGGTCTCAAGTGGCTCTACTACAACCTCCTCTCAAGTCTCATCAATAAATGTTGAAAGAAAATCAATAAACATATGGGTGTGATGCTTTAGCAAAAGAGTCTGGTTAGCGAGTCAGACTATGATTTTTGCTTTCCTCAGACCTCATTTTTGGTCCATTTTTATCCAGTGTACAAAAATCTAGAAAAGTTCTACATAACATATCAATATGTAAATGTTGGGAACCAGTAAAAGAATAAATTCAAAGGAGAATCTAAGAACAAGTTCATTTCAACAAATAACTTTATTACAATGAATAAATTCAAAGGAGTCACAAAAAAGAATAATGGATGTAGATTGCCTAAGAATAAATGAATAAATAAATGAATATGGGAATTGCCTAATGAAAATTGTATTCAGAAACAACAACTGGATATTGGAATTTCATTCCTACACAAAAATGGAGATTAAATTCTACCAAAACTTCATTTTTTTTTTTTCTTTTAGTATTCTGGTTTTGTAATTTCAGCTGAATTACCCGTAGGAGGAAAAATCATAGGACTAGGATATCTACTATAAAAAGATCTAGTTATATAAGGAAACTCTATTGAATTTGGGGTGAAAATTGGAATATCAGTTATATAAGGATTATTGTTATTATTAATCGGATCCATAGACCCCGACGAACTAACCTGATGCATATTCGATCCAAATCCACCACCACCACCACCGCCACCACAATTCTCATCGGTTGTAACAACAGACGACGAACCCGTATCATCACCTCCTCTCAGATTATTACTACTCCCATTATTATTAAAATTGTTAATTCCATTCGATGATATAGATTGTTTCGTATCGATCGGACCACCACCGGATTGATTTTGTTGTTGATCGGCATGAGATAATCCAGTTAGTTTCTGAACAAGCGCCATGAAATCACGAGCTTGTGTGTGTATGACTTTCGGCGAATGAGTGTAGATAATAACAGGATGTCTCTGCTGTTGTTGTTGTTGATGATGATTCTTGGAAGAACTCATGTTAATAACACCATTAATCGAAGATGTAGCTGATGATGTTAACGACGAAGATGATGATTTATGGATTTGATGAGATTCTTTATTGATCTTCAACGGCAATGGAGTACCAGATTTACGGAAGCAATTAACGTCGTTAATAACTAACCTTTGTTGCTGCTGCTGTTGTTGTCGACGAAGATCGGTGTCGTCGTGGTGGTGATGGTGACGGAATTGTGAGGGACTCATGATGATGGTATCCTGCAAATTGATTAACAGCAAGAAAAATGATTAGATTTAGTACGAGGTTTCATAAACGGCTGGTAATCTCATGATTAGTTAAGGTTAATTAATCCTGCACCACGGTAATTTTTTTTTGTTTAATTATGAAAAAATTACAGTAAATTAAGAGAATTATTATACAATTGATTAAACCAGAGATTGCTATTTTTTTTACCTCTCGTTTGTTTTGATTGTGCTTGTTTTTTTTTTTTTTATGAAACCAGAGAGATTTGAGAGAGGTGTATGGGGTTGTTATTATGAATCATATACTAAGAGTTTATTTAAAAAATATGTTACTTAATCGAGAAATTTAAGGTAACTACCTAACAGTTTGTACGGTATGTACGTATAGGTACAGTACGGATGGATATACTTCAAAGTACACGATGTATCCGTATTGGATACGTACTGAATGGGATATACGAAAAAGATACTTCATATTCTAGATACAATCTTCAGTTCACTCTATAATCTTTTTGTTCCTTTTTGTTTTTCTGGTAATTTTAATTATTAAGGATTAAAGGTTACCACAAAGGGTTATCAAATTTATTACGGGAGATTGGGAGGTATTAACCCAGTGACCAGATTGTTTTGTTTAAGGGACGATACTTCACAAAGATATTACCACAGGATACGTACATACCGTACAAACTGTTAGGTGACTTCAGTCTCTTTAAGAAGATTAGTTAATATATTTGACGAACCTAGCATTTTTAGGGGCGACCCCGCAAAAGGACAAAATAGGTCATAATCGGAAGGTTAATCCATAATCGGGAGATAACTTTATAATCGTGTTTTTTTAATGGCCAAACGACCCTTTACAATCGGTAGATAACTATACAATCGGTAGTTAATCAACAATCGGGAGTCAATTTAGTTATATAGCTTCCGAATATAAAGTATCCCCAAAATAAAATCCTCTATATTTTGAATTTTGATTGATTATCCTATAATCGGTAGTAAATAAAGTTATCTTGACTCCTGATTAAAGTAGACCTTTGGCAAATATCCTACCATAATCGGTAGTCAAAATAGTTCATATAACTACCGGATATAGAGTAGCCCCAAAATGAGATTTTGCAAAAATCCTCTTTTTTTGAATTTTGGTTGGCCTATAATCGGTAAGAAAGGAAGAGTTATCATAACTTCCGATTATACAGTGGCTCTCTTTGCAAATATCCTACCATAATCGGTAGTCAAGATAGTTCATATAACTACCTAATATAGAGTAGCCCCAAAATCGATTTTGCAAAAATCCTCTTTTTGAATTTTGCTTGAGCCTATAATCGGTAAGAAAGGAAGAGTTATCATGACTTCCGATTATACAGTGGCTCTCTTTGCAAATATCCTACCATAATCGGTAGTCAAGATAATTCATATAACTACCGAATATAGAGTAGCCCCAAAACGAGATTTTGCAAAAATCCTCTTTTTTTGAATTTTGGTTGAGCCTATAATCGGTAAGAAAGGAAGAGTTATCATGACTTCCGATTATAAAGTGGCTCTCTTTGCAAATATCCTACCATAATCGGTAGTCAAGATAGTTCATATAACTACCGAATATAGAGTAGCCCCAAAATGAGATTTTGCAAAAAATCCTTTTTTTTTTTTGAAGGTTGAGCCTATATATAATCGATAAGAAAGGAAGAGTTATCATGACTTCCGATTATACAGTGGCTCTCTTTGCAAATATCCTACCATAATCGGTAGTCAAGATAATTCATATAACTACATAATATAGAGTAGCCCCAAAATGAGATTTTGCAAAAATCCTCTTTTTTCTGAATTTTGATTATCCTATAATCGGTAGTAAATAAAGTTATCTTGACTCCCGATTCAATTATTTTTGAGAATTAAATGACTGTGTCGGCAGTGGATTGAAAATTAGAAAAAAATCCAAAACGGACTGAAATTCAAATTTCTCGTAGAAAATTTTTTTCTACCGAATATAGAGTTGTCCCAAAAATGCAATTTTACAACCGGTAGATAACTAAACTACCGATTATGAAGGGCATATAAGTATTTTTATCCTGTTTTGTCTTTTTGTGTCGTCCTTAATTCTTTTGGGATGACCCCTAAAAATGCTAGGTTGACAAAGGGGATCAAGCAACAAAATGAAACTTCAATGCAAGGTGAAAGAACGTGATCAATACTTTAGGATTAATTTAATTCGTGTTTTGATCAAACCAAAACAACTTATATCATCTCTCAAAAGGGACATATTGGATTAGAAATCAAAATAACCCGCCCCCTTATGAGATCACAAAATTGGTAAAAAGATCAAAATCAAAATTTCCTGGGTGAAAAGGACAGTCAGATTTAGATACTGTTTAAATGGACAAATTTTTAAAAATAGGCAGGATGTAACCAGTTTTATCCTGTCCATTTTCAAATATTTTTTTTTTTATTTATTTTACACAGGATGCAGCCAGTTTCATCCTTGCTATTTTTTAAGTTTAAGCCAGGATGAATCCAGTTTCATCTTTGCTATTTTTTTTTTTGTCTATTTCACCCATAACATTTTTTACTCGTCCATTTGAACCGTGTTTTAATTTTTTTCGACAAATGACCCATTTTCCGTTATGGATTTAAATATCACACTAGGAAATAAGAATGATCGTAAGAGGACGTTCTTATACAACACCCCTTTAAGACAAAGCAACTTTTTGTAATCTAACATGATTACTCACTTTATTCAAACGAATACAAATGAAGCGAAACAAGACGTACATAAATTAAACATGAGCACAAACAAAATACTACATATATAGAGCGGTCTTTTGACGAACCAAGCTAGCAATGGTGAATAAATACTACAATGGATGCCTTTCGCTTTCCTGCTGACTGCTACAGCTTCACCCAAAATTATTGGAATGATCAGACAAATCACAAATATATAATTATCGAAAAAGTAATGGATTAACATGTACACTTACCATGTTTACCAATAGATTCACTACTGGGCATCTCAATAGTACAAGAAGCCACAATATCAGAAGATGCCATCATTATTATCAGGAGAAGAAGAGAGAGTCTCTTCTCCTAAACTTGGCGATGGGGAAGCTTTTTGCCATTTTTCTGATTCTCCTAAACTTTTTCACAATAACACTCGGAATCAGTGAGATTTTTTAACCAGTTAACAAACTTAGGTTAAAAAATAACAAACTGTCGGTGCATCATCACGAGATCGAGATGGACCAGATATCACGGCTCGAGATGTGCTTCAATGAAAGATTGAATTTCATATTTAAATCAAAAACACTTCTCATTATTTAATGCCACAACAAACACACAATTAGATACATGTGTTAATTAGCAGTAGCGTTGTTTTGATGTTTATGAAGTATTCGGCTGCCAATTGATTTACCTTGACTTTCTACCGAAGATTCCAAACCACGTACCCACCATATGCAATAGATAGTAGAATGTGGCATGTGGAAGGCTATGCTCATATCTTCATATTTGATGTTATTATGTACTAACCACTGTATCTTCGTATTTATTACAAGATCAGAAAAACAATGAGATCAAATTTTGGTTTTCGCCCAACCCCCCTTTGTTCATTATGAATGTGAAAATCAGCTGGCAACTAAATTTCCCGAGTGGTGCTAATTTTTCTTAGACCATGTGCTACTTGGCTTAACTTTACCTGTTTTTCGCAGTCGCAGACCTGCGTTTAAGGTCATGCTAAAAAACTTGAGAATGGATAGGGTTGTCTTTTCACACATATAGTAATTGTACAAATAATATAATACATGATGATCTTCATACTATAAATACATCAGAGAAATTAAAACTAATTTACCCTCAATCAATCAATTACGTAGAATCAATCACGCCATTCTCCTAGCTAAAGCATAATCTTTCTTTCCATGTATATGTAGATCACTGACTCTTGGTGATGTGATAATTAATTGCTTTCCTTATTTAATCACTGATTCAGGGGCGCATATTAATGAAGATTATTACATGTAGATCATCCGAAAGACCTTAATTTGCATGCATCCGAATGAACTTCCTCTTAATTGACATCATTCACATGACATCTAGGACAAAGTGTCAAGCCTGCTGAGGTCCATGGAAGTTTTCAGGGCCTTCAGATCGGCATGGCTATAGAAAAACCTAAGAAAAACACCATTTGTAGCAGCTTACTACTGCATAAGTATATAATTTGTCATTTGTAATAATCTAAATTCTAAAATAGTTCGAAACACGTCTTCCTAGACCTCTTGCTAACAATATCGGGATAGCATATGCTCAAAAACCGAAGGTGAGCATTACAGATTAGTCAGCGAATTAGTGTCCATTTCATAGTAAACAAACAGAACGTCACAAGATGCTACGAAACTTAGACTAAATGATAACTTAGTTTTATTGATTCGTGGAAAACATTACATGGTCATTTAAGAAATAATTAGCTTATAGGACTACTATCCCTGCTGTTATACCAAAAATACTAATTAGCAAATCCTCGTATCAGTTGGACCTCCAGTGCAGGTGAGAGAATCAGCAGTCATCGTGTTTACATCCGCCAGGAAGGCAATTGTTTAGACAATCGGTTCTGCAGTTGTACTCCGTCTTAACACCTTTAGCAATGCACTCGCGATAACATCTGTTTTGGCAATGTACATATCCATTTGTTGTTGGTGTTGATACCGGGCATTCATCGTGTTTACATCCGCCAGGAAGGCAATTGTTTAGACAATCGGTTCTGCAGTTGTACTTCGACTTCCTACCTTTGGCTATGCACTCGTCGTAACACCTATTATCGCAGTGTACATATCCGTTTGTTGTTGGTGTTGATACTGGGCAGTCATCGTGTTTACATCCGCCAGGAAGGCAATTGTTTAGACAATCGCCTCTGCAGTTGTACTCCGTCTTCACACCTTTAGCAATGCACTCGCGATAACACCTTTTTTGGCAGTGGACGTATCCAGCCATGGTTAGTGTAGGTAGTGTCATTGTTACCAACACCATTACCATCAAAACCATTGCAATCGCATTAGCCTTGCTCTCCATTGTTATCTTTTTTGAAAATGTTTTTGATCACTACTATTGTAAAACAAGAATTAGAAGTCTTATAGTTTATAATTCACAAGTCAAGTGCATGGGGGTATTTATATACTGGTTACAAAGTCTCAACATGGAAAGAATATAAATGACAACCTTTTTTTTTGATGCAAATATAAATGACAACCTATGAAAATGTTGACATTGTCATATGATAACCAATATAATTGACTAACGTGGTTATACTACATAAATAGAGAATATATTCTTCTTGAATTCTTGATCTTCTTACCTTATTAGTCTTGATTATGTATCAAAATATACGTGTGATCATATATATATTAATTCACTTTGGACAAAATATGTGATTTTGGTCCTGGTTTACTTGTGTTGTGCCGTTAATTGTGATTGTGAGTGATTTGAAGTTAAAAAATCAGAAAAGAAGGTTTTCCTCTAGTAACTTTTTCAAATGAACCGTTTTTTGGGGACCAGCCTTTTTTTTGAGGGGACCATTGTTTTATAAGGCCCCCTACCCTACAATGTTAAGGGATGTCATAAAAATCATAAGATTACCAATTTGTCCCTTACCCTAATTAAAATTATCCCTAACCTAATAATCTAAAACAAAACCTAAAACTAAAAAACCAAAACCAAAAAACAGTTTCTATCAAAACTGTTCTCCCTATTCGCTTCTCTTCTTCCCCAAATACAACATCGTCTTCATCGACTCCATCGATTAATCGTCGATTCAAAAAAAAATTCATCGTCGATTAATCAATCGACTATAACAATGGTTCTTCGAAAGCAAACCAAAAGACTTCAAGGAGAAGGTCCTCGATTGGGACATCTAGCAAATCAGCCGAGCGATTTTCGCATTCAAAAAGAAGTTGAACAACCAAGTGAAGCCATAATCCTAAGTATAATAGACGGTTCCGAAGCCCGATTCCGCCATGGGACCGATTCGCAGTATTTTGCAACAAACCCATTGCTTTTAATTTGATTTTGATTCGTTTAAATGAATAGAAATCATCAAAATAGGGTTCAAATGGCAGTTACAGTGCATAGTTCGGTTAGGTCGAGTTTCAAAAAAACTCAATTTTGTTAACCGAACTTCCTGAAAGGAAGAACACGAAGAACAGTTCGGTTCTCTAGGTATCAAAACTAGGTAACCGAACTTGAAGTTCGGTTAGATCGCAAAGAAGCAAAAAAAAAAATTTCTAACCGAACTTAGATTTTTTTAAAACAATTTTTTTTAACATGTAACCGAACTCCGCTATTTTTGCCTGCTAATATGAGTTTTTATGTAACCGAACTGTCATATTGAGTTCGGTTTGTTCGCATAAAAATCTAACCTTAGAAAGTAACCGAACTTGACCGGAAAAAAAATAATGTAACCGAACTCTTTAGAAAAAAACTTGACAAACTGAACTCTTCAGTAGTTGCAAACATGTTGAGTTCGGTTTGTTCGCAAAAAATGATGACAAACCGAACTCTTCATTAACATTTACCAATGTTGAGTTCGGTTTGTTCTCAAAAAATATTTGTTAACCGAACTATACTATGGTCCCCAAAATTAGAGTTGGCCTATTTTGTTTAAGCTAATATCTTTTGTTTTCTTGATTAGTGGAAGAGGCAAAAAACCAAACAAACCTTTTCTGGAAGATCTAAGAACTCCCACCCCTCGAGGCAAAGTACATTGTGATGCCGGTCACCGTGGAACCAAAAATGCTAAGTATAGAGGTGGGTCATTACCGGATGTTGTGATACAAGATGGTGTTAATAGAGATAATGTTGACAACGTAATCCAACAAGTTAATGAAGAGATTGTGGAAGCGATGGGCAATGAAGAGATCGTGGAAGCGATGGGCAATGAAGAACAACATCAAGGTGGAGAAGGTGAACCAGCTGAAAGAGGAGGAAATGAGGGTGCCAATGATGGTGAACCAGCTGAAGGAGGGGGAAATGAGGGTGACAAAGATGGTGGTGAACCAAATGAGGGTGACAAAGATGAGGAAGATGGAGATAAGGATGATGTTGAATCAGAGGAGGAGTTGGATGAAGAGGAAGTTGAAGAGGAAGAGGCACAAGTAGAAATAGTGCAAAAGAAACCTAGAAAGACGCCTAACAAGCCTTGTGCTAGATATTCTTACATTCCCGATGACAATTTGTGTTTGTCTCCAAAGAATCCAACTTATGGTACTCCGAGAGATGGAGGGAGTTATTGATGGGCTACAAAACTCATGGGCTGCCAAGATCTTTGCGACAAAGGTATGGTTCAATCTTAACCATCAAGATTTCTCAGTCATCTTCTTTTATTTGAACTTATATTTTGACATATATTGTTCTTTTCTATATATTAGTATATAAGATAGTTTGTTGCTTTTATAGGATCATACTAATGCTGTTCGTGTTTTGAAACGTAAAAAGAACAAGATATGAAATATAGAAAATGAGTGTGATGAGGTGCGCTTGGCGGTATTTGATTGTGTACTATGGAACGGGATACAACATGCGTACCAAAAATTTGATGTCACATCAAGTATCGCATTTGCCGAGAGGTCTTATCCGAGAGACGGATACCTTTCATCTACCTTTTGGTGAGATGGCAATTACTCGGATGATTGTTTTAGAATCACAGCCCTACCAATAACAGGAACAAGTGTTCGAGATGGCTACGATCCTTCGATGAGTTTTGAACTTCTTGAAAAGCTATGCGAAAGGTGTCTAGGATGGAGCGATAAAAAGGCACAATGTGAGTTTAGATGAGCTAACAAAGAGCCCGACGAAGGTGATGAGTATAATGAGTTCGAGGCAGACCGCACGTACAAGAAGAAGTTGAAAAAGATCAAGCTCAAGACCTTGTTTGATGAGTTTTCAGGGACGAAAGATTTGGTTGCTCGAGGAAAGTTGGTGATGACAAAGGAGAAGATTAAGCACCATGTGACTGCTTATTGTTATATCAACTAGGAACCATTTTCTTCCCTGATAGTTCAGGTCACGTGGTAAATGCTCATTACCTCCAGCTATTGGACCCCTTGGATGAGGTGAACAACTACAGTGCGGCATTGCGGTGCTTTCATTCATTCAAGAGGAACTCAGAAAAGCTTCGAGGCTTAAGAGTCTATATTTTGGAGGCTTATACACCCTTATTCAGTTCCAGTTAAATTATCGTTTGTGTGTTTCAATATATAAGTGAATAAATGTGTATTGTTACTAATCATATTGCGAATGTATTATTTGTTGCCTCTTCTTATAGGTTTGGGTGTACGACCACTTCCCTAAACTTCAATTGTCTCATGCTCACACTCCTTGGCCTTATGGGAAGCCTACAATGGTAAATATGAATTTTTGAATTCACAGGAAAAGAATAAGAAAAAAAGGTGTTGGAGTTGAGGGAGAAATTGGATACGTTAACAGTGGAAGATGTGGTTTTCCATCCTTACACCATTCCATCAGATGAAGACGAGGAGGATGTTGAGGTTATTGATTTCTCACCTGTTGCGGGGTATAATGGACCGTTGTTTCATCCTGGAGGTTGTACAATGTATAATCCTCTAAGAGTATTAAGACAAGTTTCTTGTGTCCAAAGTGTCCCACAAGTGGAAAACTTCAACTTCAAGGTGAAGAAGCAGGGAACTAAGAACACCGAGTTGAAGTTCACCCCCAAATACGATCCTGCTCCATCGGTGGACCACTGGAAGAACTTTGGGGATTATCTTGTTCCAGCTGAAGAGTTACAAGATTCTTTTGATGAGCCAAATGCCGCTGACGAGGGATATATGGAATGGTATGAACATGTTTCTCATCCTCGTGTAATAAACGCTGTCCAACAAGCCCGTGCTGAGAAGACAAAAGCGAAGGCAGTGGAGAAAGAGGCTAAGAAAATTATGAAGCATACCCCTCTGTGTGGTGATGAGGCCTTGATCTTGTGGAATTCGGCGGTAAGAAATTTACTCTTCTTTTTTGTGTTTCAAATTGTTATGAAGTATTGAAAAATAATAGTTACTTATGTTTTTGATGAGAATAGGTGAAGGCAAGTGGAAAATTGTTGAAGAAAATGATGGCAAAAATCCGGAGTGGAGAGCCGATGGATACTCGAGAACAAACAGACATGTACAACCAAATAACTAATGTTTTTAATCCCAGCCTTGTCGATACAAGCCAGGTTGATCCAAGCCAGACCATGCCGTCGAAGAGGAGTCGCCGACAAGGGGAAGATTAAAGTCGGATGGTTGAACAACAAAACAGTGGAGATGACACTCCTAGTGACGAAGGACGACCTAAAGCTCCTAAACGCAAGACTAGAAAAGTTTCGGTAGTGGTCGTGGTAAATGAGTGATTGCAACAATTATTACTTTGGTTTCTCATGTTTGGAAGACTTTTAATTGCGGATTTGGTAGTTTGGTTCCTTATATTTGGAATACTTTTTTATGGCGGATTTGGTAGTTTGTTTCCTTATGTTCGTGCGCTTCCAACATTTAGTGATGTGGATTATTAATTAAATTTCTTAATTTGGTTTTTAATTTGTGTTCTAATGGATTAGTTTGGGTATTTGACGATTAAGTGTTTCATTACATTCAAATTTTTAAGAAACAATTAGTTAGTTCGGTTAATATACTAAATCTCGTAAACAACCGAACTATGTATTCGGTTACCTACAATGTTTTTGGATCAACCGAACTTAATGTTCGGTTACATACAGTAAAGGAAACCTAACCGAACTCATGACAAGAAAATTTCTAAAGTTACAGTGTAATGTTCGGTTGCCTGGTAATATTTTGAAGGTAACCGAACTATAATGTTCGGTTAACTGCAGAGTAATGCGATGTAACCGAACTCAGAACAAGAAAATTTGAAAAGTTAAAGTGTAAAGTTCGGTTACCTGTAGAAAACGTAATCTAACCGAACTCAGAACAAGAAGTTACAGTGTAATGTTCGGTTCCTTGACAATATTATGCAGGTAACCGAACTTGGTACTCAGAAAAGTTCGGTTTCTTCGCTGATTTCGTAATGTAACCGAACTCACACCAGCTAAAATTGACCCGGTATTTGAATTCACTCATTTTATTGAATCGAAAAAACATACATGTAGTTGAAATAAAATAGAAGTAAAACACATAAAATTGTTCAATACATCGCCCTAGGGATTCTCTACGATTTTAATTATATTGGGCGAATTGCCATTCAACTTCCTCCAAGAGAGTGTAGCAGTCCTCGTGCAGAAACTCATGACCGTACCTTAATTCGTATTGGCTCCGACCCAAAGTATACTGGGAAAACAATTTTTTAAATAAGTTAGCGTTGTTGAATAATCATAACCAAATAAATATTTTTTGATGAGAGGCCTATTGATTCACAAACTTACTCTATTCGTTCGGTCTTCGTTTGGCATAGCGTCCTTACGATCTTTCAATTCGTTTCTCAACAGTACGCATTCATTGTATAAATATGCGTACCTTTCCCTTATTTGCTGGAGCGTCCTCCTATAACGATTTCCGCTTAGTGCTTTAAAAACCTTAAACACTCGTTTCCACCAAGCATTGGTGTTTTGATCATCCCCAAAGTAAGGCCCTCTTGTTGGGTCTTCATTCTCGGGTCACCCATTGCGCTTCCTCAACGGAGTGCTTTGTGAGAGTGGTGTGTGCTCTGACAATAGCAACATCTTCTAGATCATTGAACGGAGTTGGAGCCATTTTTAGTGTTCCAAAGTGATGAGTAACTGATTTAGGAAGATTGAAAGTGATGGGTGAATAAGTTTGGTAGAGATTGGTCTCTATTTATAGCAAAAAAGTACCCAACGACTAGTTTTTTTTTTTTTAAAAAACGGTTACTTCTGCAATAATTGCTCCTACTAGTCAAAGTTGCCATTGGTTTTCAAAGTCGGCAATAACTTCGTCCAGTGTTCGGTTAACTGCAGAGTAATGCGATGTAACCGAACTCAGAACAAGAAAATTTGAAAAGTTAAAGTGTAAAGTTCGGTTACCTGTAGAAAACGTAATCTAACCGAACTCAGAACAAGAAGTTACAGTGTAATGTTCGGTTCCTTGACAATATTTTGCAGGTAACCGAACTTGGTGATCCAAAAGTTCGGTTCCTTCGCTGATTTCGTAATGTAACCGAACTCACACCAGCTAGATCAAACAAAAGTTACAGTGATTAGTTCGGTTACCACGATTTTCTGTTGGTAACCGAACATTACAATGTAAATTTGGTGGTTTACACTGCTCGGTTACCTATGATATACTATAACCAACCGAACCTTTGAGTTCGGTTTTCTCGATGCATTTGTTATGTAACCGAACTATGTAGTTTGAAATTTGAATGACACTAATGTCAAGAAACGGCTATTTTTATAGCCGTTATACACCCCAGTGGTATAAATATGTGTCTCATAGATAACATTTTGTCTCAAATTCTTCTAATAATGGCAGCCACTACTTCTAAATTTACTCTAGATGAAGATCTATCTCTTTGCAGAAACTACATACTATACTATCCAAAGAGGGGTGAAGAACGAAGAATGAATGGTATTATGAGTCAAAGTTATTGGGGGAAAATTCATGAGAAATTCTGCTCCGACACAACAAACCCTCATAACCGTGATCAAATAGCATTGTTCCTTCGATTCGACAAGATTAGAGCTAGAGTTGTGGAATTTATGGCTTTATTTCTTATTGTAAGGCGGTATCGACTTAGGGGTGAAGGATTCTCCGAAATCATTTTAACATCAAAAAATGAATGGCGAAGATGGAAGAGAAAGGATTTCAAATATGAATATCATTTCCGCCTCCTTAAAGATTTTTTCATAACGCGTTTTGGATATTAAGTGTTATGTAGCTTTAGTTTTAGTTCGGCAATGTCCTCTAATTTCATTTCCTAACCGAACTTAAGTCTTGATGTCTCACTGTTTGGCGATGTCATGTAATTAAGTTTCAATATGAAAAAACAAAAAAAAAAAAAAAATCCAAAAATAACAGTCTCGTCTCTTATTCTTATGAAAATGTTGAAAGCATAACCCAAAAATAAGACCTAATTCCAAAAAACACAATCTTTGATTCTTGTGTTGATGTTCAGAGCATACTTAGTATAATCAATGGTACATTTAATCATCCGCAAGGGAAACTGCACCCTCGTGTATGATTTTTTTCCGAATCCTTCAAAGTTTTCCACATCTCCATGTTATGCTCGTACTTAATACACCATACCAACATTGTGTCGGGGTTAAATCCTTGCCAATAAGAGTATCCGCATATCGAAGGCAGTGGACAATCGTCTTCTAACCGGAGGCCTATAAAATGGTTGTTGTTAACAAGCGCAATCACCACCCTCCTACGTTTAAGTTGCTCGACACATATCTTTGTTTTCGGAGTGTATGTGAAACTAGCACCTTTTGAGAAATAGTGAACCACGCAATTGAATGCTTCGGCGATTAAGTGCCCACATATCGGAATGCCCATCCAATGATCCCTTGTGATTGGATCCCCCCCGTGGAGACGCCTTTGATACCTAATAAACTGCACATTGAGACTAGCATCCCCATCGGACAACATTCGCTTGTAAAATTCCGGGTTGTCCTTTATCTTCATCAACATCCTTTGCCGGACATAAGTGATTTGATTATCATTATACAACTTTGCACCTTCAGTGAAAGGCCCTAGTTGTTGTACGACAACGTGGAATCCGCAATTACCATCCGCAGGGACGTCATCGGTGGATATGACGTACTTTCTAATATATGTAGGTAGCTCTTCCAAGTACCTTCTATCAACAAAAGTTGATGTATCATCAATTGGTCGACTTCTTTCTTGGATGCGGCATATTGGAGCCTTAAGCTTAACGTCTCGTTGAATTGGTTGGCTAGGTTCCGATGGAGTAGGTGGGGTTGGTTGCGAGCGTAACATCGGTCCTTTTTTCTTCATATCCCGTTCACTTGTTTCGCCCTTTTCCACAGTATTCCTAGACCTTTTCTTAGAATCTTCTTGATACTTCGCCTCGGTATGCTCATGCCCACAAGGGTCTCTAGTAAAAGGGCTCATTTCACTTTTCCTCTTACCCAACACCTTTGCATATTCTCTTATTTGTTTTTTTGTTTCTTTGGTGATTGGCCTACCTTTGCCCTTGCCTTTTTTCGGTTCGTGCACATTCTCCGAAGTGTGTGGATAAACAATTGGCCGCATGTCATCCCAAAAGATTTGCTTTTCGAGTTTGTTCATGTTCCGGTACATCTCGATAACGATTCTTCCCATCACATTGTCACCAAACTCTTCTCCGACATCGCCCTTTGGAGGAGGGACAAAACTTAATTGTTGCCAATATGGATCTATATCGCTTAGAGGGATTATGCCATGTTCATACTTAACTATCATATGGCGACAACGGAGTCCCATAGACTTCATCATGTTGCAAACACACACCTCGTCCGGCTTGGTTCCCCATATGTCAATCAAATGAACCTCTACCATTAACCTCTTAATGCAAGCACGCGAAACATTATAATGAAGTCCCTTAAACAACCGAAGGTCCGCCATATTCGTGATGTTACCACCTTTGTCCACAATCTTTTTGTACTTCATGATGCGGCTTTTTTGAAACTTCCCTTTAATTCTATCAATCTCACGGTTGAAGTAATTCTCCATTGCATTAAACACAATCACAAAATTATCGACACATCCAAAAAGATTTTTCTTCAACCGGTGGTGAGCCGATTCTACCAAACTTGTCGCTTGATTCCCAAAGTGTTTATGGTGGTTGGTAAATGCATAAACGAAGCGCTCTTTGTGCGGTTCCAACCATTGCTTAACCACATACGTTACAATATCCTCGATATTCGGGGCTAGACCAATGTTCGATAAATGCCGCAAGATTTAGATTATACTCTTCTTCGGTGAGAGACCAAGTCAATGACTCCCATTCACCAGAGAAAGCAACCCATTTAGTGTGATTTATAGTGTATTGTATATCGAATTCCTCTTTTGCAGTCGCTTGTTCATCTTCCGGTAGCTTACTAATCTCTTCAAATGCTTTCCTCTTTGGTGGACAAATTTGAGGCTTGCACCTATTCATCACATTACACCAAATATGGAACGTACAAAGCATATTATGTGCTAATGGGAAGACTCTCTCTATTGCGTTCATTAATGCTACATCGTTGTCCGTCACTATAACCGCGGGGATATCATCATCTCGGTATATGGCCTTCACTTGTTGTAGCGCCCAAGTGTAACTTGGTTCTTGCTCATCTTCTAGAAAACAAAAAGCAACGGTAAACGGTGACTTCGTCGAGGTACGACCAACAATATTCAACAATGGCATCTCGTATTTGTTAGTCTTGTAAGTGCAATCCATTATAAGAACTTGATGGAAGGATTGAGCCAATTGAACACTCTTCGGATGCGCAATGAAGAGATGTGTTATTTGATCTTCCGACCCACCTTCTTTTGAACCGCGTAGCCTTTCTCCTTAGCTACCAAAAACAATTGTTGCATCACTTTTCTATCCTTCCATTCAATCCTTTTAATTGTCTCAATTGCATTGTAAATGGTCGTCAAAGATGATACATTATCCTTGTTATCATCCTTTAGTAAGCGAAGCATGTTAAGTGGTGAAATTCCCATTCTCCTAAATTTAGCTATTTTCTCCATTTATTGAGGAGTGAGCCGAGCGGCCATTGCATGTCCTTCAAGATCATCCGGAAGAGGGTGGTTATGATGGCCTACCACCTTATCCATAGATAGAACCCATCCATTCTTTTTTTTGCACTTACTAAATACTAGCTTGAACGGACATTTAGTTTTCTTTGAGCACGCTATGTTCTTCCTCGTCGTCTTTCCTTTATACACATAACCCTTCTTCTTGTGACTAACATTGGGATCTCCACTTCTCTCACAAACCATTTCAAAACGAGTTTGGCTTTCTTTTCCATTCAAAACTAATACGCACATGGCTTTCTTGGCATGTTCTCTAGCCCAATTCTTCGCATCAATAGTTTCATCAAAAACCAAATCATTGACATAGTGATTAGATGTATCTTCAAACAGCATGCCAACCGGAGAAGGTTGATTATCCATTGGTATAGGTTGACATTCAATCTACAAGAAAAGGAACAACATCAATTGCAATCAGAAATAAGTTCGGTTACAATATTATTTTATCGGGCTAACCAAACTCATAGTTCGGTTGGTCAAGCAAGTTGACAACTAATCAACTTTTACGTACACTAAATCAAAAGTTTATTGTACGTAAGTTCGGTTAGGTAGTGGGTTGGTATGAAGTTTGCGAACTAACCGAACTCATGGACCCTAAAGTTCGGTTATATGATAATTTTATCGGTATAACCGAACTCGAGTTCGGTTTTCCAAGCAAGTTGAGGGCTAACCGAACTTTACGTACACTAATTCAATATTTTATTGTACGTAAGTTCGGTTAGGTAGTGGGTTTGTATGAAGTTTGCAAACCAACCGAACTTATGGACCCTAAGTTCGGTTATATGATTATTTTTTTCGGAAAACCGAACTCGAGTTCGGTTTGACAATGCAAGTTCACAACTAACCGAACTTTACGTACACTAAATCAAAATTTTATTGTACATAAGTTCGGTTAGATTAAGGGTTGGTATGAAGTTTGCAAACCAACCGAACTTTATACACTAATGTGAAATATTATTTTACGTAAGTTCGGTTAGTTATTGGTTGTGAACTAACCGAACTCATAGACCCTTAAGTTCGGTTACATTTCGACCAAACCGAACATAGCACTGTAATCCTATTTATAGAGTTCGGTTACTACTCCGTTAACCAAACTACAAAAAACCTCCATTAATGGAGAGTTCGTTAACCTGTGTGTTTAGAAAAAGTAACCGAACTACACTTTCATTTGAGTTCGGTTAGATGTTCTTCACACAAGGTAACCGAACAAGCACAAATCTACTCTAAAAATTCATATTTTTTGAAAATTTGGACCAATTCAACCAACATTACCTAAGTTTTGAGCATACACGGGTACCCCAATATTCTTCCTCCGGTTGTGGTTGGTAAAATCCATCGTTTTCACCATCTTGAAATTAGCTTTGGGGAAGAATACATTCACCATCTAAGAAATTATCCATATCCGGATCATTGTGAAGATTGACATATACTCTAGGAGATGAAGGAGATGTAGATTCGGATGAGCTATCATCAATTGAATCATCACTTGAGTAGTCTAGATTAGTGAACTCAAAATTTTTTTATTTTCCATGGTTTTGTTCTTCAACTTCTCAAACTTCTCTCTCTCAATAATTCTACTTCTTTTTTAAAAATCTGATTGTTTAAATCTCAAATCTTTATTCAAAATAATTTCACTAATCACACTAACTAATCATTAACCAAATATAATCAGAGGGTAGTTTTGGTATTAATATAAATATTTAGATAAGGGGTGACCTAGAATTACTTCTAATGTCTTACCCAAAATAAAACAATGGTCCCCCCAAAAAAAGGCTGGTCCCCAAAAAACCGTTCTTTCAAATTATGGGGGTTCTTTCATCAGTTTTGAGAAGCTTGTCATAGTGGCTCAGACAGTTGGGCCTGCAATTGGTCTGGGCCAACCTAAACCAATTTGGAGGATAAAAGAAGAAATTTGTTTTAACTTTTAAGGGTAATTTTTATGGAATGAACAAATCCGTGATTTACTCCCATCATGGACTCAACAAATATGAAAAATGGATGGGAAAATTAATAATTGTTGGTCTGTTGAGTGAACACCAATTAGCCGGGTGTTTAGTTTAGAATCGCGAATGAAACATCCTCGCTCAAGGCGTAAAGGGAAGCGCACGGATTGAGTGAATCTGCCCGATGGATTACCTAAAACTGCCAACGGGTTATATTCAACCCCTAACGGCTACATCTCAATTTCATCGTCCAATGACTCTTACCCTTTCCAATATAAATTTAGCTCATTTCAAACTTAAAACTCACACCTTCTATCTCTAACTCATAATTTCACAGTTCATACCATCTCAATACTATTTTCCCTTCTTTTCCAGCAAAGCTACTAATATCATTTCAATCTATCAAAAAAAAAATCTATAAAAATCCCTTTTCTAACAAATATGGCATCCAACTGCAACGATCAGAACAACAAACCAAACAATCAAAACAAAAATCACAACGAAGAAACTATAAATTTCGCGATGTCAAGTATACGATGGTGTTTGTGGGTGAAAATGGTTTCTGCTGATTTCGGTAATTTCGGGTGTGTGGGTGAGAAACGAATTTAAACCCTAAACAATTTACTGCAAGGGAGTACTTTAGATTCGAGAGATCAATCTGTACAAGTCCGTCCTAAACCAAGAAATGGCCGTTCTAGACTTGCTTCGGTCACAAAGTGGAGGAGAATGGGTTGGTTTTGGGGAGGGAAGCAAGAAAAGTGATGAGATCAGAATAGTTAATTCTGGCAGGGTAGTTGTGTTACGACTTGTATCAGAAAGTGGGAAGCTAACGTATGAAAAGCTAGCAAACGTTTTCTGAGTGGTGTATGCTCCCGATCAACTTGTTGTTCGGTGGAAATAGTTAAGACCTATTTATACAAGTCGGAGTGAAACGTACTCCGGTCTCATTAAGGAATGGAAAAATGGGTGAATAAATGGGAGGAGGTGGTAACGTTAACGCATGGAATTGATGTTCCATAAAACCGTTAACGCATGGAATTGATGTTCCATAAAACCGTTAACGCATGGAATTGATGTTTCATGAAAAAAAACGTTTCACCATTAACTCCATGTATTTACTAACCGCCTCATCCTTATGACACTTCCTTATGACGGGCGTAGTGTACTCCGCGCGCTGTAAACCGCCAAACCAATACCCAAAGAGGATCCCCCAGTTTGTGATATGTGTTGATGTCTCGAATGTTTTTGTGGAAAACATGTGCATGTTGTTGTTGCCTGGCAAGTCGCACTGGAGAGACTTGCTAGCTTGGTGACCTTCGACGGTCGAGATTTTGTATCTTAAGAGGAAAGATAGTCGTTGATCGTTGCACGCTTTTGTTTTGGTAGCCGTGTAGGGAAAGCCAGCATGGTGGCGCGACTAGGTTGGCATGCTGTTGGCATGGCATGGTTTGGCGTGGCCAAACTTAGGTTTTCGTGGCAAAGGTTACCATGCGTCGCCTGGTAACCTTGGATGGCTAGGATTTGCTCCTAGGATTGAAGGGGGACCGTGGATCGTCGCACGCCTTCGTTTTTGGTAGCCGCATATGGAAGGCCAGTGTGGTGGCGCGGCTAGGTTGGCATGCCGTTGGCATGGCATGGTTTGGCATGGCCAAACATAGGTTTTCGGGCCAAAGGTTACCATGCGTCGTCTGGTAACCTTGGATGGCTAGGATTTGCTCCTGGGATTGAAGGGGGACCGTGGATCGTCGCAGGCCTTCGTTTTTAGTAGCCGCATAGGGAAGGCCAGCATGGTGGCGCGGCTAGGTTGGCATGCCATGGTTTGGCGTGGCCAAACTTAGGTTTTCGGGCCAAAGGTTACCATGCGTCGTCTGGTAACCTTGGATGGCTAGGATTTGCTCCTGGGATTGAAAGGGGACCATTGATCGTCGTACGCCTTCGTTTTTGGTAGCCGCGTAGGGAAGGCCAGCATGGTGGCGCGGCTAGGTGTGTTTGGCATGTGGGGCCAAGGGCTTAGCATGCCGTTGGCACATGGCGCGGCTAGCATGGCTAGGGCTAAGGCAAGGTGCAGTTTGGTTTGGCATGGGGGGCCAAGGGTTTGGCGTGAATGGTTTGGCTTGGCATGGCGGGGCCAAGGGCTTGGCATGCCATGGGCGCATGGTGAGGCTAGCATGGCTAGGGCCAAGGCAAGGTGCGATTTGGCTTGGCATGTGGGGCCAAGGGTTTTGCGTGAATGGTTTGGCTTGGCATGGCGGGGCCAAGGGCTTGGCATGCCATGGGCGCATGGTGCGGCTAGCATGGCTAGGGCCAAGGCAAGGTGCGGTTTGGCTTGGCATGTGGGACCAAGGGTTTGGCGTGAATGGTTTGGCTTGGCATGGCGGGGCCAAGGGCTTGGCTTGCCATGGGCGCATGGTGCGGGTAGCATGGCTAGGGCCAAGGAAAGGTGCGGTTTGGCTTGGCATGTGGGGCCAAGGGTTTGGTAGGTGCGGTTAGCATGGCTAGGGCCAATGGCTTGGCATGCCGTGGGCGCATGGTGCAGCTAGCATGGCTAGGGCCAAGGCAAGGTGCGGTTTGGCTTGGCATGGTGGGGCCAAGGGTTTGGCATGCCGTAGGCACATGGCGCGGCTAGCATGGATAGGGACAAGGAAAGGTGCGGGTTGGCTTGGCATGTGGGGCCAAGGGTTTGGTAGGTGCGGCTAGCATGGCTAGGGCCAAGGCAAGGTGCGGTTTGGCTTGGCATGGTGGGGCCAAGGATTTGGCATGCCGTTGGAACATGGCGTGGTGGGTGTGGCTGGCACGGTTTGCCATTGGCACAAGGGTGAGGCTATCATGGTTGGCATGCCTTGGCTCGGTGGGTGTGGCTGGCACGGTTTGCCACTGGCACAAGGGTGCGGCTAGCATGGTTGGCGTGGTGGGTGTAGCTGGTACGGTTTTCCATTAGCACAAGGGTGCGGCTAGCATGGTTGGCATGCCTTGGCGCGGTGGGTGTGGCTGGCACGGTTTGCCATTGGCACAAGGGTGCGACTAGCATGGTTGGCATGCCTTGGCACGATGGGTGTGGCTGGCACGGTTTGCCATTGTCACAAGGGTGCGGATAGCATGGTTGGCATGCCTTGGCGCGGTGGGTGTGGCTGGCACGGTTTGCTATTGGCACAAGGGTGCGTGGGAATTAGGGTTTTGGCATATCGAAACCCTAATTAGTAATTAATTAGAAAAAGGTACCCTGGTAATTTTCTCGCAGACATATTAAAGGGTTCAATAAATGCGTTTAAGTCCTGTGACGTCACTGTCTGGCTAAGGTTTTACGATTTTAACCCTAAGCTAAAAACCACCATCAACATTAAGTCCCCTGCTTAGCTCGGAACAGGGGCGTTGTTGCGAGGTAGGCATAAGATGGTGACAGATAGGGACAAAATTGAAACATAAATCATGCAAGATGGTCAGGAAGATCCATATAACCTTTTCGAGAGGTGAAGAGAGTTTGTGCTTCCCTTGTTGGCGGCCACAATGTGAATTATCTTTGGGGATGTAGGACGTGGAGTGGTGGGACGAAAATTGCTGGCTTGGTATGGTCGTACATCACCTTGAATGGTCTAGGGAACGTCATGACGCTGACTTGGCGAATTTTTTGGTATTGGCAAGTTCACGGTGCGGACGGCTTGGAAAGGCAAAGCATGGCGGACGGTTTGGCACGTGAGGCCAAGGCATGGTGCGAACGGTCTTGGCATGATGAGGCCACGGCGACAGAACGAACAACTTGGCGCGGTGCGGTCATGGTAAGGTGTGGTTTGGCGAGGCGTGCATGGACGGCTTGGCTTGGTGGGGCCAAGGCATGGCGCGGACGGCTTGGTGACTTATTTTCACGGTCCCAGTTGCCTCTTTTCCTTACTTGACTCGAATATGAAGTCCTTTCCTTATTCAAACTCCCAAGCATCACCTCTATAAAAGGGGGGCCGACCTCTCCCTTTACTTTACGCCTCCATCATATATTCTTTGCTCTTGTTGTGTGATAACGGTGAAGCGGCCGAGCGGACTAGGTATGTCTTCCAGTACTTCCTATTTAATTTGCTTTCTTTTTGCTTCCTTGTTGGTGCAAAGCCCTAGTTGTAGGCGTACTTTTTCATGACCTTGTAGAAAATGTTGTTCTTCCATGTTGGTGTGAATCCTGGCCGTAGACATGTTTTGCACGAGCTCATAGTAGTATTTAGGCATGAATACCGTAGTAATGTTGACCGCCATAACCTACTATGCAAAGTAAGCACGAGACAGTAACTGTCACTCCCTTCCCATGAAAACCTAGTTTCTAGGGTTTAATCCTTGGATTTGCGTGCCCGTGTGAATGGTTCCCATGGTAGGGCGTGCCTCCTTGGTTGGGCACAAATTTTCTGCTGCAGGGTACGGCCTTGGCATGAAGCGATGATGTAGGGCGTGCCCATCTCCATTTCTTTTTTGTTTACATATTATGATCTCGAAACAAACTGGCTTGCGTCTTGGGTGGATCTCTTTGTCTGACAAAATAACTTCCATGTACTTTCATAATAATTTCTCTTCATATTATTCCATTGTAGTTGTTTGGAAAGTAGCGTGAGAGAATCTTCATTATGATGTCACTTGAGGAAAGTTCTGATGTGCCGAGAGACGTTGGTAACTCCAAGCCAAACGTAATTGATGAATTCTTTACAACATCGGCCACGATTAACAGAAACCACCCCTAGTACGTGTCGATTCTTCTAACTGGTCCGGAAAGCGAGGGAGGAGACCGGTCGGTTCGGCCAGGAGGCGTAATAAGGTTTTATCTTCAGAGGAAAGAATACCGTGCCTCTCCTATCGATTTCAAAATCTCTGTCAGTCCGTTGCGTTCCTTCGAGAAATGGATGCGTTTCATGATGAGCCAGGAGCATGTAAAAACCAATTTGACCAAGGCGCAAATCATTGATGCTGTTGCGGCTCCCTCAATGTGATCGGTTGTCAGCCGACACAAAAATAATTACACTTTCTTACTACTCAAAATATATAATGAAGCAAGGGCAAGAAAGGATCGTTCCCACAGAGAGGACTAAGGTTGTCAAATTGTTTCGGTTTCCTATAAATAACACCGGGGGTTTTCTGATTTTAATATACTAAAATAAAATAAAAGCAAATGAAGAAAAGTAAACAAATAAATTCAAAGATGTGAAAGCATTGGTTAAGGATTTCGTTTTCATTCACAAACATGTTTTCAACACAATAACTAGAATTAATATTTTAATCTCAACTTTTATCAAAGGCCCTAGAATACCTTGATTGCAAGTATATCCCGCAAATCTTTTCTTGTCATCAACAAACACATTAAAAGATGCGAATATGAATCCTATCTAAGAGAACAACCTAACGTGTAAAAGCACTAATCAAGTTTAATTCCCTAGATGCATTTAGTTTTATGAAATCAGGCCAATCAAAGCAATCGAACGTGTAAAAGCACTAATCCGATTTAACAAAGGTTATGGTTCACATATGATCATAAGAATATATCACTACAAACTATAATCATATTTATGTTACTTGCAATCAGGAATTATCACTTTTGCGTATAATAACCCTAATCTAGCAATAAAGATGAAAGCAAACTCAATCGATTCGCGACTCGACTAAGCAAGCATTCAACTCGTATAACAATATTAATGGTGAATCATAAACGATAATATGAGAGAAAACTAATTTATTGAACAAAAACTCATGTTTGGAAATCCAACTAATCCATAACCAAAAGAAAACTAGGTACTCATATTCATGGAGTTCGTAATAAGAATAAAGAGAAGAGTTTTCATGTCTAAACCCTAGACAAAAAATAGAAGAAGAGATATGTCATCAAAGAGAATGGTTTCTTTTATAGGCTTCTCCTGGTTCCAAACCGCATGAATGAAAGAACCCAAAAGAAGTCCAAATTCAGAGCCCAAGTCCAACAGATCAAGCTACTGGATCGGCGAGTCGACTCGGCTAACTCGGAAACTGGCCGAGTTCTGACTGATTCCTGGCTGTTTCCAGGCCATTCCTTCAGCACAATCACCAACATCACCAGATTTTCTTCTTACTCAATTTCAGCTCACTACACCTGCACATCTGTAACTATACTGCAACCTTCACCGATTCACAATAACACCAAGACAATCAATAACAAGTCATTTATATCATTCCTTGTCTTCTAAAATCAGTCAAAACCCTTCATAAACTTCACCAGAACTTGCTCATATGGCATCCATCAGCTGCATTCTCCTCCTTGAACTGCGCCTGCAACTGCCATTTCCCTGCAATTCAATGCACTTTTAATTCCTGCAGCTGTAGCTTCTCCATTCTCTATAAAAACCTTCCTAGCTACTTCGACGGTAGTCGCCACAGCTACACATGCTTGCAACTCAGCTCCTGCTGCTTTCATCTATAAATCACTTGTATTTCATACATTCACAGCCCTGCCAATTCCATTTGAGCTCAAACTGAACCCATACATCTTCAGACTACCACTGCAACTTCTTGTAATTCGACCATATGAGCCTCACCTCCATGCCATCTACTTCTGCCAGCAACCACCATCTCTGCAGCTGAACTCCACAGCCTTCATCCTTTGTAGTTCACCCATTTTTCCATGTCTGCGGCAGCATCTCTTGCCATTCCTGCAATCGCCTTAAGCTCGTCTTGCACCTGCAATTGCACAAACCTCATTCTGCTCCTATACCACCGCCATATAACCACCATGAGCTACAACCACCAGCAATGGCTCAATTCCACAAGTAATTCTAAGTACCAGCACCATCTGAGACTGCAACCATTCTTGCAGTTCAACCCCTGCATATATCGACAGCAGCAACTTATACCATGTGTTGTTCTTGCTCAAATGCAACTACCAGATTCAATTCCCATCAGAACTCAGTCTTTAGTAACACGACGTCCTACTCCAGTGTAATGCACAGACTCAACACCTCCAATCTGCCATTGCAATGTATCAAAGATCATTGCCTGTGTCCTCCAATTCAAACCAATCTTCCTTCTAACCATAACAGCAGCAAATCTATTTCGTCTTCCTCCATCTCTAAATTCATCTGGCAATAAATACATTTTCTGCAGCTTCAATAGCCACCACCAGACCCATTGTATCTCCATTCTAATCTCGATCTCTCATTTCCTTGAGCACAAACATCAAAACCCACTCCTTAATTTCAACAACAAACCCTAGATTTGTGATTTCTTCTTATCCATCTCGATAAACCATTTTACATTAGCATCTCTTATGTAACAACAAACTCGATTCTTCTTCATCTCTGAATCAATTTGAACACAAATTCACTCCAAAACTCCTTCATTAATCGATTCGGTCCAAACCCCATCTCGATTCATCGACAGGACTAACAATCACAAAACCTATTCTTCAATTCATCATTTAGCGGCTTTTTAACCCCTTTCTTCATAGCAAGAGATACATCCACCGAACCTCATACCCTAATTCTTGATCTGATTTTAAACTCATCGTTAGCAGTCCAATGACCAGATCATCACATAATCAATTCACACCCACTCACATTAATTCATCTCTCAATCTTTCTTTCCAACTCTCGATCTGTTTCTATCCCGGTTTAATAACAAATGATCTGACTTGATTTTCTTCTTTTCTCAATTTCATCAAAACAAATAGATGAAATGAATGTCCTGAGCTAGCTTAACCTTTAGCTTGACACCCCAACACTTCGATAAGGGTTAACCAAATTGGAAGCCCCTTAACCTTAGCTTGATCTGTATTTAGTACTCCTCTAAATAGAGTTTCCCCTTGACCTTTGGTTTGGCTCCAAACAGTGTTAAGCCTGCTAAATGATTACTTTGCCCTTTTTCGACTCAATTTGGGTGATTTCTTCTTCTTTTCCTCCGTATAACTCCAAAGTAACTACAAAACTAAAACATGCGTAAAATACATAATTTACAAGAAAAATAGCAAAGAAAGCATAAACTCTAGATAGTAAATACGTTGTATTCTACACCTATCAAATTCCCCCACACTTAGACTTTGCTAGTCCTTGAGCAAATCAAACAAAACAATTCAATATAAATACATACAACTCCGTGTCGTCGAGGCTACGGTCACACTTAGCACGTATAACAAGCATTTAAACCCCTAGGTGTCCCTAGTGGACGAGTTATAGTCTCGTGAGGGTTTACTATAGATATACCCACAAAACCTATGTTTCCAACTTACTAGTTCTCCGTAATAATAGCATCCAACGCGCTAAGAAGACATAGAGATTCTGCACACTAGTCATAAGAAGTTAGACACATAAATGAACACAATCTCATCCTTAAAAGTTGAGAGAGAAATAACCATCCCTTCTCGAAAGAAATTCGGGTTCGGAGTGATCGAAAGTCTCGACTCTGCCTCACAAGAAAGGGTTTTATGAAGTTGCTCTCAATAATAAATAGCTTTTTATGGGTCACACATGTGTCCAGGTAGGAGTGAAGATAGAATCCTGAGACACGTTGAATGGTAGGAAGGCAAAACCCTCTGAATTGTTTTGAAAACCCACATCTTTTAATATTTGGAAAACCCATTTTTTTTTCTGACGATCTCTAAGAAAGGAAATCAACCATTTAACGAAGGTGGGAATATGCTTACTTACCTCGTTATCCGTTCGACGTGCAGCTAGCACCACTCTCACAGCATCCATAGAAACGTCTTTGGTCTTCAACTCTTGAACTTCGTAGAATCTTGACAATATGATTCTTTCCTCTAATTCCCTGTTGCTTGAAACTTCATTGTAGATATTCCTTCTTCCATTGGCTTTATTGAAAAAACAAAAACTAAAAACAAACCAAAATGTGATACAAAGAATTTTTCTTGTCTCTCTTTTTTTTTTTTTTCTTTCTTTTCTTTTTTATTATTATTGTTTTTTTATGAGACAATAAAAATAAAACAAATACAAAATGGAAACAAAACAAAATAATAAAACTAATAATGAACTTAACAAAATTTTCTCGTCTTTTTTTTTTTTTTTTTTTTTGAGACAAGAGAAAGTAAAATACAAATAAAATAAAATATAAGTACAAAGGCCATGGTGTAAGTACTTTACCGCTTGATTCTTCACAACTTGTATGTCTCGATATCATAAATTTCTCGAACTCTCATCCTTGATAATTTTCACTCTTGTACAATAGTCTTCAACTTATAAAAATTCTGCTCCTTGTCTTGTTGCTTTACTTGAATCTGAAATCCGCTTATTTCTGTATCGTTGATTGTAAACCTTGAACGTGTTCAACTTCCCTTTGAATTTGTGATGCTCCTCTTGTTGATGATGATGGTGTTTCTATGGACCTGTTGGTGTAGAGAGAGATAAAGTGGATGGTGCTAACTGCGAACAAGATTACAAGTGGTATGTAAGTTAGCAATTAGATGTCACCATCATGGTTGATAAAAATAGCACTCAAGAGATCAAAGTAGTGCTTCTATTGGTGGGAGGTTGGGAAGCTCACCATTCTGCCCGGAATTTACGTACGGTGACACACACTCTAGAAGCACATATTTAGACAGGTACAAAGAATTGAAGGTCGGTGCCTCACATTATGTAACATGGGTAGTCTCCACTATAGGGGACCACTACTCTAATACTGAATTCAGTCTGCACCATATTTGCCACTGACATGGTTTAATCCAACTTTAACTCTCATACAATTAAGAAACCCGATCATGTTCTCTGTCATCTCTAAGTTCAGTCACTCTTATGAGATTCTCGATGTAATCTTAGCGACATGTATACTATGTGACTCTAAACTAACTACAAGTTGGAGTTTTTATTCACTAATTTACACAAAAGTTGAAAATTTATGAAAAATTTACAATGCAAATACTTAACCACTCCCCCACACTTAAACTTTACATTGTCCTCAATGTAAATTGAATCGTCCAAAGTAAGTCAAGGTGGGAAATTCTAACATGATATGTGACAAAAAATCAGAAAAAATAAATACAAGACAAGAAAAAGATAAAAACAAGACAAGAAATACTCATCGTATGGGTTGCCTCCCATGCAGCGCTTGGTTTAAAGTCGTCAGCCCGACTTGCAAGACGAATTCCCCATACACCAATAACCTGAAAAGTTGAGGATCCTTCCATAGAACCTATTTTTCAAACACTAGCTTCACACAAATATTAGTAATATAAAACAGAAATGAAGCTATTAACCAATAAAAGTTTCCCCCACACTTATTCTTTTCCACACTTGGAAGTGTATAAAGAATATAAAAGTTGGGTACTTCCACGGTTTCTTGTTTCAAAACCTGCATAGTATGAGAATCAAGTGTTTCTAATGGAGGATATCGAGAAACAAAGTCATTCAACAATGTTTTCGAAGCACATACATTCAAACCAATAAGAGGTAAAGGAGAAGAAACAATAGGAAAAGGGTTAGACAAACCTTGCACAATCTCTTTTATCACGAAATCCTCTTCATCCTTGAAAAACTCAAGTGAATTATTCACTTCATGTATATCATGGTCCTCTATCAAACCTTGCAACCATTCTTCGTCCGTTTCTGCCTTAACCAAAGTTTCGACATCAACATCTTCATTACAATCATTTGCAAGCTCAATTGGGTCTTCCACAATATTGGTCATACCGGTTTCATTCTCAACATTCTCCTCTTCATTAGACTCAAACCTTGTTGCAAAGTTATCATCAAATGTCTCCAAAGGTTGGTCCTTTTTAACACAATCATCTTCGTCTTCATTTTCAGACTCACCATAATAAGAATCGTCGTCGGTTTCCCAACCCTTATCACGACGTCGTTTAAGTTCCATATGAATGGTCATACTAATTTTATCGACAAGCTCTTCCGAGGCTCCATCATCTTCCAACTTGTATAATTTCTGCGCAAGTTTCTTGACGTTCACACGCTTACCACCGCTGGCTACAATAGGTTCTCTTTCCCATTGTAGGATCCAAATATCGCAACAACAACACACTTGCGGAATCTTCATCAACAACGTCACGAAACCGTCGCAAAGTGATTTCAGAGATGGCGTAATAGATGGCGATAATATAAACATGAAGAAAGTGCGAAGATCTTGCGAGAACTAGAGCGTCTGCGAGATTCAACATTTATACTCTTGCGAGGATGTCGCAAGGTAAATCCGAAATTAAAGGAAATATTAGTTGTACATGAGCTGTCATCCACTATGTAAATACTATATAAAGAGGAGAGCAGGAGAGAGAAAGGAGATAGACATTTTTTAGGAGAGAGATATTATTTTAGGAAAGAAAGAAATTATTTTAGAGAGAGATATTTTTAGAGAGAAACTTTATTTTCTTTATGATCTTCTCCCCCAAATAATTAGATCTAGAGCTCTAGAAAATATCCATTAATGGAGACTCTCAATGTAATTCAAATGTAACCTCAACAATCATAGTGAAGAATCGTGGATGTAGATCACATTGATCGAACCACGTAAAAATCTTATGTGTCTATTTAAATTTCTAGCACTTATATTTGAAATTTAGATGATTAATAAGTTTAGATCTAGAAATTATTATCAAGATATAGTGAGGGGTGTAGTGTGGGATTTCCTGCAACTACATATGCGCTAGAAACAGGGATAGAATAATGGATTTTATCCTTCCTGTAGCTTGTTGGTTCAAGAAATTTCCATGAAGATTAGCTATTGTTCATATTTTTCTAGATCTACAAAGTTTAGGTTTAAAAATGGAAATCTCATGGAAGAAATCACACTTTCAGGGAATAAACATCATCAAC
Organism: Papaver armeniacum; assembly: GCA_023531295.1. Classification (NCBI taxonomy): domain Eukaryota; kingdom Viridiplantae; phylum Streptophyta; class Magnoliopsida; order Ranunculales; family Papaveraceae; genus Papaver; species Papaver armeniacum. Next base: position 160,292 of record JAJJWW010014665.1, on the reverse strand, counting down.
AATTCAAAGACATGAAAAGAAGAAGAGAAAAAATTAGTTGCTATGGTGATATTCAAGGAGGAAAATTAAAGTTTGAATGAAAGAATTCCGTGTTCAGGAGAAAAATCAAAAAGAAAATTGTTGAAAGAAATTAAGGAAGGATGAAGAGAAGATAAGAACAAAACCCTGTGATTTTTATCACAAACATAAGCTCGCACAGATGGTTTGAGTTGCAGCGAATAAGCAAGAGGTCACGGGTTCGAATCGCAGAGACACATATTTTTATTTTTCGTGGCGAATAAGAGAATAAGAAAAAAGTTGTGGGGTTAATTTCGCAGAGAGGTTCTTGAAACAGTTGGTTCAGCGAGCAATATGTGAGTTTGAGGTCGCAAGTTCGAATTCACTTGCGAGCATAATTTTCTTCTTTTTACGAAGGGAAAAAATGGATTATTTCGCAAGGTTGTTTCATTATTTGGCAAGCAAGAAGCAAAGACGATTGGTCACCTACGAGGTTAATGAGTTCATGGTCGCGAGTTCAAATCTCAATGAACGTGTATTTTTCGCATGGATATTTCGCAAGGGTATTTCACACGAGAAGAAAGTAAGTTATTATTTCAAGCAGAGATAGTTCGCAAACGAAGCCAGCAAAGTTGGTCGGAGGTAAAGACAATGAGCTTGAGGTCGCAGGTTCAATTCCCACCTCTCGCGAGTTTTCGCATATTTTTTGAACTTTCAAATGAGAAGAAATGGAATAAGGTTATGAAATTATGTGTTTCTTTCGCAAACAACAAGTAGCGTAGATGGTCAGGGATTAGGAGTATGGGTTAGAGCTCGCGTGATCAATTCTCGCAAAGCACAATATTTTTCACACTTTTTTGGATCAATTCTTGCAGTAACACTTCGCAGAGGCAAGGCTAGCACAGTTGGTTAGGAGGCATAAATGCAAGCAGAAGGTCGCGGGATCAATTCTTGCTTCTCGCATATTTATTTTTATTATGCGAAATTTCGCAAGGACTTTGCTTATTTCTCAAAGAAGAAAGTTGATGACTATCTCGCAAATTAATTTCGCAAGAGAGGGTTAGAACAGTTGGTATGGTGCGAGAATATGCAAGAGGCTGGTCAAGGGTTCAAATCTCATTTCTCACACTTCTTTTTGCTGCGAGATAATTATATTTTGTGCAACATTTATATATTTCAAGGATGCTAGCTTCGCAAGCAAATCATATACTTCGCAAGAGACAACAACAACAACAAACCACAAAAGCTAAGTAACACTTTCTTTGAACATTTTACTTTTACAGAAAATAAAAGATTTTTGATTTGATAAAAAAAAAAAAAAAAATTTACAAAGATTTCAAGATCTCAAAAATTTCAAAGATTTCAAAATTATAAAGAATTATAAAGATTTCAAAGATTTCTAAATTACAAAGATCTTAAAGATTTCAAAGATTCGAGAAAAATCTCGCAGATTAATTTATATATTTCTCTTGAATATTTACTTTACTTCAAATGATATGATATTGTGAGAATGAATAATTGAATGAATTGACAAAAATGAATGAGTGAGTGAATGGGACGAACCTTTATGGCGTACACCCTAGTTCGCGAATGATATTTCGTAAGAGGCAAATGTAAGACCTAAAGTGCGTCATATAAGGGGTATCTCTTAACTGGCTCGGGGAAAACGTTACACCGCTCACCGGAACTGAGTCATGGAGATTGGGGATAATAACATCCATCCTAGGAGAGATACCTTGGATTTCCAACTATATAAGGTTATACCTACCTGTTGGACGACCGAGGTCTCTTCCAAGGAGCCAGTATGACCAAGGCGCCGAGGTACACGGTTGAGTCAAGAGTGCGGGAGCATGGAACTTCCTTACAACTCTTGACAAGTCTTGGCACATGCTTTGCGCTCGCCCGAAGAAAACTCCACTTAGGGTGCGGTCTCGTAACCATAAGCCATATAGGTATAAGGGATAAGAGGCTGCGAAACAACCGCTGTTTGTTAAGACCGGACGGGAGGAGCTAGTCTTGTATGGCGATGTACGCCTCCTTGAAGGGGCAACCGGGGAGATGATAAGGGCGACACCCTCCATTAGGGAGAGTGTCAAAATAGACGCAAATGTCATGAGGCTCTATTTTCGCAAGAAAATTTAGGCTTGTCATATTTGTGCGATGATCCTGAAGAGGTGACCGGTTGTCAGCCGACAAATATAATTTCACTTTCTTACGCACTAAATTTAAATGAAGCACAAGGTAAGGAAGAGTTCGTATCCACAGAGAGGCGTTTGTTGTTATGTAAATTTCAGTTTCTAAAGTAACCCAAGGTATGTTTGTTGTTTAAGAACTAAAAAAAATAGTTGAAAGCAAAGTAAATAGTTTGAGAAATCAATAAGGAGAAGATATTGGTCAAGGGATAGTATCATTCACAAACATGTATTTTCATCAATGATTAGAATTGGTATTTTAATCTTGTATTTACTAAAAGTCCTAGGATATCTTGATCGCAAGTATAACCCGTTAATTCCCTGTTTTCATCACAACCACATTAAAAGATGCATATGTGAATTCTTCGTCGAAAGCAACCTAAAGTGTAAAAGCACAATTAAGTTTAACTCCCTAAGAGCATTAAGATTTATGGAATAAGACTCATCAATGCAAACGAAATGTGTAAAAGCACTAGACGTTTTAACAAAAGTTATGATTCACTTGTGACTAATAGGATGTATCACTACAAGCACTAACCACAATTATGCTACTTAGAATCGAGGATAAACAACTTTTTCGTATTGAAAACCCTAATATAGCTCTAGAGATGAACACAAATCGGATTGATTCCGGACTCAACCTAACAAGTTTTCAAATCTTATAACACTATTAATTGTGAATCACAAACAATAAATCTTGAGACAAAACTAATTCATTGAATCAAAAGCATGTTGAGAAATCAACTTTTATCCCATAACCAATAATATGTTTAGCTACTCATAGCTATGGAGTTCATCATCATCAATATTCAATAATAAACAAGGAAGAAGAAGAACACAACCAAACCCTAGAAGCGTAAACAAAACGGCTCTCCCAAAAGCATTCCAAAACAAAAGATATCTCATGTGTTGTAGAAAACCTCCCTTTTATAGCCTTTCTCTCCTTCCAAAATTAGGTCAAGTCTTCAAAGTCCATTAGGTGAGAGTCCACCAAGCCCACAAGGATGAGAAACCCGTGTAGAAAATACGCCCCAAAATCGGTCGCCGGAATCCTGGTATTGTGGCCGGAAGTCGGCCGGAAAGTCGGCTCCGGTGACCGGCAAAGTCCGCCCGGTCACCGGGTCAACGAGTCAGATCGGATCGGGTCAAACCAGGTGAGTTGGATCGGGTCAAACCGGGTTGGATCGGTTGAACTCGGTCAGACCGAGTCAGGTTCATGAGTCAGATGTGTTAGTGGCTAACTGGGCTGACTTGTCAGGCCACAGTTTTGCACAGCCTGAATTTTGTGATGCGCCATGATGACTGATCATGCCATAGCTGCAACTTCCACTGCACATACAGACCTGCCATTTTCCATATTCATTCAAGCCATCATTTTGCACCTTACCCCCAGGCCAGCACCTGCAATACCACAGCAAGACCACCAATCTTCTTAATCCTGCATCTCTTGTAGCTTCAACACCAAAGCAGGCTCACAACTCAAGCCATCTGAACTGCATCATTCAGCTTTTCTCTGCATCATTTCTTGCCTTCTCATCATCTATCTCAAAGACATTCAAGTCTTCACTTACCCTGAACTTCACCAAAAACAAAGACACCACCATCAGTGCCATCAGGCCAATTGCATCCGATTCATCACTTGCTCCTTATTTCCCATTTCCTGGCTCAGTTACAAACCAAGCTGCTGCCACAACAAGGCCAATTGAGCCACACTGCTATCTCAGGCCAACCAACACCTCAGTGACCCATTACACCTGACACTACACAGCCATTGTGACCATGGCTAAAACCCCCCAATGACTTTGAGCCCTCACCTTGTTCAAGAACACCATCCCTGTGCATTACCAGTTCACTTCCAGCCATAATGGCTACACTGCAATACAGCCTTCCATTTGGCTTCAACCCAATCTCTGCAATTGCATTGCCTCTCAACCTGGTCTGTAGCTTTAGATACCTTCCCTGCAGCAACAACCATCATCTGCCAGTTCTTCTGAAGCTCCTATTCAACAGCACCAGCAAACAACTCCTTCGAATCCACTGAGCACAGCCACAAAAAGTACCAAAACTGCAGCAACTTACAGCTCCAGCTTTCACCAGGCCTTCCATATGCAGAACCACTTCATAACCATTTTCTCAATTGAGCCATGAACTTCAGCTCCATCACCTCTGGCCAACATCATCACCACCAACAGAGCCACTTGCACAGCTCCACAGTGCTCCAATTCTCAGCATCACAAGCCCCAGAGTCTATGATACTGCTTCTCAATCACAATCCACCATCTCTCAGCTTCAACTTGCCATCTATAGTCCCCTGGCTCACAGCACTACACCATCATTTCTTGCAAGAATGGTCATCACCAAAGGCACATTCACCTCCTTATTACAAGCTCAACAACATGACCTGAGCTTCAGTTACTTGATTTCTTCACTGTGATTTGAACTACAACAGCAAACCCATGTTTTCAATTTCTTCACGAACTCAGTTACTAACCAAAACCTTGAATCGGCAGCAGCTCAAATCCATTCCATTCCTCTCCACATCACCTTGCCTTGGCAGCAATCTTCATACCCTTTCCGGCTCAATTAAAATCTCATTTTCTCCATTTCAGCTCATCACAGGGGTCTTCTCTCCAACCCTAACTTCAATTGAACCAGAATTTATCAACCATAGTAATTCGGAATCAGAAACCCCTCTTCGACTCGAGCATCAATCGCTCAATCATCTTCTCAAATCCTCCCTGTATTTCTCTCATGAATCCTCTCTCAACTCAACAACGACCCTGCACTCAGCCGCACCTTCGATTTTCAACCCTAAATCCATCTCGTTCATCTCCAAGAACAGTACAGCATCTACAGATCACTCATCGTCTCACCCTTCCATTGAACCTCCACGAATTTCTCAGCTCTCAGAAACCAGAACCAACAGCAGCATTCGTTACTTTTGTTCTTCAACCAAACTCATCTTCTCTGCATTTCGATCTCTGCCATGGAAGCAGCAGCCCACGAGTTAGCACACCACCCTCTCGATCTCTCCATGTTTGAACGATCTCAGCAGCAGTCGTTACTCTTTTCTCTCTTCTCTCCATTGATTTCAGGTGAAGATAATGATTGAAAAGAAATTGAAGTTGAAAGTTTCGATCTAGGGTGTAGGAAAGGAGGTGGCTATTCCCACTCGAATGAGATGGATAAGGGGTTACCCAGTCATGACTCTAGGCACCCACTCATTGTTAAGGGCCACCTCCAATTGCTTTGGCTTGTCGGTTCCAGGTAACCGACAGCCTAATTCTCTTCCGCTCCCTTGCCGCGTTTCAGCCTGCTCCACCTATAGCTCGCCTGTGAGATGACAATTTCGCCCTTTGGCCCAATTTGGATAATTTCTTCTTCTTTTCCTCCGTGCGACTCCATTGCACCTAATAACTCAAAAGCAAACATAAGATACATAATTCACACGAAAAATAGCAAAGAAAGCATAAACTCTATATAGTAAATACGGTGTATTCTACACCTATCAGATTCCCCCACACTTAGACTTTGCTAGTCCTCGAGCAAATCAAACAAAACAAAAATAAAAATACAACAACTCCGTGACGTCGAGGCTACGGTTAATTTTAGCATAAATAACAAGCCTTTAAACCCCTAGGTGTCCCTAGTGGACGAGTTATAGTCTCGTGAAGGTTTACTAGAGATATACCTACAAAACCTATATTTCAAACTCCGTCTATTCGTGACAAATCAATGAATGAATCCAAATTGACTACAGGAGGAGGTACCTTGCAAATTCAATTCAATTATTAGTAAATAAACTCTAATTAGATAGTCGAACAAGCCACAATACTCGGAAACTAACAAACCACAATCACAATGAAAAGATTAAGAAGATGGATAAAGATGTAGATGTTGGCGGATATTCACAAGTGTTCGATGTTTCCCATATCTGTCAAAGAAGGTCACCGCTAAGATGAACCTAATCCTATTGGATTGAGCTACTTAGTGCTTGAATGCTACATCAATCAATTGGCATATACAAGGGAACCAAAAGTGACTTTATTCAACACAATAATATATATTTTTTTTTTTTTTTTTATAAGATTGGATCAAACTGGATCCAATTTTTTTTATTTATGATTAGATCTTTTGGATCCAAGCGCATGCTTCTTGTCGCAAGTACATGATAGTTGCCTTGGATCCCGCATTCCACGCTTGTTTAGGCGACGGAGACAGGGACTACGTTTCACACATACTGCTATTCCCAAGTGTCTTTTTATTCCGTTTTGGTCTATTGGTCGGTCTCTTTTTTTTCTTTTCATAAATTTTTTCATTTTTTTTTTTTTTTGTTTTTTTTTTTTTTTTTTCAATTTTTTTTCTCTTTTTTTTTCTTTTTTTTTTTTTTTTTTTTTTTAGTAACTCAACCACTCTATTTCATCCTAGCAGTAATAACACGTCGATTTCTAGTGACCCACCAAAGCACTTAGAGAACAATAGATAAATATGGAAAAATAAAAATAGAATGTGATATGGTGATATTCCGAGATATGGTAACAACTATCATATAATTTGTGATTTCTGAGCTATGTTCGTCCCGTTTAGTTAATTGGTTCCTCAACTCCTGCATTCAAAATGGTTTCATCCACTAATGGTGTCATCCTAAAAGCACAAGTTCTAGATTTCGGAGTTCAAAAAGCACAAATTTTTCTGTTTTTTCTATTTTTCTGATTTTTTTTTTTTTTTTTTTTTATATAAAACACACTAAAACATATAAATGCTCCCCCACACTTAAACTTTACATTGTCCCCAATGTAAATTGAATCATCCAAAGTAAGTCAAGGTGGGAAATCCTAGCAAGAAAGCAGCAAAAACAACGAAAATTAAAAACAAGAAAAGGAATAAATACAAGACAAGAAATACTCATCGTTTGGGTTGCCTCCCAATTAGCGCTTGGTTTAAAGTCGTCAGCCCGACTATCTCCTTGCTTTCTAGGACTCCTCCAGAGGGAGCACATCCACAAAGTTAACTCCTTCCACCACCTCGGAAGTGAAGTTCTCATAATATGGTTTCAACCGGTGCCCATTAACTTTAAGTTCTTTCCCCGTAGCTATACTACGAATTTCCACTGCACCATGAGAAAACACATTAGTAACAATAAAAGGTCCGATCCATCGTGACCTTAGTTTACCCGGAAATAAATGCAAGCGAGAATTAAACAAAAGCACTTTCTGCCCAATGCAAAATTGTTTCCTAGAAATCATGTTATCATGGAATGCTTTCGTCTTTTCTTTGTAAATCCGTGAACTTTCAAATGCATCATTGCGGAGCTCCTCTAGCTCTTGGAGTTGTAACTTCCTTTGCTTTCCAGCCCCATCCATCTCCATGTTGCATTGTTTAATAGCCCAAAACGCCTTATGCTCAATTTCCACGGGTAAGTGACAAGGTCTACCATACACAAGCCTAAAAGGAGACATTCCAATAGGTGTTTTATATGCGGTTCTATACGCCCACAAAGCATCATTAAGTCGCATGCTCCAATCCTTCCTTGTCGGGTTCACCGTCTTTTCTAGAATTGATTTCACCTCCCGGTTCGACACCTCGGCTTGGCCATTGGTTTGGGGATGATAAGGTGTTGCAATCTTATGCGACACATTGTACTTCCTTAACAAGCTTTGCAAGAACCTGTTTTTGAAGTGAGAACCCCCATCGCTAATTATCGCCCTTGGAATTCCAAACCTTGCAAAAATATTCGCTTGCACGAAATCAAACAACTTTAGAATCATTAGTTGGGGTGGCTTTAGCTTCCACCCATTTCGAAACATAATCACCCGCAAGTAAGATATAAAAATTCCCATGGGAGTTGACAAAAGGCCCCATAAAATCAATACCCCATACATCAAAAACTTCAATAAATTGAATAAAAGTTTGTGGCATTTGATTTCGGACACCTAGATTGCCAGTTCTTTGACACCTATCACAAGTTGTACAAAATATATGTGCATCCTTAAACAAAGTTGGCCAATAAAAACCACTTTCAAGTACCTTGTGCGCGGTTCTCTTACTCCCAAAATGTCCTCCGCAAGCATAAGAGTGACAAAAAGACAAGATAGAGTTAAATTCGATTCGGCACGCACCTTCGTATCACTTGGTCACTACCATGTTTCCATAAGTATGGATCATCCCATATGTATTGGTTCCCTAATCTCTTAAGTTTGTCCCTCTCAGCACGAGACAAGTTACTGGGATTTGTTTAGAAACTAAGTAATTCACAATATCGGCATACCATGGTTCTCCAAAGGCAATTGAGAAAAGTTGCTCATCCTAGGAAACTTTCACGCAACGGGATAGTCTCCTTGTCCACAAGCAATTCGGCTCAAGTGATCCGCAACGGTGTTCTCAATCCCTTTCTTGTCTTTGATTTCAAGATCAAACTCTTGCAAGAGTAAAATCCACCGTATGAGCCTCGGTTTCGCCTCTTTCTTTGTAAGCAAGTACTTAAGCGCTGCATGATCAGAAAAAACAACAACTTTTGTACCAATTAGATAAGAGCGAAACTTTTCTAAAGCAAAAACAATGGCTAATAACTCCTTTTCAGTGGTTGTGTAGTTTTGTTGGGCCTCATTTAACGTTCTAGAAGCATAATAGATAGCATGAGGAAGCCTCCCCACACGTTGCCCAAGCACCGCACCAACCGCATAATCACTAGCATCACACATGAGTTCAAACGGCTTACTCCAATCCGGTGGTTTAATGATAGGGGGCTGAAATCAAAAGCTCTTTCAAACGATTGAATGCCGCCATACATTTCTCATCAAAGTTAAAAACCACATCTTTTTGCAATAAGTTACAAAGTGGTGACGCTATTTTGGAAAAATCCTTGATGAACCTACGATAGAAACCTGCATGACCAAGAAAAGAACGTATCTCCCTCACCGTAGTGGGAGGGGTTAGAGCACGAATAAGGTCTATCTTAGATTTATCAACTTCCAAACCTTTAGAAGATATAATATGGCCTAAAACTATGCCATGAGTTACCATGAAATGGCACTTCTCCCAATTTAGCACAAGATTTGTTTCAACACATCGTTCAAGGATTAGAGACAAATTGTTCAAGCAAAGGTCAAAAGAATCACCAAAGACACTAAAGTCATCCATGAACACTTCGATTATGTTTTCAACATATTCTGAAAAGATACTCACCATACACCTTTGAAAAGTAGCCGAGCATTGCATAAGCCAAAAGGCATCCTTCTATAAGCAAAAGTACCGAAAGGACAAGTGAAAGTGGTTTTCTCTTGGTCCTCCTAAGCTATCACAATCTGATTATAACCTGAATAGCCATCAAGAAAGCAATAGTATGAGTGTCCCGCTAAACGTTCAAGCATTTGATCAATAAAGGTAAAGGAAAGTGATCTTTTCTAGTGGTGGCATTCAATTTTCTGTAATCAATACAAACCCTCCAACCGGTTTGCACACGAGTTGGGACAAGTTCATTCTTATCATTCTCCACCACCGTTACTCCCGATTTCTTTGGTACTACTTGTACCGGGCTCACCCACTTGCTATCGGATATGGGGTAGATAACACCCACTTCCAAAAGCTTGAGTATCTCCTTTTTCACAACTTCCATCATGGGAGGATTCAAACGACGTTGCGCTTCCCTAGTAGGCTTTGCATCATCCTCCAAACGAATTTTGTGCATACAAACGGCAGGCTAATACCCTTGATATCGGCAATTGTCCATCCTATGGCCGTCTTGTACTTCCTTAGCACCCTTAGAAGTTTTTGCTCCCGTAAATCATTAAGCTCATTAGAAACAATCACAGGTAACTCTTCATTATCACCCAAGTACAAGTACTTAAGGTGGTGGGAAGAGGTTTCAATTCTAACTTTGGAGATTTAACAATTGAAGGTACAAGCTTTTCATCACTGCATGGTAAAGAAATAAAAGAGATATTATGAGTTTTCGGGCATCCTTGGAGTGAATTAAGATCACCAAGAGCTTCCTTGACTTCATTACCACACTCTACACCATTATCTATGGATGTAGTTAACACGGTTTCCAAAGCATCATCACCGTTTAATTCGAACATTTGTTGTGCCAATGAATCTATAACATCAATGGAGAAACAAGAGTGGACATCGCTAGGATATCGCATCGTCTCGAAAATGTTGAAACGTATTGTTTCTCCATCAAACTCCATAGTTAGCGTTCCCTTATCCACATCAATTATGGTTTTCGCCGTTTTCATGAAGGGACGCCCAAGAAGCAATGGAAGAGACGAGTCCGGAGCACCTTCATCCATCTCTAACACACAAAAGTCCGCAGGAAATACAAGTTGATTAACCTGCACAAGAACATCCTCAACAATACCCATTGGGTAGACATTAGAGCGATCGGCTAATTGCAATACAATTTCAGCCTTTTTGAGAGGACCAAGATCAAGTGAATTATACATCGACGCAGGCATAACATTAACGGAAGCACCTAAGTCCAACATGGCTTTGTGAAAAGTTTTGTTACCAATTGTGACGGGAATGTCGAAACTACCCGGATCCTTGCACTTAAGTGGGAGTTTGTGTTGTAAGATTGCCGAAGCATTCTCCCCCACACTAAGCACTTCATTACCTTTGAGCCTTTGTTTGTTGGTACACAAGTCCTTTAACACCTTTGCATACTTTGGTACTTGCTTGATAGCATCAATGAGTGGTATGTTCACATGAATCTTTTTGAGAACGTCTAAAATCTCCTTTTCTAGTTCCGCCTTCTTAGAACTTGCAAATCTGCGAGGAAAAGGTAAAGGAGGAACATAAGTAGAAACCGGAGTTTTAGCGTTAGAAATAGGTACCTCAGAAGTTTGGGGAGAATCCTCGACTTTCTCCTCCAAAACAGGTTCCTTTGGTGTCTCCACCTTGCCCGAATCAGCGACTTCGGGTGGCACAAGTTGTGTACCACTTCTCAATGTAATTGCATTAACACCCTCTTTTGGATTAATAGGTTGAGAAGGGAGTCTCCCACTATTTTGTGCCTTTAAATTGTTGATATCAACCGCCATGGAGCCCATTTGTGTTTGCAACTCCTTAATAGCACTCTTAGTCTCTTGTTGACTTTCCTTGAACATGGCGGAAATACCTTGCATAAAAGTTTGAAGCTTTGCATCAATATCAGCACCTTGATTTTGTGATTGTTGTGCTTGAGGTTCTTTGAAATTGTTGTTGTTGTGGTTGAAATCCACTCGGACGGTTGAAAGTAGGTTGTTGAACCGCTCCTTGTTTGTTGGCATAGCTAAAATTGGGGTGATCTCTCCATCCCGGATTGTAAGTGTTTGAGTAGGGATCATACCGTCTTTGTTGATTTGGAAAGATCGCATTAGCTTGCTCGTCTTCATAAGATTGAGAAGAAGTTGGTACAACCGCGGCTGCAACTTGTTGAAGCATTGCGTTCATGTTACCCATTTGTTGACGGTTCCTCCACCTCGCTCACTTCATTCACCCTTCTTAGAATCACATCCGAACCCACGACTCGAGAATTGTTGTGAGTTCGCTGCCATGTTTTCAATCAACTCTCTAGCTTGTGCCACCGTCTTGCTAACTAGTGCACCACCACCCGCAGCGTCAATAAGATTCCTATCACTTGATTGGAGTCCTTCATAGAAGTATTGGATGATCATAGCGTCACTAAATTGGTGGTGAGGGCAGCTTGCAACCAATCTCTTGTACCGTTCCCAACATTCATATAAGGATTCTCCCACGTTTTGCTTCATCCCACAAATTTCTTTGCGAATTTGAGTAGCCTTTGATGCAGGAAAATATCTCTCCAAAAAGAGTTTCTTCAACCCATTCCATGTCGTGACACTTCCGGGAGGTAAATAGTACAACCAATCCTTCGCGCTATCCATTAAAGAGAAACGGAAAACTTTCAACATTGCACCATCCGCCTCAACATTTGCTGGAAGCATAGCCGTGACAATGGTGTGGAAGTCCAAAAGATGTTTGTTAGGATCTTCATTCACCATGCCATGGAATTTAGGTAATTCTCTAAGCAACCCCGGCTTTATCTCAAAAGTAGAGTTCGTTTGAATACACCCCTGTTGTGTATCAAGCCTATGAGAGGCTAAGTCCTTGAGTGAACGATTTGCATCACCCATTTCTTCTTCTTCTCGTTGTCGGAAAATCTCTTCTCCTACTTCCTCCTCGTGCTCGTCCGTTGTGCCTTTACTTGGTTGGAGTATTGTGCCGCGTCTAGTTGCTATCCCGCACCTTGGATAATTCCAATCCTTAGAAGCCAGAGATTATGCACCTGCAAACAATTCTCGCAAACAAGTGAGAAACAAGACAAGAATCGAAAAGCAAAAATAAAAGCAGAAATTGTAAAAAGAAACTAAAAACTTAATAACAAGCCGTATGCCTCCCTAAGAACTGCGCCAAAATTTGACCGGTTGTCAATAATTCGCAAATATAATTTCACTTTCTTACGCACTAAATTTAAATGAAGCACAAGGTAAGGAAGAGTTCGTATCCACAGAGAGGCGTTTGTTGTTATGTAAATTTCAGTTTCTAAAGTAACCCAAGGTATGTTTGTTGTTTAAGAACTAAAAAAATAGTTGAAAGCAAAGTAAATAGTTTGAGAAATCAATAAGGAGAAGATATTGGTCAAGGGATAGTATCATTCACAAACATGTATTTTCATCAATGATTAGAATTGGTATTTTAATCTTGTATTTACTAAAAGTCCTAGGATATCTTGATCGCAAGTATAACCCGTTAATTCCCTGTTTTCATCACAACCACATTAAAAGATGCATATGTGAATTCTTCGTCGAAAGCAACCTAAAGTGTAAAAGCACAATTAAGTTTAACTCCCTAAGAGCATTAAGATTTATGGAATAAGACTCATCAATGCAAACGAATGTGTAAAAGCACTAGACGTTTTAACAAAAGTTATGATTCACTTGTGACTAATAGGATGTATCACTACAAGCACTAACCACAATTATGCTACTTAGAATCAGGGATAAACAACTTTTTCGTATTGAAAACCCTAATATAGCTCTAGAGATGAACACAAATCGGATTGATTCCGGACTCAACCTAACAAGTTTTCAAATCTTATAACACTATTAATTGTGAATCACAAACAATAAATACTGAGACAAAACTAATTCATTGAATCAAAAGCATGTTGAGAAATCAACTTTTATCCCATAACCAATAATATGTTTAGCTACTCATAGCTATGGAGTTCATCATCATCAATATTCAATAATAAACAAGGAAGAAGAAGAACACAACCAAACCCTAGAAGCGTAAACAAAACGGCTCTCCCAAAAGCATTCCAAAACAAAAGATATCTCATGTGTTGTAGAAAACCTCCCTTTTATAGCCTTTCTCTCCTTCCAAAATTAGGTCAAGTCTTCAAAGTCCATTAGGTGAGAGTCCACCAAGCCCACAAGGATGAGAAACCCGTGTAGAAAATACGCCCCGAAAACGGTCGCCGGAATCCTGGTATTGTGGCCGGAAATCGACCGGAGAGTCGCCGGAAGTCGGCTCCGGTGACCGGCAAAGTCCGCCCGGTCACCGGGTCAACGAGTCAGATCGGATCGGGTCAAACCAGGTGAGTTGGATCGGGTCAAACCGGGTTGGATCGGTTGAACTCGGTCAGACCGAGTCAGGTTCATGAGTCGGATGTGTTAGTGGCTAAGCGGGCCGACTTGTCGAGCCACGCTTTTGCACACCTGAATTTTGTGATGCGCCATGATGATGATCATGCCATAGCCGCAACTTCCACGCACATCTGCACTGCCATTTTCCATATTCATTCAAGCCATCATTTTGCACCTTACCCCCTGTGCCAAGACTGCAATACCACAAAGAAAACCACCAATCTTCTTAATCCTGCATCTCTTGTAGCTTCAACACCAAAGCAGGCTCACAACTCAAGCCATCTGAACTGCATCATTCAGCTTTTCTCTGCATCATTTCTTGCCTTCTCATCATCTATCTCAGCACATTCAAGTCTTCACTTACCCCGTAACTTCACCAAAAACAAAGAACACCACCATCAAAGCCATCGAAAACAATTGCATCCGATTCATCACTTGCTCCTTATTTCCCATTTCCCGGCTCGATTACAAACCAAGTCACTGCCACAACAAGGCCAATTGAGCCACACCGCTATCTCAGGCCAACCAACACCTCAAAGACCCATTACACTGACACTACACAGCCATTGTGACCATGGCTAAAACCCTAACAGCTTGAGCCCTCACCTTGTTCAAGAACACCATCCCTGTGCATTACCAGTTCACTTCCAGCCATAATGGCTACACTGCACATCTGACCTTCCATTTGGCTTCAACCCAATCTCTCGCAATTGCATTGCCTCTCAACTCCGTCCGTAGCTTTAGATACCTTCCTGCAAAGAACAACCATCATCTCGCCGCTTCTTCTCTGAAGCTCCTATTCAACAGCACCAGCAAACAACTCCTTCGAATCCACTGAGCACAGCCACAAAAAGTACCAAAACTGCAGCAACTTACAGCTCCAGCTTTCACCAGGCCTTCCATATGCAGAACCACTTCATAACCATTTTCTCAATTGAGCCATGAACTTCAGCTCCATCACCTCTGCCAACATCATCACCACCAACAGAGCCACTTGCACAGCTCCACAGTGCTCCAATTCTCAGCATCACAAGCCCCAGAGTCTATGATACTGCTTCTCAATCACAATCCACCATCTCTCAGCTTCAACTTGCCATCTATAGTCCCCTGGCTCCACAAAGACTACACCATCATTTCTTGCAAGAATGGTCATCACCAAAGGCACATTCACCTCCTTATTACAAGCTCAACAACATGACCTGAGCTTCAGTTACTTGATTTCTTCACTGTGATTTGAACTACAACAGCAAACCCATGTTTTCAATTTCTTCACGAACTCAGTTACTAACCAAAACCTTGAATCGGCAGCACTCAAATCCATTCCATTCCTCTCCACATCACCTTGCCTTGGCAGCAATCTTCATACCCTTTCCTAACAATTAAAATCTCATTTTCTCCATTTCACTCATCACAGGGTCTTCTCTCCAACCCTAACTTCAATTGAACCAGAATTTATCAACCATAGTAATTCGAATCGAAACCCCTCTTCGACTCGAGCATCAATCGCTCAATCATCTTCTCAAATCCTCCCTGTATTTCTCTCATGAATCCTCTCTCAACTCAACAACGACCCTGCACTCAGCCGCACCTTCGATTTTCAACCCTAAATCCATCTCGTTCATCTCCAAAAACAGTACAGCATCTACAGATCACTCATCGTCTCACCCTTCCATTGAACCTCCACGAATTTCTCAGCTCTCAGAAACCAGAAACCAACAGTAGCATTCGTTACTTTTGTTCTTCAACCAAACTCATCTTCTCTCGCATTTCGATCTCTCGCCATGGAAGCAAGCAGCCCACGAGTTAGCACACCACCCTCTCGATCTCTCCATGTTTGAACGATCTCAGCAGCAGTCGTTACTCTTTTCTCTCTTCTCTCCATTGATTTCAGGTGAAGATAATGATTGAAAAGAAATTGAAGTTGAAAGTTTCGATCTAGGGTGTAGGAAAGGAGGTGGCTATTCCCACTCGAATGAGATGGATAAGGGGTTACCCAGTCATGACTCTAGGCACCCACTCATTGTTAAGGGCCACCTCCAATTGCTTTGGCTTGTCGGTTCCAGGTAACCGACAGCCTAATTCTCTTCCGCTCCCTTGCCGCGTTTCAGCCTGCTCCACCTATAGCTCGCCTGTGAGATGACAATTTCGCCCTTTGGCCCAATTTGGATAATTTCTTCTTCTTTTCCTCAAGTGCGACTCCATTGCACCTAATAACTCAAAAGCAAACATAAGATACATAATTCACACGAAAAATAGAAAAGAAAGCATAAACTCTATATAGTAAATACGGTGTATTCTACACCTATCAAGAGGCAAAAATACTAAAGAAATGATAAGACAAGATCAATGGGTCTTTACATGAAAGTGTAACGACGTCCTGCGATTTTGTCGCAAGACGGCAATGTCATGGGACTTCAAATTCGCGAGAATTTCTAGACCCGTCATATTGTCGCAAGAAAAACATCCTGCAGAGGCAAAAATACTAAAGAAATGATAAGACAAGATCAATGGGTCTTTACATGAAAGTGTAACGACGTCCTGCGATTTTGTCGCAAGACGGCAATGTCATGGGGCTTTATGTTCGCGAGAATATTTAGGCCTGTCATATTATCGCAATAATGAAGGAAGGCAAAATAAGACCTTTAACTAGGAAGGCAAAATAAGACCACACAGAATAAATGATAAGGCAAGATCAATGGGTCATTACATGAAAATGTAAAGACGTCCTGCGATCTAGTCGCAATGACAAAATTCAACATAAACAATTTGGATGAAGGTAATACGGTTCTTTTATCGCGAAAAAGATTACATGATAAGCTTGCGAGCTTGAGAAAATGATTAAATGATAAGCTTGCGAACATATACATGACAATGAGACTGAGGTAATGCAAATGCCACGTACTTGATATTATGATCATATTATTATGCGATACTAATAGTGCAGAATAAGAAAAATGAAGCACAAGCAAAAGAACTCATGCGAGGAACAACAAATACGCAAAGAGGAATGCATATACTAGAGACAAAATCGGGAAACGAAGAATGAAAGCGATTTAAAGCTACATCAATTTTAGAGCGGCAAAATGAGCTAAGTAACACAAACATTAGCTATCCATTGCGGTAGATAAGCATTCTCATCATACAAGCATTATACTCGCATCATGAAAGCATCGCATAAGCATTTCATGGCATAAACATCGCATACACATTTCATAACGTAATCATTACATAAGCATTATATTTGCACAAGTATTTTACAAAAATTCAGCAGAGTTATTCGAGTTTCGTGAAATTATTCGAGAATTTCGCGAGAATGTGGTTATTTTGCCAAATTATTTTTACAATTATAAGCAACTTGAAGAGATTATATTATCGCATGAGAACAAAGCATGAGACAGAGGCAAGATGAGAATGAAGAAATAACTCGCTCATTCAACACTTTTTCAATGATTATACCCTCATAGATAAAGAACAGAGGCAACTATGGATAACCAAGAAAACATTTTATGTTCTTTATCTTCTCGGCAAGAATCACTTCCAAAGAAGATATTCACCAATGAACAACAAGAATCCTCACCAAAAATGGAATAATAACCCATTATGAACAGAGGCACTACTTCTTATACTTCAAGGATTAATACTTCTTATCCACTTCGCAAAGTTTCGGAACTTCGCGAAAGAATAGAACATAGCATGAGGCAAAGAACATGGAGCAAGAGTTTCGCATAATGGATTCACAATACTTCTTATATTTAGAGGATTAAGTACTTCTTATACTTCTTCAAGGATACTTCATACTTCATACTTCGGGATGGTATTTCTTACTTATTTCACAAAGCTTCGGAACTTCGCAAAAGAATAGAGGCCAGTACGTACTTTTCAAGTCCAGTATTCTTTCGCTAGTTCCTTCATCAATAAAGATCAAAGACTACTACAACAACAGATTTTTTCTTAAAAATCGCTCTTCAAGCAATATTCAAAAAAAAAAGAGGCAAGATGTAGGATCCAAATATCGCAACAACAACACACTTGCGGAATCTTCATCAACAACGTCGCGAAACCGTCGCAAAGTGATTTCAGAGATGGCGTAATAGATGGCGATAATATAAACATGAAGAAAGTGCGAAGATCTTGCGAGAACTAGAGCGTCTGCGAGATTCAACATTTATACTCTTACGAGGATGTCGCAAGGTAAATCTGAAATTAAAGGAAATATTAGTTGTTCATGAGCTGTCATCCACTATGTAAATACTATATAAAGAGGAGAGCAGGAGAGAGAAAGGAGATAGACATTTTTTAGGAGAGAGATATTATTTTAGGAAAGAGAGAAATTATTTTAGAGAGAGATATTTTTAGAGAGAAACTTTATTTTCTTTATGATCTTCTCCCCCAAATAATTAGATCTAGAGCTCTAGAAAATATCCATTAATGGAGACTCTCAATGTAATTCAAATGTAACCTCAACAATCATAGTGAAGAATCGTGGATGTAGATCACATTGATCGAACCACGTAAAAATCTTATGTGTCTATTTAAATTTCTAGCACTTATATTTGAAATTTAGATGATTAATAAGTTTAGATCTAGAAATTATTATCAAGATATAGTGAGGGGTGTAGTGTGGGATTTCCTGCAACTACACCCATGACTCTTCCCTTTGAATGGGTGAATGATCATAACTACGATCCGGAGTCGGGTAAGAAGAAACGTTCCAAAAATTGGTTTGTGCGACGTTCTTTCTATCACGGTCAAGTTGGTCTAGCCTTTGTTGCATGTCTTGTAATACATTCAAAATCTGCATACAACTCGAATAAAGCCAATTAGAAGCAGAATTATCCCACCTAGGTGCTTGACTTACATACCCACTACAAGGTTGTTGTTGGTATGTATGAAAATCACCATAAGGTTCTCTAGGATATGCATCATAGCCAATAAATTGGTTTTGATTGCATCCCATAGATGGTAGGAAATTGTCATAGTGTTGATGAGGTTGAAAATCATATCCATTGCTCCAATATGCTCCTTCCATAATAAGTACCTGAAACAAGAGTTCTCAAAACTATGTTAAAACCAGAAAATAAGAAAAACTAAAAATAAAACTAAAAACAAAAATAAGAAACCAAAAACAAGTGACAACCGCTGCCTCCCAACAATGGGCCAAAATTTGATCGGTTGTCAGCCGACACAAAAATAATTACACTTTCTTACTACTCAAAATATATAATGAAGCAAGGGAAAGAAAGGATCGTTCCCACAGAGAGGACTAAGGTTGTCAAATTGTTTCGGTTTCCTATAAATAACACCGGGGGTTTTCTGATTTTAATATACTAAAATAAAATAAAAGCAAATGAAGAAAAATAAATAAATAAATTCAAAGATGTGAAAGCATTGGTTAAGGATTTCGTTTTCATTCACAAACATGTTTTCAACACAATAACTAGAATTAATATTTTAATCTCAACTTTTATCAAAGGCCCTAGAATACCTTGATTGCAAGTATATCCCGCAAATCTCCTCTTGTCATCAACAAACACATTAAAAGATGCGAATATGAATCCTATCTAAGAGAACAACCTAACGTGTAAAAGCACTAATCAAGTTTAATTCCCTAGATGCATTAAGTTTTATGAAATCAGGCCAATCAAAGCAATCGAACGTGTAAAAGCACTAATCCGATTTAACAAAGGTTATGGTTCACATATGATCATAAGAATATATCACTACAAACTATAATCATATTTATGCTACTTGCAATCAGGAATTATCACTTTTGCGTATAATAACCCTAATCTAGCAATAAAGATGAAAGCAAACTCAATCGATTCGCGACTCGACTAAACAAGCATTCAACTCATATAACAATATTAATGGTGAATCATAAACGATAATATGAGAGAAAACTAATTTATTGAACAAAAA
The DNA here is from genome assembly GCA_023531295.1 of Papaver armeniacum. NCBI lineage: Eukaryota > Viridiplantae > Streptophyta > Magnoliopsida > Ranunculales > Papaveraceae > Papaver > Papaver armeniacum. The sequence goes on along the minus strand of JAJJWW010014665.1, from coordinate 140,536 downwards.
CTCATGTTTGGAAATCCAACTAATCCATAACCAAAAGAAAACTAGGTACTCATATTCATGGAGTTCATAATAAGAATAAAGAGAAGAGTTTTCATGTCTAAACCCTAGACAAAAAATAGAAGAAGAGATATGTCATCAAAGAGAATGGTTTCTTTTATAGGCTTCACCTGGTTCCAAACCGCATGAATGAAAGAACCCAAAAGAAGTCCAAATTCAGAGCCCAAGTCCAACAGATCAAGCTACTGGATCGGCGAGTCGACTCGGCTAACTCGGAAACTGGCCGAGTTCTGACCGATTCCTGGATGTTTCCAGGCCATTCCTTCAGCACAATCACCAACATCACCAGATTTTCTTCTTACTCAATTTCAGCTCACTACACCTGCACATCTGTAATTATACTGCAACCTTCACCGATTCACAATAACACCAAGACAATCAATAACAAGTCATTTATATCATTCCTTTTCTTCTAAAATCAGTCAAAACGCTTCATAAACTTCACCAGAACTTGCTCATATGGCAGCCATCAGTTGCATTCTCCTCCTTGAACTGCGCCTGCAACTGCCATTTCCCTGCAATTCAATGCACTTTTAATTCCTGCAGCTGTAGCTTCTCCATTCTCACTACAAACCTTCTCAGCTACTTCGACAGTAGTCGCCACAACTACATATTCTTGCAACTCAGCTCCTGCTGCTTTCATCTATAAATCACCTGTATTTCATACATTCACAGCCCTGCCAATTCCATTTGAGCTCAAACTGAACCCATACATCTTCAGACTACCACTGCAACTTCTTGTAATTCGACCATATGAGCCTCACCTCCATGCCATCTCCTTCTGCCAGCAACCACCATCTCTGCAGCTGAACTCCACAGCCTTCATCCTTTGTAGTTCACCCATTTTTCCATGTCTGCGGCAGCATCTCTTTCCATTCCTATAATCGCCTTAAGCTTGTCTTACACCTGCAATTGCACAAACCTCATTCTGCTCCTATACCACCGCCAGCTAACCACCATGAGCTACAACCACCAACAATGGCTCAATTCCACAAGTAATTCTAAGTACCAGCACCATCTGAGACTGCAACCGTTCTTGCAGTTCAACCCCTGCATATCTCGACAGCAGCAACTTATACCCTGTGTTGTTCTTGCTCAAATGCAACTACCAGATTCAATTACCATCAGAACTCAGTCTTTAGTAACACGACGGCCTACTCCCGGTAATGCACAGACTCAACACCTCCAATCTGTAGCTGCAATATATCAGCATCATTGCCCGTGTCCTCCAATTCAAACCAATATTCCTTCTAACCATAACAACAACAAATATATTTCGTCTTCCTCCATCTCTAAATTCATCTGGAAATAAATACATTTTCTGCAGCTTCAATAGCCACCACCAGACCCATTGTATCTCCATTGTAATCTCGATCTCTCATTTCCTTGAGCACAAACATCAAAACCCACTTCTTAATTTCAACAACAAACCCTAGATTTGTGATTTCTTCTTATCCATCTCGATAAACCATTTTCCATTAGCAGATCTTATGTAACATCAAACTCAGATTCTTCTTCATCTCCTGAATCAATTTGAACACAAATTCAGCTCCAAAACTCCTTCATTAATCGATTCGGTCCAAACCCCATCTCTGATTCATCGACAGACTAACAATCACAAAACCCATTCTTCAATTCATCATTTAGCAGCTTTTTCAGATCCCCTTTCTTCATAGCAGCAGATACATCCACCGAACCTCATACCCTGATTCTTCGATCTGATTTTAAACTCATCGTTAGCAGTCCAACAGCCGCATCTGTCACATAATCAATTCACACCCACTCTGTTAATTCATCTCTCAATCTTTCTTTCCAACTCTCGATCTGTTTCCTCTCTCGGTTTAATAACAGCGACTGCACTGCTTTTCTTCTTTTCCTCAATTTCATCAAAACAAATAGATGAAATGAATGTCTGAGCCAGCTTAACCTTAGCTTGACACCCCATCACTTCTGCTAAGGGTTAACCAAATTGGAAGCCCCTTAACCTTAGCTTGACTGTATTTAGTACTCCTCTAAATAGAGTTGCCCCTTAACCTTTGGTTTGGCTCCAAACAGTGTTAAGCCTGCGAAATGATTACTTTGCCCTTTTTCGACTCAATTTGGGTGATTTCTTTTTCTTTTCCTCCGTATGACTCCAAAGTAACTACAAAACTCAAAACATGCGTAAAATACATAATTTACAAGAAAAATAGCAAAGAAAGCATATAAACTCGAGATAGTAAATACGGTGTATTCTACACCTATCACAGTGCTTCAGATTAGGAAAGATATTCCAGGCTTGGTTGCTTTCATTTCCAGGTGGTGTCCGGATACCCATACGACCATATGTAGATGGGGTAAAATGACCATCTCCTTAGAGAGCGTGGATGTATTGCTGAATCTTCCCGTGATCGGAAACCTCGATGTTAAGTTATCTGGAGATCAAGAAGAAATGCGCGCCGCCCTGGATGCGAAATCAAAAGGATTCGTTCGGAAGGAAAACGAGGCGAAGTGCTTCTATGACTGGTGGGTATCTCAATGGTTTCCTGACGCGTTAGAGCCGAACCAGAAGAATAGTATACTTCATGTCGCGACGTTCTTGGCTCTTTGGCTATCCAGAGATATTTTTTACGACGGCTCGGGTAAGAAAGAGATAAGACATGAACTTATCAAGTTTGCCATAAAATTAGCAAAAAGCGTCGTTCTCCCTATTGGCGGTTTGTTTCTTGGTTCTCTGTATGCACACTTGGATCAGCTGATTTCGGACATGCGCGCCTTAAATGGCTACATGAAAGTGGGTTCGTATATTCATGCCGCATTTCTCCAGGCATGGTTGTGGGAACATTTCGAGAAGTATGCCCCGAAACCGTTGGCCGTACTTCCCGAGTCTTGGGGTGGCTCTAGGATACTGCGCTGGTCGAACAGGTGTCCAAAGACTGGTTCGAACCTGGTCGGACTTCTTAACAACTCGTACGCGGTTAATTTTCATCCATGGTCTCCAGTGCATACGTCTATAACTTAGATCAGTACCTTTGCTCCCGTTCCGAACATGTCTTTGTCTTCTGATAAAGAGGATCTGAGTGTTGGAGAGATGGTGTTCATGCGAAGCTGCATGCCCGGTCATGTATTATCTTTCTTTCGAAGATCTTGCAAAGCAATCTCTTACAATATCGATAGAGCGACTCGGCATATGGGTTTTGACCAAGGGGTCCCATTCGTTCGTCAGCCGGTTGCTCCAGAAGTCCCGTTGCCAACTGTTCTCGATGCTAGTGTTTTTGTGCCGGGTAAAAGTTTGCCTTTTCTGCGTGCGGAACGAAATCCATCAACAACTTCCAAATATAACATATTTTAGCAGGATGAATTTCTCGTTATCCATGGATTCGTGAATGATGTGGTAGAAAACCGTCGCAGTAGCCTTCTCCTACGGTTTTAGCGGAGCATCCACTGCTGAGGGATCCTTCTTCATCCAAACGAAAATCCGCTAGCCCGGATGTGCACAGTCCCCAAGCAAAGGAGCGAAGGTCTAAAAACCATGCTGGTGGTTTTCAGTCGGGTCCGACGGCTCTTCCGACTTTTAGTTCTTCCAATATGAGGGTACATATGATTTTCTTATTGATTTCAGTTGGATCGTGTATATCCTTGTTTCTTTTCTGAGTATGAGTCTTGTATCTTTCCTAGGGTCTCAGCAGTGTGAACGCCTTTGCCAAACTTGCAAGTATATAGTCAGAAAAAATTACTTCTCGAGACGGAGGGTGGTAGTACCGAGCCTATTCATGGTGATGGGGAAACCGAGAAGGATAAAAGCTCAGAGTCCAAAGATGGCGAGAGTAGTTCTTCCGATAGCAGTGCTGAATCTTCCTCTAGTCGGTCTGAAAGCGAATCAGTGAGTCTTCTCCATGTCCTTCTTCTTCCTTCTCTCTTTTTTTTAAGAGTGTCTAAGCCGTGATATCACAGAGCGAAGCCGGTTCTGAAGATGAACTTAAGAAGGAAACCGGTGAAGACACGGCTTTGTCTCCAGCCGTTTCTTCCAAGCCTGGTAGCTTTGAAACAGAGGCCGATCAAGATGGAAGCGTCGTTGTGACTCAGACAACGAGGATTGCTCATGTGAATGTCGGCGCAATTGTTGTTAGGAATCCTTTGCCAGTTACTGATGCGGTCGCATGCGCTACCTTTGTTCCTCCATACCTGGTTCCTTATCCGGGTCACCTGTTGATTGAGGGATTTAGCGTGCCAGCTAAACATTTGGCGTTATACACCAAAATATGGAAAGCTACGGTCATATTGCCACGACCAAGAAAATTACTAGTCGATACGCGCTGGTCAAGCGTGTGGAGGAATCCTTGTCTTTGATTGACGACATGTGCAACGTGACTGGTCACACGGTTTCTGAGGATGTAATCTTAAGATGGAGGTTTCATCGTGATATGTGCATAAAGTTCGATTTCAATGCTCCTTGGTTCGCTGACGGTTTCTCTGAGGTCGAAAAGTTGCTGGTCGAAACAGTCGAAGGTCCTTCCGCAGACATGGTGAAGAAGCAGGAAGCGGAATTCAAAAAATTGTGTAGGCAGGTGAAGTTGAAAAGGGCGGCTCTCCAGAGCACGAGGGAGGCCTTTGCTAAGAGGAGAAAGCCGATGTTGGAAAACTTTCCTTGAATACACTTCTGTCTTTTGAACTTCTTATTTTTAGTTTTTTTTTTTTTTTTGAAAGGCAAATGGAAACGCCTGGTTTATGGTTTTGATTTTATGGATTTTTGGGTTGACAGATAAATGTTACCTTGATGGTTTTGTATTATTCTTTTGGAATGAATTGTTTAGGAATGAATGTTGTCTTGGTTATGATTTGAAAGTGTTGCAAGCATCCTAGAGAAAACCATGGAACCGTGCGTTTGGTAGATGACATGGGATGAAACATAACATGACTATCGCTTTTTTCATTCTCATGGAAACTTGAAATAACAAACCATGTATCTTGTCTAGGTAAGACTTACTCGGTTACTCAGGTCTCCTGATGAAAATGGGACCTTCCGGGTGTAATACTGAGTTTTATGGGAAGCACCGCCGTGGTTGTAGAAAGTCCCCAGTCGTTACTAAGTTGCATGATAACCGAGTTGCTGATTCTTGGGCGGATCGTTTGCTTCAATTTTCTGGGAAGTCCCCAGTCATCCCTTGTCGTGTCATGACTGATAATCGATCCGTCTGGTAACTGAGTCGTCGACCCTTGAGCGGATCGCCTGCTTCTACCATCTTGATGTCTGGGTCTAAGCATGAGATCGATGGTCGAAGATTGACATTGTAACCGAAAGATCAATCTCTCACTGTGGTCGCCAATTGTTTGTTGGTGAAAATGGTTTCTGCTGATTTCGGTAATTTCGGGTGTGTGGGTGAGAAACGAATTTAAAACCTAAACAATGTAATGCAAGGGAGTACTTTAGATTCGCGAGATCAATCTGTACAAGTCCGGCCTAAACCAAGAAATGGTCGTTCCAGACTTGCTTCGGTCACAAAGTGGAGGAGAATGGGTTGGTTTTGGGGAGGGAAGCAAGGAAAGTGATGAGATCAGAATAGTTGATTCTGGAAGGGTAGTTGTGTAACGACTTGTATCGTAAAGTGGGAAGCTAACGTATGAAAAGCTAGCAAACGTTTTCTGAGTGGTGTATGCTCCTGACTGAACTTGTTGTTCGGTGGAAATAGGTAAGACTTATTTATACAAGTCGAAGTGAAACGTACTCCGGTCTCATTAAGGAATGGAAAAATGGGTGAATAAATGGGAGGAGGTGGTAACGTTAACGCATGGAAATGATGTTCCATAAAACCGTTAACGCATGGAATTGATGTTCCATAAAACCGCTAACGCATGGAATTGATGTTCCATGAAAAGAACGTTTCACCATTAACTCCTCGTATTTACTAACCGCCTCATCCTTATGACACTTCCTTATGACGGGCGTCGTGTACGCCACAAGACCGAAACCGCCAAACCAATACCCAAAGAGGATCCCCCAATTTGTGATATTTGTTGATGTCTCGAATGTTTTTGTGGAAAACATGTAGCATGTTGTTGTTGCCTGGCAAGTCGCACTGGGGAGACTTGCTAGCTTGGTGACCTTCGACGGTCGAGATTTTGCATCTCAAGAGGAAAGATAGCCGTTGATCGTTGCACGCTTTCGTTTTGGTAGCCGCGTAGGGAAGGCCAACATGGTGGCGCGTCTAGGTTGGCATGGCATGGTTTGGCGTGGCCAAACCTAGGTTTTCAGGCCAAAGGTTACCATGCGTCGTCTGGTAACCTTGGATGGCTAGGATTTGCTCATGGGATTGAAGGGGGACCGTGGATCGTCGCACGCCTTCGTTTTTGGTAGCCGTGTAGGGAAGGCCAGCATGGTGGCACGACTAGGTTGGCTTGCCGTTGGCATGGCATGGTTTAGCGTAGCCAAACTTAGGTTTTCGGTCCAAAGGTTACCATGCGTCGTCTGGTAACCTTTGATGGCTAGGATTTGCTCATGGGATTGAAGGTGGACCGTGGATCGTCGCACGCCTTCGTTTTTGGTAGCCGCGTAGGGAAGGCCAGCATGGTGGCGCGGCTAAGTTGGCATGCCGTTGGAATGGCATGGTTTGGCGTGGCCAAACTTAGGTTTACGGGCCAAAGGTTACCATGCGCCGTCTGGTAACCTTGGATGGCTAGGATTTGCTCCTGGGATTGAAGGGGGACCGTTGATCGTCGCACGCCTTCGTTTTTGGTAGCCGCGTAGGGAAAGCCAACATGGTGGCTCGGCTAGGTGTGTTTGGCATGTGGGGCCAAGGGCTTAGCATGCCGTTGGCACATGGCGCGGCTAGCACGGCTAGGGCCAAGGCAAGGTGCGGTTTGGCTTGGCATGTGGGGCCAAGGGTTTGGCGTGAATGGTTTGGCTTGGCATGGCGGGGCCAAGGGCTTGGCATGCCATGGGCGCATGGTGCGGCTAGCATGGCTAGGGCCAAGGCAAGGTGCGGTTTGGCTTGGCATGTGGGGCCAAGGGTTTGGCGTGAATGGTTTGGCTTGGCATGGTGGGGCCAAGAGCTTGGCATGCCATGGGCGCATGGTGCGGCTAGCATGGCTAGGTCCAAGGCAAGGTGCGGTTTGGCTTGGTATGTGGGGCCAAGGGTTTGGCGTGAATGGTTTGGCTTGGCATGGCGGGGCCAAGGGCTTGGCATGCCATGGGCGCATGGTACGGCTAGCATGGCTAGGGCCAAGGTAAGGTGCGGTTTGGCTTGGCATGTGGGGCCAAAGGTTTGGTAGGTGCGACTAGCATGGCTAGGGCCAAGGCAAGGTGCGGTTTGGCTTGGCATGGTAGGGGCTAAGGGTTTGGCATGCCATGGGCGCATGGTGCGTCTAGCATGGCTAGGGCCAAGGCAAGGTGCGGTTTGGCTTGGCATGTGGGGCCAAGGGTTTGGTAGGTGTGGCTAGCATGGCTAGGGCCAAGGGCTTGGCATGCCGTGGGCGCATGGTGCGGCTAGCATGGCTAGGGCCAAGGCAAGGTGCGGTTTGGCTTGGCATGGTGGGGCCAAGGGTTTGGCATGCCGTAGGCACATGGCGCGGCTAGCATGGCTAGGGACAAGGCAAGGTGCGGTTTGGCTTGGCATGTGGGGCCAAGGGTTTGGTAGGTGTGGCTAGCATGGCTAGGGCCAAGGCAAGGTGCGGTTTGGCTTGGCATGGTGGGGACAAGGATTTGGCATGTCGTTGGCACATGGCGTGGTGGGTGTGGCTGGCACGGTTTGCCATTGGCACAAGGGTGCGGCTAGCATGGTTAGCATGCCTTGGCGCGGTGGGTGTGGCTGGCACGATTTTCCATTGGCACAAGAGTACGGCTAGCATGGTTGGCATGCCTTGGCGCGGTGGGTGTGGTTGGCACGGTTCACCATTGGCACGAGGGTGCTTGGGAATTAGGGTTTTGGCCTATCGAAACCTTAATTAGTAATTAATTAGAAAAAAGGTACCCTGGTAATTTTCTCGCAGACATATTAAAGGGTTCAATAAATGCGTTTAAGTACTGTGACGTCACTGTCTGGCTAGGGTTTTACGATTTTAACCCTAAGCTAAAAACCTCCATCAACAGATGGATGAAGACGAATCAATTCGTGAAAATCCCTTTTCAAGACAAGAAAACTTTTTGCGGAAAGATTTTTCTAAAATTTTGTAAAGAAATTGGTAACCCCAATAAACGTGATGCCGAAGGGTTGTCCCATCGTTTTCACGTAATTAGCAAAGATGTTACTGAATACATAGGTTTGGTCATGTAAATATAGTGCTCCAAAAGAAGTGGTGAAGATGAACTGGATGTGGAACGAAAATATCGGGAAGAGTGGCAAAGATCCCACAAAACTGGTTTCCAACATGAATCTTGTTTCACCATTCTGAAGATGCTATACAAGTTTAATCCTTACTTGTTGGAAGGTAATCAAGTGCCTGCGAGATCACCACATGGTCCAATCTCGCAGGATTTTCAGAAAGATGTGCCTGCTTCCTTCCCAGAAGAAAATGGATCTCTGTATATAGGGTCTCCGAGTAGTCAGGAACAACACAACACAAGTCTGTACGTTAATACAACGTCAAGAGAATAAGAGGGTCAAAAAGATGTAAAATCAGCGAGAGACGCAGCCCAAAAACCAGCAGCAGAAGAAGGTTCACACGAATTCAACTATTTTTAATACAAGAAATTTGAGCAAAATGTAGAACAATATAGAAGTACGGATTGTGGCATTGCGATAAGGCTACTTCGAAATAGTCGTCTTTCGCGAGAGAAACACTGCAGATATTTTAATATGAACAAGCTACTCTCCTTGAACACTTCAACAATAAATGAACGACAACTTGCTATATGGACCAAAGAAATGGTTAAGGCGGAATAACAAGTCCCTGAACAACCCGGCGGTATGAGAATGAGAAAGACGATGTCAATGCTGATGATGCCTCGTAAGAAGACGAAGATGAATACATCCTTGATTAGATGTTGTTATTCTTAACTGATACTTAGTAGTTAAGTTTAATTTAATTGTAATGATTCAGTTAAAATTACTTTTATTGAAATTGTTGTAATTTTTATTTTAAGTTTAGTCTCTCTGCATAAAAATAAATTCAAAAACAAACAACATTAAATTAAAAAACATGTAATAAATGGGCTAGACAGCACAACACGGCACATCAAGATTATTTTTCTAGCACATCATCGCACGCCATTTAACATGGTACGAAACACATATGAATCTCTAACACATATCAGCACATCATGACTAAGCACGTGACTTCGTGGACTGGGCTATGCCAGACTGGCCCTTTTTGCACCTCTAAGCGCATGCAACTACAATATTCAATCGCACATGTATACATGGTTCAAATACATCTGGAATACACCTAAAATGAGACCTTATAATACATTAATATATATTCGATTATTTTTTTAATACTAAAAGAACAAAATTAATTCAAATTAGGGAAAAATGAAAAACATAAAATGTTCAATATTTTGGGAGTTAGATATAACATTAGCCATTAGGAAATAAGAATGATCAGGAATAGTGGACATTCTTACAACACCCCTTTTGAGACAGAGCAACCTGTTATCAAACATGAGTACTCACTTTATTCAAGCTAACACAGATGAAGAAAAACAAGACGTACGACAAACATGAGAAAAATCAAATTAAACACTACATATAATAACTCTGATAGATAGAGCCGTACGTCTTCGATCTTTTGACGAATCTAGCTAGCAAAAATGATCATATGTTTACCCTAGTTACCCAAAAAACTGCATTCGGAAAATGGGTCATATGACCAAATCCCATAAAGTGTGGGAGTAATGGACTTGTAAAATATAGGTCTGGGTGAAAAAGACATAGGAAATATTAGCCATATATACCCGTTCCTTTAAACTTTATTCTTTTTCTTATCATTTTCTCTCTCCTATTTATTTTCTCTCTCTACAAGTAAAATTAATCGCGAGAAATGTCTTAAGTTCTAAAATATAAGTCGGATTTTAATAAAATTTATATTTTTGGAAAGGGCTCGAAAATCTCTATAAAACAAGATCCCCAGGTGCAACTTGGCAAAATTTTATTTCCTATGAAATATGTATTATGCACCCAAGTGCAACTTGGCCAAAATTTATTTCATACAATAACATGCATTATGCACCCAGGTGCAACCTGGCCAAAATTTATTTTCTATAAGCACATGCATTATGCAGTCATGTGCAACCTAGCCAAAATCTATATTTCCTATATGAATATGTATTATGCACTTGGGTGCATCTTGTGTAATTCGTAGACAAGTATTAAAGAAGAAAAGAAGAAAAATAAGAGGAACAACTAAAAAATTCAAAAAAAAATAGGCATTATGCACCCAGGTGCAACCAGGCCATAAACTATTTCCTACATAAATATGCATTATGCACTCGGGCGGATCTTGTGTACTTTGTGGATAAATCTAGATTTATCCTAGTAATCACCTGCAATATATTGTACACAACCAAAATGACTAATTCATGATCTCGAACGCTAAATCCACCACCATTACCATAACATTGACTATCAAAAGATCAACCAAAAATAATTATTGAGAAGAAAATTAAAATAAGAGGAACAATAAAACAAAGTTAGAAAAAAGTACACTAGATGCGCTCAGGTGCATCTAGTGTACTTCGTGGATAAATTTAGGTTTATCCTAGTAATCACCTACAATATATGATACACAACCAAAATTACTAGTTCGTGATCTTGATCAATAAACTCACCACCATTACCATCACATTCACCATTAAAACATCAACCAAAAGCAAGTATTAAAAAAGAAAAAAGAAGTGAGGAACAACAAAAAAACCAAAAAATATACATTATACACTTGGGTGCATCTAGACCAAAACTTATTTTTCTATCAGAATATATATTATGCACTCAGGTGCATCCTGTGTATTTCTCAGATTATTACTTGCAGCCAATAATCGAGACTAACAGTTTACAATACGCACCATCCATGTGTAATCACAACCCCATTTATGAATCGTTGAAGTCTACATTTTTATCTCCATTAACATCTCAAAAATCGAATCAATTTAAGTTTATACAAAGAAACCCACCCCCCAAATCAATAAAATCTTTCCCATAGGCTCTAACTTTATTTCCTTCATTAGCTCCAAACCTATAGCGCATGCAGTTGTCTTCACAATTGTACACCCTGGTAATCAATTGAACGTACTGCTATTGTGTTAGATCTTCTTGGGAATTTCGTAGTGGGAGAGACATGATGATGATGAGTGTAGTGACATCATCAACAATAAACATCACATACATTTCTGAATCAATAATTTGTATACAGACAAAGATGCTCGGAGAAGATCAATACTATTTGCTACTTCAATGATAGTGGAAATCTGGTGGCAGTTTGGGTTGTGAGGAAGAAATCAGGAAAACCCAACGAATATCACGAAATTAGGATGAAAACCCACCGGAAATCATGAAATTAGATCGGATCAAAGAAATCTTGAAAACCCAACTAAAAAAGGGAGAATATATTAGATTGGAGAAGATCACACATGTTAAAGAGATTTTCCATATGTTCACCTGCGTGATTCGGACTTCTATCCCTAGTTTATAAATCAACAGTAGATGACTGACCAAAAACTGGAGACGGAAGGATATTATAGTCAGGTATTAAAAAGTCCAGACAAAAGATTGGGTGGAATGCCCAAATTTGGCTATTAGAACACAGTATCTTTTAGATTCTGGTTATTAAAATATTGTCACTATTTTACTTGTCTTTTAGACCCAAGAATTCAAATTCAAGGGCTAATTAACCAAAAAAATGCATTATGATTAGGCTTAACATAACCTCCATTATCTGGGCCAACGTGACTTCCATAATTACCATGGGGGAGTGCCACTCTCTTTCTCTTCTGAAAAAAGCCTTCCAATTTCTTGACCGGTACACCTTCACCCAAAATAATGGAATAAATGGATTAAATGACTATCAAAATAGAAATGGATTAACATATACAATTACCATATTGTATCACTAATGGAATCAGCTTCAGGCATTTCGACAGTAGAAGAAGCCACAATATCAGAAGATATCATTATTATCAGGAGCCATGGAGAAAATCTTGGCGACGGAGAAACTTTTTGCCATTTTTTATTCTCTTAAATAGATGAACTTAAACCTTTGTCACAATGACACTCACAAATACAATTAGTGATATTTAGATGCACTTCAACACCTCTAGTATTTATAGCATACAACATATATACATATATACACACGCCGCAAGCTCACTACTAACAAACTTAGGTTAAAAGCAAATAGTCGGTGCATCAACACGAGATGACCAGATATCGTGGCGAGAGATGTGCCTGATTTAAAGATTGAATTTCATATTTGAATCAAGAACACTTACTCACTAATGCCATAGCAAACATGTGTTGATTTTTCCGACGGGAAAGGTTATATTAAGAAGAACAATGAGCTGGACTAGCCAACCAAGTACACGAAACAGATAACGACTCTCAACAAACACTGAAAGACCGAAATACTTCTTCACAACAAAAATAATACAGACTAAAGCAATCAAAAATAAAGAACCAGCTCCTGATGATCGAAGCCTGCAACACATAACATACAACAAATTTGAAGAACAATCGCCGCCAAACTGCTAACTACAAAACAGTGTCAATCTAAGACGCGCCATTATGAGACCTGCTCCCATAATCCGTGATGTAGAAACTATAGACCCCGATGCCAGAACTGGGATTCCGTGCAGTTGGACAAATATCCATTGGTTCCTGATGTAATGATCCGTCTCTCCGCCGATACTGTCCCCACTTAGTCACTGCGGATATCCGATAGTGTGGGGTTTTCAACGGGAATTGCTGCGGTATCCAGCAGAAACTTCCCAGGAGGTCACCCATCCCTGGATTACTCCCACCCGAGCACACTTAACTGCAGAGTTTTCTTCCAACTCTGGAGCCAATTGTGATGAAAAGGCCTCGGAGTTAAGAAAGGACAAACCATTACTTATATTCCATTCGGCCAACCACTACCGCATATCGGGGTATTACAATACCACCATCTTAAATTGGAGCTGACCTCGGCTCCTGAATATACACAAGCCTAGATCTCCGACGTTCCCTGCCCCTCATGAGAAGCACCTGGACCAACCCCGTCCAACGTACCTTCCCACCCTCGGCAGGTGACCCTTCGTCGGCTCTGATACCATCGTAATGACCTTCCCACCCTCGGCACCTTGCGAATATATTTTGGATACATATCGTGTAGGGAAAAACCTTATCATTTAAATTTGTCGCGCCCTAGATCTATGATCAAAATATCTTAGATGAAGCATCACGATATCAGTTCCATGAACTAAACACCAATTTTTATATAAATGTTCACCTGTCAAAACAATCCGAAGTGTAAATAGATACCATAACATCACTTAACATTTGAGGCACTATAAACAACCAATTTTCCATTTCATATGAATGCAAACTTGTTTGAATACACATGCATGCTACTCCACCGTCGTAACTGCTACTGCATTGCAATTAATCAACAAGCATACAGACGATGAAGTAGGTTTGTGTATCCTACATTCTTATATATTTCGGAGTACTGCAACAATTAACTCCTATAGTTTATCCAGAACATATCCGATTCCTGGAGTATTTTTGATGTGAACAGAACCATATATATTAGTTTAGGACATCAATCAAAAAAGATAGTTGTCGGCAGTAGTAAATGACTATAGAATTTTGAATATGTTCTGGATAAACTAGAGGAGTTAATTGTTGCAGTACTCTTTAGTCGGCCGTACTAACACACCAATAGAGAGAGGATGGGAAGTTCGACCCCAAAAAAGAAAAAAGAAAAGAAATTGATAGGGAAAGCTTAGTATTAAATCAACCCAATATTGAACCGTTGTCAAATATCCTAGATCAAATCAGCTTTCTCTCTAGTAAAAGTGGCTTTCCCCTTATTAATTTTCTAAAACAAAGTAGATACTTCCATTTAGAAAATAAAATCAATTAATTACGTACAACAATAAAATCTTTTTATTGGAGCATACAACAATATAATCAACCAAAATAAAATCAATCAAATTATTCTCCTAGCTCATATGGTCATCCCCGTTCCCCAAAGCTTCATGCATTCCAGGAGGTCCCAGTTTTGAGTCCCCAATGGCGTAATATTGCAGGAATTAACATGGAAGGTAGAGTTAGTTTTCCCCCTTGTGACACAATCTCAGCCCCCCATCCGATTCGGCTCCCTTGGATAGGTTACTCACGAGGCTCGCTGGTAGGCTAGCTAGCACAGCAACCTATTCATGTTAATGTAGTAGTATGTCGTTGGAGCTTAGCTTGTTAGGCTTCCAACTAGTTTCATGTAATAATCGTTATTCAATAATATCTATTCTATTATATAAATCCAACACCCCTTAGCAACAGTAACTGAAGCTGCAATTTTCAGTTTCCAGTTTTTCCCTTGACTTTATCTTATTTTAGAAATTACCAATAGGTACTAATATAATGGGCCTAGTTAATGGCTGGTCCACCCATTAACAAGCTATAATAGGAGGTCCATAATTTAATAGGAAAAAAAATTTTGGACCCAAAATTTTATTCTCGGGTCCTATACACGTGCAAGATTTATATGACGCATTTTAAAATTTCCCAAAATACCCTCCTGCAGATAAAAGCACAGTAAATATCTCTTTCATTTCTATTTATTTCTCTCAATTTGAGTTTCAGAGAAGAGCTCCAGCGATGAAGATCTTTTGAGATCCTTGATTGATTCGTGATTTGATTATATTGGTTTCTTTTTGTTGACTTTAGGGTTTTTTTCACTTTAGTTTTACGTATGAACCATCAGTACGTAAATGTTGTACTGACAAAATACATAGTTTTAAGCAGTATAGCATAACTGCACTCATATTTCTAAGCAGTACTATGGAACTGTACTCGATTTTCTCAGTACATATATTACACACTTGTTTATTTGATTGGGATTTTTAGTTTATTCACGGTGCATAGATTTTGTACTGCCTAATTGCTAGGTTATAATTTTGCTTCTGTGTTAATGTGTGCATCATTATGCTGCTATTTGTCCTGACACCTCTCCAATTTGCAGGTTTTCATTGCTAGAGCATATTTTACTATTTTCTCAAGAGAATGTTTATACTGCAGTTATTGAGGTAAAAATCTTCTTTTGTCCTACTCGTTGCTATATATTATGGATGAGTTTTAATCTCCCGAGCAGTGGGTAAACGATGCACTTCAGAAAAATCAGTGCATAATCGCCACACTCTTGGAAAATAACAGTGCATATATGCTACACTATGGAGAAATCACAGTACGTATATGTTGCACTGCGGAAAAAAAAAGTGAATATATGTTGTACTGTGTTGCTTTGAGTACATTTCATCTCTACCGTGTTAATAAAGTGTATATATCATGGTTTTTTGTCGTTCTAGTTTACGAGTTAATATGCAATGTATATAGTACAATTTGGACAACTCGTACATTCATGTTGGATACAAATACCAAAATATGGCAAGAAATGCCTTCTTTACCTGTACCTAGGTAGTAATATCATGATCAATCCCTCAATTCGTGGTTTTGAAACATTGCATGGTTTGACATCGTCCATAAGTATCTTTTTCATCATCTAGGCTCACGATTGCAAATAAAAATATGCGACAACAATTCCAAGATCATGTTTAGGCAACATATGTTGTTAGAATGGCATTTTTTTTATAAACTACCCTGATGGGACAATACATTCTTCTACTAGGTTCATGTACTCAATTAAAGATGGATCATTGGGTCCAATCGAATTGTATTATGGTATTAACAATGTTTAAAATGTATTTTTTGCAGGATTAATGTGGAAACCGACATCCATTGGAATGGAAGCACTAACGAATAGCTAACTATGGAAAAGAAGAATAGTATACCGCATCCTCGTCTTCTAAGAGATCCTCAGTAGCAAGGAAAAATGCTTACAAATATTTAATTTTAATTAAACAAGAGATTTATTGTTAGACACTTGTACTTGTTATATGAAGCCCATTTTTTTAGTAACTGTACCTTTAAATTTCGTCGCAGAGAAGAATCATTTGCTTAAATGTGCTCACAAAATTATTAGTTGCTTAACCAACATAATGCAAGAGTATATTGTCTCATTCTATGAGAACTTTATCTATGGTTTTAGGCAGTGCGTCATAAATGCACTAAAAATCGACCTAGTCTTTTTGAGTACAACCAATATGTACTAGAAATTAGTAATGTCAAACTTGGCCTAGTTTTTTGTCGCTATAGCTAAAATGTACTGACAGTTGATGTTGTCAAAATTATACTTTTGTTCTTTCTTTAATATAGACTATATATACTGACAGGTGATACTGAAAAGATCAACCAAGTTCAACAGTTGACATTATCAAAATCAACCAAGTTTTGTTTAGTATGTACTGGCAGTTGATATTATA
The DNA here is from genome assembly GCA_023531295.1 of Papaver armeniacum. Lineage (NCBI taxonomy): Eukaryota > Viridiplantae > Streptophyta > Magnoliopsida > Ranunculales > Papaveraceae > Papaver > Papaver armeniacum. Next base: position 123,996 of record JAJJWW010014665.1, on the reverse strand, counting down.
AAAATCAACCTAGGATTTTTTCAGTAAAGCTGGTATGTATGGACAGTCAACAATGTCAAAATCGGCCTAGTTTGTTTCAGTACAGCCAATATGTACTTACATTGCAAAACAAAATCAAAGAAGTATAGCAGATATGTACTGAGATATTTCACTCGGTATCGTGGTGTAGCGCAACTGTACTTTTTAAGCGAAAGAACAACCTAACCGCATCAAACATTCCTACATGATTGAAACTTAATAGAGATTATTTGTGATTTTCTAAAGTGAAACCAAAGCTGTACAATAGATATGTACCTGAATCTCTGAAAATAACAAAACTAAACCATTTTTTTTTCAATACATCATATATGTATTGTTGAATCACAGTGTTAAAATAAATAAAAAATTAATAAAAGGACTTGGTTTTTTACAGTGAAACCAATATTCAGTAATGTAAATCAATTTTTTTTTTGTTTTGTAACCGTGCAAGCAATATTCACTGACAATGCATCTCCTTATCCAAAAATGAGACCTCTTCGTACTTGACATCTCGCCCAACCTAAAAATTGTTGCTACTTTTCATCTCCCCTAATCCAACTTTTTCCAAAAATGCACTGATCCGAATCCAACTTCTTCCATGAAGTCTTTATCATGGGAAACGACCACCTGCACGCAGAAACACCTTTATTAATTAAGCATTTATCTAAGAAACTAAATCCTATGTCTTAGCATAAGTATATTGGCAAGGTAATTTGAAGCTTCGTGCATACATACTCATGATTTCTCCCTATGGATAAGTGTCGGGTAACAAAAATGCATGAACGATGTGCTCTAGGAAAATCACAATGCTTGGTTAGCTCTAAATCCCCTTTTATGAATATTTTTTTAGTAGAACATATGTATCATATTCGTCAAAATAAACTTGTTTTTTTTCCCAGTATACCATATAAGTAATGCGGATTCAAACTATTAAAAGCAAAAGAGGCTTTCAAACATGCATTGATAGACCATATTCGTTGAAATAAACTAGGTTTTTCTTCAAAATACTATATATGTATTGCGGATTCATACTATCAAAAGCAAAAGAGGCTTCCAAATATGCATATTCATCGAAATAAACTAGTTTTTTTTTTTTTTTTTACAGTACATCATATATGTACTGCCGATCCATAATAGTCAAATTAAACTAGGTTTTTCTGAGTACATTATATATGTACTATTGGATCCCAGTGTCAAAAACCAATTACAGTTTATGGCGATAGGTATTTAAGCATAAAGTAGGTTATTCCTTTAACACGTCGTATATGTATTATTGATTTAATGTCAAAAAAAAAATACAGAAAACAAAAGTATAATAAATACATTGTCATACCTTTTGCTATAACTTTTTTGGGCAGATGGAGATGTAGATTTATTCTCCAACTTCTTAATTCATATCTAGCTAGGTCATCTACGGTGATAAATACAGTGATCAAATAGAGTTTTTTTGATGATTTAATATGATTTCTTCACTACCGATCAAGGTTTTGATGATTCTTGTTTCTATTTTTTATTCATTTTTGATAGATCAAATGCGGACCTAGGTTGTGATGATTTTTGTTTTCGTCTTTCTACCCTTTCGATGGATCAATAGAAGATTTCTAGGGTTCCGTTGAATTTTTTTTTCCGCTTTCCTCTGGAGTTCGCACGTTTGGAGCAGGGGTTGTATACGTCTGTTTGTAAGTGAAAATGGTTTCGGCTGATTTTGGTAATTGCGGGTGTGCAGGTGAGAAACAATTTAAATCCTAAACAATGTACTGCAATGGAGTACTTTAGATTCGAGAGATCAATCTGTACAAGTCCGGCCTAAACCAAGAAATGGCCGTTCTCTGTAGTTGCAGGAAATCCCACACTACACCCCTCACTATATCTTGATAATAATTTCTAGATCTAAACTTATTTGATATGAAAATGAAGATAAAAATGCTAAAATTGTAAAATGGACACAAGGATTTTTTACGTGGTTCGATCAATGTGATCTACCTCCACGATTCTTCACTATGATTTTTGAGGTTACATAAGAATTAGATTTACAATCTCCATTAATGGATATTTTGTAGAGCTCTAGATCTAATTTTAGGTGAAGAAGATGATAAAGAAAATAAAGCCTTTCTCTCTCCAAAATTATTCTCTCTTTACAAAAATGTCTCTCTCCTTCTCTCTCCTGCTCTCCTCTTTATATAGGATATTACATAGTGGATGACAGCTCACATACAGCTCAAATTCTCGCGAGCCCTTTAATAATTTCGCAGGCTCTCGCTACCTTCTCGCGAGCCCTTTAATAATTTCGCAGGCTCTCGCTACCTTCTCGCGAGACATTCTCGCGAGCCCTTGCTACATTCTCGCGAGTTATGGAAAATAATGAATCTCGCAAGCTCTTCTCGCGAGTTAATGAAATAATGAATCTCGCAAGCTATTCTCGCGAGTTAAGAAAATAATTGAATCTCGCACGCTAAGAAAATATGTTGTGCGATATTTGAATCCTACATCTTTCCTCTTTTTCCTTGAATATTGCTTGAAGAGCATTCTTTAAGGAAAAATCCGTTGTTGATGTAATCTTTGATCTTTGTTTGATGAAGGAACGAGCGGAAGAATACTGTACTTGAAAAGTACGTACTTGCCTCTATTCTTTTGCGAAGTTCCGAAGCTTTGCGAAGTAAATAAGAAATACCATCCCGAAGTATATGAAATATGAAGTATCCTTGAAGAAGTATAAGAAGTACTTAATCCTCTAAATATAAGAAGTATTGCGAATCCATTATGTGAAACTCTCGCTCCATGTTCTTTGCCTCATGCTATGCTCTATTCTTTCTCGAAGTTCCGAAACTTTGCGAAGTGAATAAGAAGTATTAATCCTTGAAGTATAAGAAGTATTGCCTCTGTTCATGCGAAGTTATTATTCCATTTTTAGTGAGGATTCTTGTTGTTCATTGGTGAATATCTTCTTTGGAAGTGATTCTTGCCGAGAAGATGAAGAACATAAAATGTTTTCTTGGTTATCCATAGTTGCCTCTGTTCTTTATCTATGAGGGTATAATCCTTGAGAAAGTGTTGATTGAGCAAACTTTTTTTGCATTCTTATTTTTCCTCTGTCTCATGCATTGTGCTCATGCGATAGTATAATCTCTTCAAGTTTCTTATCTTATCTTGTGAAATAATTGCATTCTGCAAAATTCTTAATAATTCTGCAAAATTCTGAATATCTCTGCGAAGTTTTGAATAATTCCGCAAAACTCTGAATACTATTTTGAGAGATTCTAAATGATATTGTTGAGAGATTTTAAATAACACTCTTGAGAGATTATGAATATCACTGCTGCGAGATTCTGAAATATCTTTCTTTGGACATAATGCTTGTGTAATGATTATGTTATGAAATGTGTATGCGATGTTTATGCCATGAAATGCTTATGCGATGCTTTCATGATGCAAGTATGATGCTTGTATGATGAGAATGCTTATCTACTGCAATGTATAGCTAATGTTTGTGTTACTTAGCTCATTTTACCGCTCTAAAATTGATGTAGCTTTAAATCGCTTCCATTCTTGATTTCTCTGGTTTTATCTTCAGTATATCCTTCTTCGCGTATTTATTGTTCCTCGCAAGTTATTTTGTTTGTGCTTCATTTTTTCTTATTCCTGCAATTCAAAATGCTTATGTTGAATTCTGTCATTGCGACAAGATCGCAGGACGTCTTTACATTTTCATGTAATGACCCATTGGTCTTGCCTTATCTTTTTTCTTGTGTGGTCTTATTTTGCCTTCCTAGTTAAAGGTCTTATTTTGCCACCCCTCGTTTTTTGCAACAATATGACAGGCCTAAATATTCTTGCGAACATAAAGCCCCATGACATTGTTAGTCTTGCGACGAAATCGCAGGACGTCGTTACACTTTCATGTAAAGACCCATTGATCTCGTCTTATCATTTCTTAGTATTATTGCCTCTGCAGGATGTTTTAGTTGCGACAATATGACAGGCCTAAATATCCTTGCGAACATAAAGCCCCATGACATTGCCGTCCTGCGAAGAAATCGCAGGACGTCCGCACACTTTCATGTACAGACCCATTGATCTCGCCTTACCCTCGCGTTAGTATTGTTGCCTCTTCAGGATCATTGCACAAATATGACAAGCCTAAGTTTCCTTGCGAAAACAGAGCCTCATGACATTTGCGTCTGTTTTGACACTCTCCCTAATGGAGGGTGTCGCCCTTATCATCTCCCGGTTGCCCCTTCAAGGAGGCGTACATCAGCCATACAAGGCTAGCTCCTCCCATCCGGTCTTAACAACAACCAGTTGTTTTCGCAGCCTCTTATCCCTTATACCTATAGGGTTTATGGTTACAAAGCTGCACCCTAAGTGGAGTTTTCTTCGGGCGAGTGCAAAGATGCGCCAAGACTTGTCAAGAGTGGTAAGGAAGTTCCATGCTCCCGCACTCTTGACTCAACCGTGTACCTCGGCGCCTTGATCATACGCCGACTCCTTGAAAGAGACCCTCGGTCGCCCAACCAGGTATAACCTACATATATAGTTGGGAATCCAAGGTACCTCTTCCGGATAGGCTTTCATGGGCCCCAAATCTCCATGACTCGGTTCCGGGAGCGGTGTAACCTTTTCCCGAGCCATGTCAAGAGATACCCCCTTATATGACGCACTTTAGGTCTTACATTTGCCTCTTACGAAATATCATTCGCGAACTAGGGTGTACGCCATAAAGGTTCGTCCCATTCACTTACTTATTCATTTTTTGTCAATTCATTCAATCATTCATTTTTGATTATCTCTTCTCATTATCTTTGCGAAATTATCGCATGTCTTCATTCTTTCATTCATTTCTTCATTTCTCGTCACTTCTTTCATTCATTCTCATAATATCATATCATTTGCGATTTGTCATTGTTGTTGTCTCTTGCGAAGTATATGATTTGCTTGCGAAGCTATCATCCTTGAAATGTATGAACGTCGCATAAAATATAAATATCTCGCAGCAAAAAGAATTGTGAGAAATGAGATTTGAACCCTTGACCTGCCTCTTGCATATTCTCGCACCATACCAACTTTCCTAACCCTCATTTGCGAGATTAAGTTGCGAGATAATCATCAACTTTCTTCTTTGCGAGATAAGCAATGTCTGTGTGAAGTTTTGCATAACAAAAATAAATGTGCGAGAGCAAGAATTGATCCTGCGACCTTCTGCTCGCGTTCATGCCTCCTGACCAATTGTGCTAGCCAAGCCTCTGCGAAGTGTTTCTGCGAAATAATCACCTACTTTCTTCTTGCGAGATACTGTTGCAAAAAATTCATACAAAATATGGACGTTCAATGGGACTTGAACTCGCGACCATGGACTCATTAATTTCGCAGGTGACCAACTGTGCTGCCTCTTGTTTGCGAAAGAATGAAACAACCTTGCGAAATTATCCATTTTTTCCCTTCTTTGCGAAGCAAAAAATTCTTTGCGAGGATGGAGATTCGAACCCGCGACCTTAAGCTTCTCATGTTCGCTCATGACCAATTATGCTACTCCTCCTGTGCGAAAGGATCGCAGAATGCTAATACATGACTTATATTCACCCTTTGATATTCAAGGAAAAAGATGACAAAAATTCTTCGCGAAGGGTAAGACTCGAACTCGCGACCTTATGTTTATACTCTTCGCCAGTGACCAATTGTGCTAGCTGCTGTTTGTGAAAGAAACACACAATACTATAACTTTATTCACTTCTTCGCTCTCGGAAGTTCAAAAATATGTAAAAGGTGGGATTCGAACTCGCAACCCCAAGCTTATTCTCTTCGCGAATGACCATCTGGGCTACTTGCTGCTTGCGAAGGAAACACACAATGCTATAGCTTTATTCCATTTTTTTCCTCTTGAAAGTTAAAATATATTTGAAAAAATATGACTGTGGCGAGATTTGATCTTGCGACATCAAGCTTCTTCGCTCCAACTCAAACCATCTGTGCGAGCTTCTTTTTGTGATAAAATTCACAGCGTTTTGTTCTTATCCTTTTCTTCGTTCTTCCTTAATTTCCTTCAACAATTTTCCTCTTTTCTTTTTCTCCTAATATGAAATCTTCCATTAAAAAATTAGCTTTCTTCCTTGAATTTCATCACAAAGAACCTATTTTTTTCTCTTCCTCTTTTCATGTCCTTGAATTGTTGACGGTGTTTTCTCCCTGAAAGTGTGATTTCTTCCATAAAATTTCCATTTTTGCTCCTGAAATTTTAAGATCTAGGAAAATATGAACAATAGCTAATCTTCATGAAAATTTCTCGAACCAACAAGCTACAGGAAGGATAAAATCCATTATTCTCTCCCTGTTTCTAGCGCCAATATGTAGTTGCAGGAAATCCCACACTACACCCCTCACTATATCTTGATAATAATTTCTAGATCTAAACTTATTTGATATGAAAATGAAGATAAAAATGCTAAAATTGTAAAATGGACACAAGGATTTTTTACGTGGTTCGATCAATGTGATCTACCTCCACGATTCTTCACTATGATTTTTGAGGTTACATAAGAATTAGATTTACAATCTCCATTAATGGATATTTTGTAGAGCTCTAGATCTAATTTTAGGTCAAGAAGATGATAAAGAAAATAAAGCCTTTCTCTCTCCAAAATTATTCTCTCTTTACAAAAATGTCTCTCTCCTTCTCTCTCCTGCTCTCCTCTTTATATAGGATATTACATAGTGGATGACAGCTCACATACAGCTCAAATTCTCGCGAGCCCTTTAATAATTTCGCAGGCTCTCGCTACCTTCTCGCGAGCCCTTTGATAATTTCGCAGGCTCTCGCTACCTTCTCGCGAGCCCTTGCTACATTCTCGCGAGTTATGGAAAATAATGAATCTCGCAAGCTCTTCTCGCGAGTTAATGAAATAATGAATCTCGCAAGCTATTCTCGCGAGTTAAGAAAATAATTGAATCTCGCACGCTAATAAAATATGTTGTGCGATATTTGAATCCTACAGTTCCAGACTTGCTTCGGTCACAAAGTGGAGGAGAATGGGTTGGTTTTGGGGAGGGAAGCAAGGAAAGTGGTGAGACCAGAATAGTTGATTCTGGAAGAGTAGTTGGGTTACTACGACTTGTTATCAGAAAAGTGAGAGAGATCATAAGGTGAGCTAGCAAGTAAGTATTTCTGAGTGTTGTATCTCCCGTATGAACTTGTTGTTCAATGGAAATAGGTAATACCTATTTATACAAGTCGGAGTAAAAACGTACCCTGGTCTCATTAAGGAAAGAGGAAGTAAATGGGAGGAGGTGGTAACCGTATGCATGGAATTTATGTTCCATAAAGTGGTTAACGCATGAAATTGGTTTTCATTAAACTTCTAACGTTATGGAATTGATGTCCCATAAAGTTGTTAACGCATGTGCTTTATGTCCCATGAACGTTTCATACATAACTTCCCATATTTACTAGCCGCCTCACCCTTATGACACTTCCTTATGACGGGCGTAGTGTACGCCTCACGCTGTAAACCGCCAAACCAATACCCAAAGAGGATCCCCCAGTTTGTGTTGATGTCTCGAATGTTTTGGAAAACATGTAGCACGTTGTTGTGGCTTGGCAAGGCAAGATCGGGAAACTTGCCAGCCTGGTGACCTTCGATGGTCGAGATTTTGCATCTTGAGAGGAGGGGCAACCGTTGATCGTTGCATGCCTTCGTCTTGGTAGCCGCGTAGTGATGGCTAACGTGGTGGCGCGGCTAGGTTGGCATGCCGTTGGCATGGCAAGGTTTGGCGTGAACAAACTTAGGTTTTCGGGCCAAAGGTTACCATGTGTCGTCTGATAACCTTGGATGGCTAGGATTTGCTCCTGGAATTGAAGGGCAACCGTTGATTGTTGCACGCCTTCGTTTTGGTAGCCATGTAGTGAGGGCCAAGGTGGTGGCGCGTCTAGGTTGGCATGCCGTTGGCATGGCAAGGTTTGGCGTGGCCAAACTTAGGTTTTCGGGCCAAAGGTTATCATGTGTCGTCTGGTAACCTTGGATGGCTAAGATTTGCTCCTGGGATTGAAGGGAAACCGTTGATTGTTGCACGCTTTCGTTTTGGTATCCGCGTAGTGAGGGCCAACGTGGTGGCGCGGCTAGGTTGGCATGTTGTTGGCATGGCAAGGTTTGGCGTGGCCAAACTTAGGCTTTCGGGCCGAAGGTTACCATGAGTCGTCTGGTAACCTTGGATGGCTAGGATTTGGTCCTGGGTTTGAAGGGCAACCGTTGATTGTTGCACGCCTTCGTTTTGGTAGCCGCGTAGTGAGGGCCAACGTGGTGGCGCGGTTAGGTTGTGGTTAGGCTTGGCATGTGGGGCCAAGGGTTCGCCTTGGGCGTGGCTAGCTTTGGCTAGGTGCGATTTTGGCTTGGCATGTGGGGCCAAGGGTTTGCCATGGGCGTATGGAGTAGCTAGGGCCAAGGCAAGGGCGTTTGGCTTGGCATGATGTGACTAGCATGGCTAGGGCCAAGGCAAAGTGCGTTTGGCATGGCGCGGCTAGCTTGGCTAGTTTTGGTTTGGCTTGGCATGTGGTGCCAAGGGTTCGCCTTGGGCGTGGCTAGCCTTGGTTAGGTGCGGTTTTGGCTTGGCATGTGGGGCCAAGGGTTTGCCATGGGCGTATGGCGTAGCTAGGGCCAAGGCAAGGGCGTTTGGCTTTGCATGATGTGACTAGCATGGCTAGGGCCAAGGCAAAGTGCGTTTGGCATGGGCGCGGCTAGCTTGGCTAGTTTTGGTTTGGCTTGGTATGCGGTGCCAAGGGTTCGCCTTGGGCGTGGCTAGCCTTGGTTAGGTGCGGTTTTGGCTTGGCATGTGGGGCCAAGGGTTTTCCATAGGCGCATGACGTGGCTAGCTTGGGCTAGGTGCGTGATCAAGCTAGAGTTTTGGGGCAAAGGTCATTTGGTAACCTTAGATGGCCAGGATTTGCTCCTGGGATTGAAGGGCAACCGTTGATTGTTGCACGCCTTCATTTTGATAGCCGCCTAGTGAAGGCCAGTATGGTGGCGCGACATGGGGCCATGGCGAGGTGCGTTTGGCATGGCGCAGGAGGTGTGGCTCGGCATGGTTTGCCATTGGCACGGAGGTGCGGCTAGCATGGCTGGCATGCTTTGGGCGGTCGGTGTGGCTGGCATGATTTTCTATTAGCACAGAGGTGCATCTAGCATGGTTATCATGCTTTGGTGCGTTCGGTGTGGCTGGCATGATTTTCCATTGGCATAGGGGTGTGGCTAGCATGGTTGGCATGCTTTGGCGCGGTCGGTGTGGCTGGCATGATTTGCCTTTGGCACAGAGGTGCGGCTAGCATGGTTGGCATGCTTTGGCGCGGTCGGTGTGGCTGGCATGATTTTCCTTTGGCACACGTGAGAATTAGGGGTTGGCCTGTCATAACCCTAATTTGAAAAAGATACCCCGGTAATTATTTAGGGACACATTAAAGGTTTCAGTAAATGTGCCTAGTAACCGCTTGTTACTTTAAATATTGTGACATCACTATCTGCTAGGGTTTAGTGTTTTACGATTTTAATCCTAAGCTAAAAACCACCATCAACATTAAGTCCCCTTCTTAGCTCGGAACAGGTGCCTTGTTGCGAGGTAAGCATATGATGGTGACAGACAAGGACAAAATCAAGGTGTAAATCATTGCAAAGATGGTCAGGATAGTCCGACTAACCTTTTTGAGCGGTAAAGAGAGTTTTGGCTTCCCATGTTGGTGGCCCTGCGTAAGTTGTACTGGGAATGCAGACCGTGGAGTGGTGAGATGAAAGTTACCGGCTTCGTCTGGTCGTACAACTCCAAGGCAAAAGGGGGCGTGGTCTTGGAAGGCGACGCAAGTGGACGGGTTGGCTCGAGGGGCCAAGAGGTGGCGTGGTCTTGGTAAGGCAAACGCACGTGGGTGATAGGGTCGCGACAGTGGAGCAGGCGGCTTGGCATAGTATGGCCTTGGCAAGACGAGATGTACACGGACGGCTAGGCGTGGTGGGGCCGCGATAATGGAGCGATGGCTTGGCCTGGCGTGACTATGACAAGGCGCGGTTTGGTGGGGTAAGACGTGCACAGATGGCCAGTATCGGCGAGGATGAGACATGGCACGGATTGCTTGGTGATTTTTCTTCAAGGGCTTGGTTGCCTCTTTCCTTATTTGACTCGACCAGGAAGTTTTTCTTCTCTTCAACCCAAAACGTGACGCCCACGAAAAGAAGAAAAGCGTTACTCTTTCTGCTTTGGTTATGTTGTTGTTTTTGCTTCCGAAGCTTAGCGTTGGCGGTGGGAAAGGAAAACACGATCTAGTGTGCCTCGAGCACGTTCTTCCACGCTTTCTGATCGCGGTCGTAAGCGTCAAAAATAAATTACACTTTCTTACTACTCAAAATATAAATATAGCAAGGGCAAGAAAGGATCGATCCCACAGAGAGGTCTAGGTTGTCAAATTGTTATGGTTTCCTATATAAGACACCGAGGATTTTCTGATTTAAACGGAAATAAATAAAAGCAAAATAAATAAAAGTAAACACGCAAATCAAGGATGTGAAATATTGGATAAAGGTTTCATCTTCAATTGTAAACAAGTTTATGAATATATGAATAGAATTTGTATTTAATCTCGTTATCATCAAAAGCCATAGAATACCTTATTGCAAGAATACTCCGTAATTTCCAAAGTCATCAACACACACATTAGGGCTGCGTATGTGAAATCTACCTAAAGAATAACCTAACGCCTTGCGCTAATCAAGTTCAATTCCTAGGAGCATTAAGTTTCAGAAATAGGCTAATCAATGCAATTGTAATACATTGCGCAAACAATTCGAACAAATGTCAATTTCTACATATGATTACGAGGATGTATCACTACAACCTAGAATCATATCATGCTACTCGTATTCAAGGTTATCGCTCGATGAAAACCCTAAAATAGCTATAGATATGGATGTGAGTTCAATCAATTCTAGACTTAACTAACAAACATTCAATCATATTGCAATCCATCAATCATGCAATTATTGTAACCCGTAGAAATCATACAATAATATTGAGAGAAAACTAATTCATAAAAATCATAACTTGGTTGCAAAATCCAACTACATCTTTAACCAATAATAAATCAAGTACTTGTGTTTTTGGAAATCATCATAGAAAGTTTAGAAGAACCTATCATGTGAAACCCTAGAACAAAAGTAGAAGTCTCCCTCATGGAGATATCTAGGTTTAGAGAAAAAGTTCTATTTATATGCTTCTCCCAAAAGGATACCCAAAAGTAGGTCAAGTCTTCTCCAAACCCGTCTCAAATTAGTCCACCAAGCCCATGTGTGAAAATAAGTCTTTGGAATTTTTGGGTCCAAAAGCGTCGCCGGATTGATGACGTCATCACCGGAATCCGGTCACCGGCGCCAGAATCCGGTCACCGGAAAACTTTCTCCGATCACTTGAATTACTGGAAGACGTCACCAGGCAAGTGCACACTCCCAGAAGCTCAACTCCATTTCTCTGCAATTCAAACATTCACAAAATACCACCTAAACCAATTTCTTGTTCTTGCGAAAACGCGCCTAAAAGCGCGACTCGTAGCTCATATGTGCCGCGGCCGAATCATGCATTCGAGTCATACCCCCTTCGTGATTCACTGAAATATTCTGATCCCCACTTTCGGTTCCAAAATCCGGCATCCCGAGCTAGGCTCACTGGCTCACCATTCTCGCTGTGTTTTCGCACAATTTCTGCATTCTCAATCCTTCCAACCTCCTCAGACCCATTTTGCCATTCTTCTCAAATCAGCACCTGCACCTGGAATGTACAGCCTCAACACATCCACAATATCCATAACCAGCTGCTGCAATTCACATCTGTATCCAACTCAGGCTCGATCCATCGCTCACTGTTTCCTTTGTATTCCGCTCTGCCTCTCAGCTCTAGCACCACCAATAATTGCTCCAACAGAGCCGCTGCCTTGTAATTCTCTTCTATGTCTCTGCAACAAGATCTCAAATCTCCACCTAAAGCTGCAGTGCCATCCTGCAATCTGTAGTTGAACCCTAGGCATTCTTGAATCACCACCAGATCAAACCTGTAAATCATCATCACTGCAATCTCCCCTCGTGCTTGCCCTGAACCACCAATAACCCTGCCATGCCATCTTCTTTGCCATTCCTTGAACCATAATTAACCAACTGCAACTGTGAAATCATAAAACAACCACAGCTCATAGCCTTGAGCTCATTCATTCTAGCATACATCTAAGGCACCAACTCTTCAGACCTCTTCAGCAGCAACTCACTCTCTGTCTCATCTTCTGCACATTGAACACCACAGACCACCTCCACAAACACTCACTGCAGCTGCTTCATACCACTAACTTCACTGCCATGAACCAGAACAACTCCATTAGTACCAGCTCAAAGCAGCAACACAGCCTCTTGACCATTACTGCATAAGCCATATCATTTCAGCACTTCCATTTGAAACCCACTGCGAAACCACCAATTGCATATCCTGGCAGCTGCATAACCCATTGTTGGATACAACCACAACCACCACTGCATTACCACCAGCAGCACATATCTGTTCTTTCTTGCCTTGCCTTCTAAATAGACCAGTATCCAATGGCAACAATGCTCAGTTCTTGTCTGTTTTCTCAGACCATTTGTCAAACAGTGTATGTGCCATTACCTGGTGGTGTTATCCTTGGTCAAGAAATCATCTCTTGCACTCTATTTACCTGCAAATTCAAATCCACCACAAACCCATGTCCTAAACAGCTTCTCTCAACTGAATTCATGTTCAGGATTTGACCCAAACTCAGCCCGACACCTACACAGCTTCAAGCCATTACATTATCCCTGTTTCTTGCAGCAGCGGCTAGTTGAGCTGCTGATGGACTCGATCTAAATCCGTGAAACCCACCAGACCCATAGCTGATCCCTCCAACAACAGCAGGGAACTAGGTTTGAGAACTAATATCATGACCTAGAGAAGAATATGTACTCTGCTGGGAACAAATTGGTTTCAAGCAAAACCGCAAGTTTCATTTCATCTCTGCACATGTGTGGCTGCCTTGAGGTCAAGTCCACTAACACCTTTGTGGTCCAAAATCAAACGCTTCATGTTGGCCGGGCTTGTAAACCAAGTTCAGCTGGTCCACTCCCTTGCATTCCTACGACTTTAACAAAAGAATTAAAATTCTCATTTAGCTCCAGATTCATTGCCAATCCTTGGTCTCCAATGAGCTTTTACCGTGTGCGCCGATGTAATTACTTTTGGCGCTCCGCCTCCAACAGCCATTGCACATGAGATGAGGCTTTCGCACTGTTTATTCTCCTTTTGTTCCAAATGACTCCAAAGTACCTAAATACTCAAAAACAAAACATAAGATACATAATTTACAAGAAAACTAGCAGCGAAAGCATAAACAATCGATAAATAATACGGTGTTTTAGACACCTATCAAATTCCCCCACACTTAGACTTTGCTAGTCCACGAGCAAATCAAACAAAATAATTATAAAGAATACATACAACTCCGTCTCGTTGAGGCTACGGTCACTTTAAGCATAAATAACAAGCCTTTAAACCCCTAGGTGTCCCTAGTGGACGAGTTTTAGTCTCGTGAAGGTTTACAAGAGGTCTGCCTACAAAACCTATATTTCAAACTCCGTCTATTTGTGACAAATCAATGAACGAATCCACAATGACTACAGGAGGAGGTACCTTGCAAATTCAATTCATATATTAGTAAATAAACTCTAATTAGATAGTCGAACAAGCCACAATGCTCTAAACTAACAAACCACAATCACAATGAAAAGATTAAGAAGATGGATATAGATGTAGATGTTGGCGAATGTTCACAAGTGATCGATGTTTCCCATATCTGTCTGAAGGTCACTGCTAAGATGAACCTATTCTTATTGGATTGAGCTACTGGTCTGAATTCTAGTGTCAACACACTGGCATATACAAGGGAACCAGGAGTGACTTTATTCACCAAATATAAAACTTCCTTTTCTTTTTCTTTTCTTTTTCACTTTTTTTTTTTTAGACGGCATGATTAGATCAAACTGGATCCAAGCGCATGCTTCTTGTCAGCAAGTACATGATAGTTGCCTTGGATCCTGCATTCCACGCTTGTTTAGGCGACGGAGACAAATGGACTACGTTTCACACATACTCGCTATTCCCAAGTGTCTTTTTATTCCGTTTGGTCTAAATGGTCGATCTCTTCTTTTTTTTTTCAATTTTTTTTTTTTTTTTTTATTATTTTTTTTTCTTTTGTTGTTTTTTTTTTCTTTTTCTAGTAACTCAATCACTCTATTTCATCCTAGCAGTAATAACAACTCGATTTTTAGTGACCCACCAAAGCACTTAAAGAACAATAGATAAATATGGAAAAATAAAAATAGAATGCGATATGGTGATATTCCGAGATATGGTAACAACTATTGTAACACCCCGTGTTTTTAGCATGGCGCATGCTAAAAGATGCGCCATTTGCTTGTGATGAAGCTTCATCCAAAGCTTCCGCAGCGTGAAAAAGGTGGATTGGCTTAAGGCCAATACCGCGCCAAAAATGGCGCATTATGTTTGGCATTTGGCCAAGGGCCAATGTTGCATCATCATGATGCATTAGGCCAGTTGGGTAGGTGGGATCGATCTTACAACGAAATCATTGTGCAATAAACAGAAACAGTCAGAAGACCGGGTGGTGCGCAATCATTGTACGTAATCGTTGTGTGTAATCATTGTGCAAATGATTGAACAAGTGGTGCACAATCATTGTGCGACAGACGGAACGAGTGGTGCACAATCATTGTGCAACAGAACGGAGACTCGGCAATCATTGCTTAGGTCATTCAGAAATTCATGGCAACGGCCATGAATAGTGAAGCATGTCAATATGCTCCCTTTTCATACTTGTAGAAATTCCATTAAAACATATATAGGGAGGGGTAGTTGGTTGAAGGTGCATATGCGGACTATGTACCAAGTAAGCTTCATAGCTTAGCCTGAAGAGCATAAATGATGCCTAAGGCTCATTTATAGTTGCGTAGCCTTTCGAAGAGGGTATTTGATGCGTTGGCATCACTATGCCACGGCGCGGACCCGATGATGCATAATCATTATGCATCTTGGCGGAATGGCCTATACGAACCAGGCCATTACCGTTTTTGCTAGGCCACAGCCTTGCAAACGATTTGGTTTAAGTTTCTGTCCCTTCGTGGATGAACTACGGTCTGTGCTTGATCCCTTTAGAGTAGGGAAGGGTACGTAGGCAGCCGCAATGAGTTGCAGCATTGCCGGTCCAGAGACGTTAGCCCCTCATATCATCTAAGCTCGGTAGCTCGACGCAAGAGATGATTGTGGCCAGACTTGATGAGGCTTAGTTGCATGCCCGTAAGTGGATGCTCATACTTCCTATCAAGTTATAAAGAGTTGGTAAGCGAGTTAACGTGGGAAATGGCAAGGGCTTGGTGTGGCCTACGCTAAAGTCTAAGGCTTATGCCTGGACAAGACACGGCAATGTGACGGTTGCTCAGCTAGCTAGGAAATTCATTTATGAATTCCCTACGTAAAGGTAAAGCCAGAGACGCATGAAAAATGCATTGGCATTGGCCTTATGGCCTTAAACCCTTTTGCGGACAAGGGTAAGTTGGAACAGTGTGGAAGCTAAGCTAGCTGCGTCATGCTCCACGAGCATGCTTGCAAGGGCAATTGGACGTGCATTTGCCTAGCTTTGAGGCCCGGATCGTAGCTTCATCATGGCGCACCGGGGAGATTACGGCCTGCGGGGCAACGCGCCAAAGGCGTAATTTTCCGGTCCGTCAATCGAGTGATAATGTAACACCCCGTGTTTTTAGCATGGCGCATGCTAAAAGATGCGCCATTTGCTTGTGATGAAGCTTCATCCAAAGCTTCCGCAGCGTGAAAAAGGTGGATTGGCTTAAGGCCAATACCGCGCCAAAAATGGCGCATTATGTTTGGCATTTGGCCAGGGCCAATGTTGCATCATCATGATGCATTAGGCCATTGGGTAGGTGGGATCGATCTTACAACGAAATCATTGTGCAATAAAATGAAACAATCGAGAAGACCGGGTGGTGCGCAATCATTGTACGTAATCGTTGTGTGTAATCATTGTGCAACGTACGTAACAAGTGGTGCACAATCATTGTGCAGCAGACGGAACGAGTGGTGCACAATCATTGTGCAACAGAACGGAGACTCGGCAATCATTGCCGGTCATTCAGAAATTCATGGCAACGGCCATGAATAGTGAAGCATGTCAATATGCTCCCCTTTTCATACTTGTAGAAATTCCATTAAAACATATATAGGGAGGGGTAGTTGGTTGAAGGTGCATATGCGGACTATGTACCAAGTAAGCTTCATAGCTTAGCCAGAAGAGCATAAATGATGCCTAAGGCTCATTTATAGTTGCGTAGCCTTTCGAAGAGGGTATTTGATGCGTTGGCATCACTATGCCACGGCGCGGACCCGATGATGCATAATCATTATGCATCTTGGCGGAATGGCCTATACGAACCAGGCCATTACCGTTTTTGCTAGGCCACGGCCTTGCAAACGATTTGGTTTAAGTTTACGTCCTTCGTGGATGAACTACGGTTTGTGCTTGATCCCTTTAGAGTAGGGAAGGGTACGTAGGCAGCCGCAATGAGTTGCGGCATTGCCGGGTCCAAAGACGTTAGCCCCTCATATCATCTAAGCTCGGTAGCTCGACGCAAGAGATGATTGTGGCCAGACTTGATGAGGCTTAGTTGCATGCCCGTAAGTGGATGCTCATACTTCCTATCAAGTTATAAAGAGTTGGTAAGCGAGTTAACGTGGGAAATGGCAAGGGCTTGGTGTGGCCTACGCTAAAGTCTAAGGCTTATGCCTGGACAAGACACGGCAATGTGACGGTTGCTCAGCTAGCTAGGAAATTCATTTATGAATTCCCTACGTAAAGGTAAAGCCAGAGACGCATGAAAAATGCATTGGCATTGGCCTTATGGCCTTAAACCCTTTGCGGACAAGGGTAAGTTGGAACAAATGGAAGCTAAGCTAGCTGCGTCATGCTCCACGAGCATGCTTGCAAGGGCAATTGGACGTGCATTTGCCTAGCTTTGAGGCCCGGATCGTAGCTTCATCATGGCGCACCGGGGAGATTACGGCCTGCGGGGCAACGCGCCAAAGGCGTAATTTTCCGGTCCGTCACAGATGGTATCAGAGCAAGTTCCGAGAAAACTCTAGGACTTGTGCGGAGTGGACTCATTGGCGAGTATTTTCCTTAACGGAAAAACTTTAAGTTGGAGAGTAGGCCAACTTATGCGCGGAAAGAGTTGGTAACTGCTATGCCAGTTACATTGCGAATCGAGTTGAGCTTGTATAAGTACTGTGAGTTTGCCAGGCCTCTGTGGCACCCCGCTTACGAGCATCCGGAAGACCGTCTGGGACGGTGGGTAGACAATGGGACTGATCATCCCCACACGTTGGCACTGGCCAAGGGTGTGCGTTGTCAGGCCTGGCTAGCATCCCACTTACGAGTGGCACCGGATGACCGTCGGGGACGGTGGGCAATGGATACTTGATCCACACAAAGACCTTGTGCTAAAATTTTGTCATTTTGATGACATCTTTCAACCTTGTGAACCTTAGGGACTTCGAGTGCGTAGTATGGGATGCGCATTCAGGATACCTTGTCGAGATATCCTCTTGGCACTGGCCAATTGCGATTCTTGGTTTAGTTGTGGGCACTTTTGGATCCCCAGGCGGGTGTTATGGGACATGTGCTCAGAAGGTCTAAATTGTTGTTCATGACAACTTGAAGAAACCCGTGATTTCTGAGCATTTGGTATGGGACTTTTGCTCATGGAATCCAACTCGAAGAGATTGTCCACAATAGCTTTGGTTTTGAATTTCGGGGACGAAATTCTTTGAAGGGTGTGATAATGTAACACCCCGTGTTTTTAGCATGGCGCATGCTAAAAGATGCGCCATTTGCTTGTGATGAAGCTTCATCCAAAGCTTCCGCAGCGTGAAAAAGGTGGATTGGCTTAAGGCCAATACCGCGCCAAAAATGGCGCATTATGTTTGGCATTTGGCCAAGGGCCAATGTTGCATCATCATGATGCATTAGGCCAGTTGGGTAGGTGGGATCGATCTTACAACGAAATCATTGTGCAATAAACAGAAACGATCGATAAGACCGGGTGGTGCGCAATCATTGTACGTAATCGTTGTGTGTAATCATTGTGCAACAGACATTTACAAGTGGTGCACAATCATTGTGCAACGCAGACGGAACGAGTGGTGCACAATCATTGTGCAACAGAACGGAGACTCGGCAATCATTGCCGGTCATTCAGAAATTCATGGCAACGGCCATGAATAGTGAAGCATGTCAATATGCTCCCCTTTTCATACTTGTAGAAATTCCATTAAGACATATATAGGGAGGGGTAGTTGGTTGAAGGTGCATATGCGGACTATGTACCAAGTAAGCTTCATAGCTTAGCCGTAAGAGCATAAATGATGCCTAAGGCTCATTTATAGTTGCGTAGCCTTTCGAAGAGGGTATTTGATGCGTTGGCATCACTATGCCACGGCGCGGACCCGATGATGCATAATCATTATGCATCTTGGCGGAATGGCCTATACGAACCAAAGCCATTACCGTTTTTGCTAGGCCACGACAGCCTTGCAAACGATTTGGTTTAAGTTTCATCCCTTCGTGGATGAACTACGGTCCAGGCTTGATCCCTTTAGAGTAGGGAAGGGTGCGTGAGCGCCGCAATGAGTTGCGGCATTGCCGGTCCGAAGACGTTAGCCCCTCATATCATCTAAGCTCGGTAGCTCGACGCAAGAGATGATTGTGGCCAGACTTGATGAGGCTTAGTTGCATGCCCGTAAGTGGATGCTCATACTTCCTATCAAGTTATAAAGAGTTGGTAAGCGAGTTAACGTGGGAAATGGCAAGGGCTTGGTGTGGCCTACGCTAAAGTCTAAGGCTTATGCCTGGACAAGACACGGCAATGTGACGGTTGCTCAGCTAGCTAGGAAATTCATTTATGAATTCCTACGTAAAGGTAAAGCCGAGACGCATGAAAAATGCATTGGCATTGGCCTTATGGCCTTAAACCCTTTTTTGCGGACAAGGGTAAGTTGGAACAAGTGTGGAAGCTAAGCTAGCTGCGTCATGCTCCACGAGCATGCTTGCAAGGGCAATTGGACGTGCATTTGCCTAGCTTTGAGGCCCGGATCGTAGCTTCATCATGGCGCATCGGGGGAGTTATGGCCTGCGGGGCAACGCGCCAAAGGCGTAATTTTCCGGTCCGTCATAATGTAACACCCCGTGTTTTTAGCATGGCGCATGCTAAAAGATGCGCCATTTGCTTGTGATGAAGCTTCATCCAAAGCTTCCGCAGCGTGAAAAAGGTGGATTGGCTTAAGGCCAATACCGCGCCAAAAATGGCGCATTATGTTTGGCATTTGGCCAAGGGCCAATGTTGCATCATCATGATGCATTAGGCGATTGGGTAGGTGGGATCGATCTTACAACGAAATCATTGTGCAATAAATGTAAAAATGATCGAAGACCGGGTGGTGCGCAATCATTGTACGTAATCGTTGTGTGTAATCATTGTGCAACAGACAGAACAAGTGGTGCACAATCATTGTGCAGCAGACGGAACGAGTGGTGCACAATCATTGTGCAACAGAACGGAGACTCGGCAATCATTGCCGGTCATTCAGAAATTCATGGCAACGGCCATGAATAGTGAAGCATGTCAATATGCTCCCCTTTTCATACTTGTAGAAATTCCATTAAAACATATATAGGGAGGGGTAGTTGGTTGAAGGTGCATATGCGGACTATGTACCAAGTAAGCTTCATAGCTTAGCTGGAAGAGCATAAATGATGCCTAAGGCTCATTTATAGTTGCGTAGCCTTTCGAAGAGGGTATTTGATGCGTTGGCATCACTATGCCACGGCGCGGACCCGATGATGCATAATCATTATGCATCTTGGCGGAATGGCCTATACGAACCAGGCCATTACCGTTTTTGCTAGGCCACAGCCTTGCAAACGATTTGGTTTAAGTTTCTGTCCCTTCGTGGATGAACTACGGTCTGTGCTTGATCCCTTTAGAGTAGGGAAGGGTACGTAGGCAGCCGCAATGAGTTGCGAGATTGCCGGGTCCAAAGATGTTAGCCCTCATATCATCTAAGCTCGGTAGCTCGACGCAAGAGATGATTGTGGCCAGACTTGATGAGGCTTAGTTGCATGCCCGTAAGTGGATGCTCATACTTCCTATCAAGTTATAAAGAGTTGGTAAGCGAGTTAACGTGGGAAATGGCAAGGGCTTGGTGTGGCCTACGCTAAAGTCTAAGGCTTATGCCTGGACAAGACACGGCAATGTGACGGTTGCTCAGCTAGCTAGGAAATTCATTTATGAATTCCCTACGTAAAGGTAAAGCCAGAGACGCATGAAAAATGCATTGGCATTGGCCTTATGGCCTTAAACCCTTTTGCGGACAAGGGTAAGTTGGAATGGTGTGGAAGCTAAGCTAGCTGCGTCATGCTCCACGAGCATGCTTGCAAGGGCAATTGGACGTGCATTTGCCTAGCTTTGAGGCCCGGATCGTAGCTTCATCATGGCGCACCGGGGGAGTTACGGCCTGCGGGGCAACGCGCCAAAGGCGTAAGTTTCCGGTCCGTCACAGATGGTATCAGAGCAAGTTCCGAGAAAACTCTAGGACTTGTGCGGAGTGGACTCATTGGCGAGTATTTTCCTTAACGGAAAAACTTTAAGTTGGAGAGTAGGCCAACTTATGCGCGGAAAGAGTTGGTAACTGCTATGCCAGTTACATTGCGAATCGAGTTGAGCTTGTATAAGCACTTGTGAGTTTGCCAGGCCTCTGTGGCACCCCGCTTACGAGCATCCGGAAGACCGTCTGGGACGGTGGGTAGACAATGGGACTGATCATCCCCACACGTTGGCACTGGCCAAGGGTGTGCGTTGTCAGGCCTGGCTAGCATCCCACTTACGAGTGGCAACCTGGATGACCGTCAGGGACGGTGGGCAACTGGATACTGATCCACACAGCACTGTGCTAAAATTTTGTCATTTTGATGACATCTTTCAACCTTGTGAACCTTAGGGACTTCTGAGTGCGTAGTATGGGATGCGCATTCAGGATACCTTGTCGAGATATCCTCTTGGCACCGCCAATGCGATTCTTGGTTTAGTTGTGGGCACTTTTGGATCCCTGGGCAGGTGGTATGGGACATGTGCTCAGAAGGTCTAAATTGTTGTTCATGACAACTTGAAGAAACCCGTGATTTCTGAGCATTTGGTATGGGACTTTTGCTCATGGAATCCAACTCGAAGAGATTGTCCACAATAGCTTTGGTTTTGAATTTCGGGGACGAAATTCTTTGAAGGGTGTGATAATGTAACACCCGTGTTTTTAGCATGGCGCATGCTAAAAGATGCGCCATTTGCTTGTGATGAAGCTTCATCCAAAGCTTCGCGCAATATGAAAAGGTGGATTGGCTTAAGGGCCATACCGCGCCAAAAATGGCGCATTATGTTTGGCATTTGGCCAAGGGCCAATGTTGCATCATCATGATGCATTAGGCCAGTTGGGTAGGTGGGATCGATCTTACAACGAAATCATTGTGCAATAAACAGAAACAGTCAGAAGACCGGGTGGTGCGCAATCATTGTACGTAATCGTTGTGTGTAATCATTGTGCAACAGACAGAACAAGTGGTGCACAATCATTGTGCAGCAGACGGAACGAGTGGTGCACAATCATTGTGCAACAGAACGGAGACTTCGGCAATCATTGCCGGTCATTCGAAAATTCATGGCAACGGCCATGAATAGTGAAGCATGTCAATATGCTCCCCTTTTCATACTTGTAGAAATTCCATTAAAACATATATAGGGATGGGTAGTTGGTTGAAGGTGCATATGCGGACTATGTACCAAGTAAGCTTCATAGCTTAGCCAGAAGAGCATAAATGATGCCTAAGGCTCATTTATAGTTGCGTAGCCTTTCGAAGAGGGTATTTGATGCGTTGGCATCACTATGCCACGGCGCGGACCCGATGATGCATAATCATTATGCATCTTGGCGGAATGGCCTATACGAACCAGGCCATTACCGTTTTTGCTAGGCCACAGCCTTGCAAACGATTTGGTTTAAGTTTCTGTCCCTTCGTGGATGAACTACGGTCTGTGCTTGATCCCTTTAGAGTAGGGAAGGGTACGTAGGCAGCCGCAATGAGTTGCAGCATTGCCGGTCCAGCACGTTAGCCCCTCATATCATCTAAGCTCGGTAGCTCGACGCAAGAGATGATTGTGGCCAGACTTGATGAGGCTTAGTTGCATGCCCGTAAGTGGATGCTCATACTTCCTATCAAGTTATAAAGAGTTGGTAAGCGAGTTAACGTGGGAAATGGCAAGGGCTTGGTGTGGCCTACGCTAAAGTCTAAGGCTTATGCCTGGACAAGACACGGCAATGTGACGGTTGCTCACTAGCTAGGAAATTCATTTATGAATTCCCTACGTAAAGGTAAAGCCGAGACGCATGAAAAATGCATTGGCATTGGCCTTATGGCCTTAAACCCTTTGCGGACAAGGGTAAGTTGGAACAAAGTGTGGAAGCTAAGCTAGCTGCGTCATGCTCCACGAGCATGCTTGCAAGGGCAATTGGACGTGCATTTGCCTAGCTTTGAGGCCCGGATCGTAGCTTCATCATGGCGCACCGGGAGATTACGGCCTGCGGGGCAACGCGCCAAAGGCATAATTTTCCGGTCCGTCACAACTATCATGTTAATTTGTAATTTCTGAGCTATATTCTTCCCTTTTAGTTAATTGGTTCCTCAACTCCTGCATTCAAAATGGTTCCATCCACTAATGGTGTCATCCTAAAGGCACAAGTTCTAGATTTCGGAGTTCAAAAAAAAAAAAAAAAGCACAAATTTTTTTCTTGGTTTTCTATTTTTCTGATTTTTTTTTTAAAAAGGCATAAAACAAACTAAAACATATAAATGCTCCCCCACACTTAAACTTTACATTGTCCTCAATGTAAAATTGAATCGTCCAAAGAAGGTTCAAGGTGGGAAATTCCATAAATGATATGCAAAAACAAGAAAATAAAGATAAAAGCAAATGCATAAAAATAAAAAGATAAAGGTAAAGATACAAAACCGGTGGGTTGCCTCCCACTAAGCGCTTGTTTTAAAGTCGACGGCCCGACTTAGCTTCTTGTAAGATTCATTCCCCATACACCAACAATCTGAAAAGTTGAGGATCCTTCCATAGAACCTGTTTTGCAAACACTAGCTTCACACAAATATTAGTAATATAAAGCAAAAGTGAAGCTATGAACCGGTAAAAGTTTCCCCCACACTTATTCTTGTCCACACTTGGAAGTGTATAAAGAATATAGAAGTCGGGCACTTCCACGGTTTCTTGTTCCATAACCTGCATAGTATGAGAATCAAGTATCTCTAATGGCGGAAAACGAGAAACAAAGTCATTCAACAATATTCTCGAAGCACATACATTCAAACCAATAAGAGGTAAAGGAGAAGAAACAATAGGCAACGGGTTAGACAAACCTTGCACAATGTCTTGTATTACGGAATCCTCTTCATCCTTGAAAAACTCAAGTGAATTGTTCACCTCTTGTATATCATGGTCCTCTATCAAACCTTGCAACCATTCTTCGTCCGTTTCTGCCTTAACCAAAGTCTCGACATAAACATCATCATTACAATCATTTGCAAGCTCAATTGGGTCTTCCACAATATTGGTCATAACCATCTCATTCTCAACATACTCCTCCTTGTTGTAAGGCACATACTCTTTTGCGGATGCAATATTGTCCATAAGGAATTTCTTTAGAACACTCATTGCATCATCCCCAAGCTCCACCTTTTGAATAGGTTGTTGATCGTTATTAAGATCAATGCTCGAGTAAGCTACACTAGTGTCATCATATTCCTTTTCAACTTCACCTTGATCGCAAAAAGACTCCATTATACACTCCCCGGGGATGTCACCATAAATTGGTTCAAACAATGTATTTTCATAATAATCATCATCACTATCATAGTCATCATAATCTTGTTTGTCGCCGAATTTAGTGTTGCTAATCTCTAACTCATCCTTTTGAATAGGTGAATGATCATTATTAAGATCAAGAGTTGAATAGGTGAATGATCAACGAAAATCCCCAAAGGTTCGCCTTTTTCAACATAATTATTCATTTCCTCCTTGTATTCGTCAATGCCTTGTCTTAAAGTGGAAACACCTTTTTGAAGCTCTTGGAGTGTTCCATCCAAATTCTGAATATAGTGTTCCATTTGTTTGTAAAGCTCATTCGACAAAGAAAAAGTAGAATTACTTACTTCCGTATTGTTAGGCCAATTATCTTCCCTTTGAATGGGTGAATGATCATAACTACGATCAGAAATTGGGCCAAACATACTATGAGCACATTCGGTCGATGAAATTGGTTCCACGCTTGGTTGTCCACAAACTGACTCCATGCTGGCCATAAATTGTTGCATTTCATCTACCAAACTAGAGGAAAAATTGATAGGAGTACAACTAGTCTCCCCTCCTTGTGGTTGCTCACTTACATACCCACCGTAAGAAGGTTGGAATATATGAGATCAACTAAAAGGGTACGTGGAATATTGACCATAACCAAAGGATTGGTTTTGATTGTATTCCCCATAAGGGTGATAGTTTTCATGTTGTTGAGGTTGAAAGCCGTATTGATTGCTCCAATATGCTCCGTCCATAGAAATTGGTACCTGAAACGAGATTCTCAAAACCCGGTTAGAAACCAAAGAATAAGAAAAACAAAAATAAGACTAAAAACAAAAACAAAACAAAAGTAAGAAACCAAACAAGTGACAACCGTTGCCTCCCCGGCAGCGGCGCCAAAATTTGATCGCGGTCGTAAGCGTCAAAAATAAATTACACTTTCTTACTACTCAAAATATAAATATAGCAAGGGCAAGAAAGGATCGATCCCACGGAGAGGTCTAGGTTGTCAAATTGTTATGGTTTCCTATATAAGACACCGAGGATTTTCTGATTTAAATGGAAATAAATAAAAGCAAAACAAATAAAAGTAAACACGCAAATCAAGGATGTGAAATATTGGATAAAGGTTTCATCTTCAATTGTAAACAAGTTTATGAATATATGAATAGAATTCGTATTTAATCTCGCTATCATCAAAATCCATAGAATACCTTATTGCAAGAATACTCCGTAATTTCCAAAGTCATCAACACACACATTAGGGCTGCGTATGTGAAATCTACCTAAAGAATAACCTAACTCCTTGCGCTAATCAAGTTCAATTCCTAGGAGCATTAAGTTTCAGAAATAGGCTAATCAATGCAATTGTAATACATTGCGCAAACAATTCGAACAAAGGTCAATTTCTACATATGATTACGAGGATGTATCACTACAACCTAGAATCATATCATGCTACTCGTATTCAAGGTTATCGCTCGATGAAAACCCTAAAATAGCTATAGATATGGATGTGAGTTCAATCAATTCTAGACTTAACTAACAAACATTCAATCATATTGCAATCCATCAATCATGCAATTATTGTAACCCATAGAAATCATACAATAATATTGAGAGAAAACTAATTCATAAAAATCATAACTTGGTTGCAAAATCCAACTACATCTTTAACCAATAATAAATCAAGTACTTGTGTTTTTGGAAATCATCATAGAAAGTTTAGAAGAACCTATCATGTGAAACCCTAGAACAAAAGTAGAAGTCTCCCTCATGGAGATATCTAGGTTTAGAGAAAAAGTTCTATTTATATGCTTCTCCCAAAAGGATACCCAAAAGTAGGTCAAGTCTTCTCCAAACCCGTCTCAAATTAGTCCACCAAGCCCATGTGTGAAAATAAGTCTCTGTAATTTTTGGGTCCAAAAGCGTCGCCGGAATTGATGACGTCATCACCGGAATCCGGTCACCGGCGCCGGAATCCGGTCACCGGAAAACTTTCTCCGATCACTTGAATTACTAGAAGACGTCACCAGGCAAGTGCACACTCCCAGAAGCTCAACTCCATTTCTCTGCAATTCAAACATTCACAAAATACCACCTAAACCAATTTCTTGTTCTTACGAAAACGCGCCTAAAAGCGCGACTCGTAGCTCATATGTGCCGCGGCCGAATCATGCATTCGAGTCATACCCCCTTCGTGATTCACTGAAATATTCTGATCCCCACTTTCGGTTCCAAAATCCAGCATCCCGAGCTAGGCTCACTGGCTCACCATTCTCGCTGCGTTTTCGCACAATTTCTGCATTCTCAATCCTTCCAACCTCCTCAGACCCATTTTGCTATTCTTCTCAAATCAGCACCTGCACCTGCAATGCACAGCCTCAACACATCCACAATATCCATAACCAGCTGCTGCAATTCACATCTGTATCCAACTCTGGCTCGATCCATCGCTCACTGTTTCCTTTGTATTCCGCTCTACCTCTCAGCTCTAGCACCACCAATAATTGCTCCAACAGAGCCGCTGCCTTGTAATTCTCTTCTATGTCTCTGCAACAAGATCTCAAATCTCCACCTAAAGCTGCAGTGCCATCCTGCAATCTGTAGTTGAACCCTAGGCATTCTTGAATCACCACCAGATCAAACCTGTAAATCATCATCACTGCAATCTCCCCTCGTGCTTGCCCTGAACCACCAATAACCCTTCCATGCCATCTTCTTTGCCATTCCTTGAACCATAATTAACCAACTGCAACTGTGAAATCATAAAACAACCACAACTCATAGCCTTGAGCTCATTCATTCTAGCATACATCTAAGGCACCAACTCTTCAGACCTCTTCAGCAGCAACTCACTCTCTGTCTTATCTTCTGCATATTGAACACCACAGACCACCTCCACAAACACTCACTGCAGCTGCTTCATACCACTAACTTCACTGCCATGAACCAGAACAACTCCATTAGTACCAGCTCAAAGCAGCAACACAGCCTCTTGACCATTACTGCATAAGCCATATCATTTCAGCACTTCCATTTGAAACCCACTGCGAAACCACCAATTGCATATCCTGGCAGCTGCATAACCCATTGTTGGATACAACCACAACCACCACTGCATTACCACCAGCAGCAACATCTGTTCTTTCTTGCCTTGCCTTCTAAATAGACCAGTATCCAATGGCAACAATGCTCAGTTCTTGGCTGTTTTCTCAGACCATTTGTCAAACAGTGTATGTGCCATTACCTAGTGGTGTTATCCTTGGTCAAGAAATCATCTCTTGCACTCTATTTACCTGCAAATTCAAATCCACCACAAACCCATGTCCTAAACAGCTTCTCTCAACTGAATTCATGTTCGGATTTGACCCAAACTCACCCGACACCTACACGACTTCAAGCCATTACATTATCCCTGTTTCTTGCAAAGAATGCTAGTTGAGTTCTTGATGGACTCGATCTGAATCCGTGAAACCCACCAGACCCATAGCTGATCCCTCCGGCAACAGCAGGGAACTAGGTTTGAGAACTAATATCATGACCTAGAGAAGAATATGTACTCTGCTGGGAACAAATTGGTTTCAAGCAAAACCACAAGTTTCATTTCATCTCTGCACATGTGTGGCTGCCTTGAGGTCAAGTCCACTAACACCTTTGTGGTCCAAAATCAAACGCTTCATGTTGTCCAGGCTTGTAAACTGAAGTTCAGCTGGTCCACTCCCTTGCATTCCTCCGACTTTAACAAAAAGAATTAAAATTCTCATTTAGCTCCAGTTCTGTTGCCAATCCTTGGTCTCCAATGAGCTTTTACCGTGTGCGCCGATGTAATTACTTTTGGCGCTCCGCCTCCAACAGCCATTGCACATGAGATGAGGCTTTCGCACTGTTTATTCTCCTTTTGTTCCAAATGACTCCAAAGTACCTAAATACTCAAAAACAAAACATAAGATACATAATTTACAAGAAAACTAGCAGAGAAAGCATAAACAATAGATAAATAATACGGTGTTTTAGACACCTATCACTTTCTCACCAACCATAATTATTTCTCACAGCCAGGCATGAGGTTTAATTATGATCGGATGTTATGCCTTAACTCATGGCTGGTATAAAAGCTTTCCCTTTTGAGGTTGCGTCATCTTGCTATACATAAAAGATTATCTTGAACTCTATATTTGCGTAGTTCGTCTTCGTCCATCTTCTCTACAGGTATCGCCTCACGTTTTCTTCTTATTTTTATTTTATCCTCTTTCTTATGTGTGTATAGATAGGATGAAACTTGACCATTTTCCTTGTTCTTTGTCGTGTATGATGGGACCCTTCAGGGATAGCCATGTCTTTAATTCTTCGGAGAAGGACTTCAGAATTGGGGGAAACCGTTCCTATTCTCATGAGGAGGCATTAGCTAGAATCGAATCTTTGTTCCATGAAGCTGGTGACATCATCAAGGACCTCCCTTCCACCTATCTCCATGAAGTGCAGGCGCATGTTTGGACTTTCTTGGGTTCAGTGAACATGGAGGAGGGACGAGAAAATGAGGAAGAACCTTGGCATGTTGAGAAGTTCCAGTGCGGCAAAACCTTTCCTCGGTCCAGTTATAGGGCGGATCGAACTGCTTCTAGGTCGGAGCAACGGAAAATCGAGCATGTGAAGATTTTAGAGGCAAGCGCCATGGTTATCGATTTTGATGCGGATGAATCAAAAAATCTTCTTCGAATGGTCAATGAGAAAACCTCCGAGGGAGCGTTTGACGGGACCGAAGTAGCCTTTGGAGTTGACGCCAGAGGTGTCATTGGAGATATTGGAGGGGTCATGGTGGCGTATGTTGAACCGGTCATTGAAGCGGACACTATTGCTGCTGTGGTTGCTTCGGGATGGGATGTTAAGGTTACTGCTGCTAACACCGTTGAATGGAATCTTTGTTTCCCGAGAGATTGTTGGGGGAAGTGCTTGAAGATAGCCTTGACCAAGGGGACTCGTGCTCCATCCTTCGAGGGCTAGTTCCTCCCTTTTGTTATTCCTGTTAGTTGCTTAGTTCCTGTGATGCTTTTCGTAAACTCATCTTTACCTTCTTCTTCATCAGTCAACATTTCGCTTTATATATGTTTTTTTTTGAATGATTGAATGAGGTATTTCTGGTTGTGGTATGATGGCTTTGTAGTGGTTTTCTGGGTTAGTTTGATGTATTTCTCTGCTATCTGGAGAACTCGTTTGGAAAGAGATATATTTATACTCTTTTTTTTTTTGACGAAAAATGAAATTCCAGGGAAGAATACAAACGGTGTATTCATCTTGGGGAAATACAACTACTAAAAGGAATTGTTAAAGGAAATACTAAAGGGAGAGTGGCTGAAAAAGTACAACATTTTAGGGATTGGAGGCCTTGAGCCATCGCGAGTGAACTATCACGCCTTCGGGTGTGTCTGTGTTGATGAGCTTGCAATATCCTCCTAAAAGGATGTCCGCCACCAGATACGGCTCGTCTTCTCTTTCATTGGGCGAATCAATTTGAATAGCCATTTTTACCGTCATCTTCCCAACTTGAAACGAGTTTACCTTAACCACTATATCTCCGATTGAAAATGGGTTCAGGCGTCGTGCAACCGTTTGAGTCTTGGATCCATTTGTTTCGATGGAAGTTTCCAAGCTTTTTGCAAAGTGTTCAAATGGCCCAGCACCCCATTTACATTTCTTGACAGCGTCGGTGCCAGTAATCGCGCCAAGTCCCCATGACGGAATAGGGGAAGGAATGACTGGTTATAGAGAAGGTTGTTCGGCCAGACTTACTTGCGTTTGAAATCCAGGAGCTAGCGCCAACAGGTCTTCTCCAGATGTTTGGGTTCCATTGATAACTCGTCGATGCGATAACCAGTGGGATGATTTATTGGAAATTCTTTCGGGTGTGGACGTCGGTAGAGGGTGCACATCTAATTTCGCATTGTTGTCGAGTACCCATAAGTGCCCCAATATCATGTCGTGACCCAGTTCTTTGAAAATATGGAATTTGCTATGCGTTATAGTGTCTCCCATCTTGACCTCGAGGTTGATGTAGCCATGCGCGTTCAAATCTCCTCCTTTCGGGTTCTTAATCACAGACAGGGAATGGGTAGCATCTTGTTTTGTAAATCCCGCAGCCTTTAGTATCTTGAAAGTAATGATGTTGAGGTCAGAGGCCGCGTCGATGAGCGTGTTGTCAAATTCGATACCTCTTAAATGGGACGTGGTCAGCAGTCCCCAGTTCTCCCCTTTGATTCCTCCCATTTGGAAAGCTTGGGCCCCCTGGTGTGGTTTCGGGAGAGAAAAGTCGTTCTTAGGATACAACGCGATTGAGAGCTGCAAAAATATCTTAGCACTGCACCTTGGAAAGATAGAGAATTTCGCATACATGTTGCATCATGGATTATACAGTCTCGTGCACGGAGTCCCCAGAGAACCCACAGTTTCTTATTGGGAGTGGGTCTCGATGTACTCCTCGTCTCCCGATTGAGCTCTCCCGCTTCTATCTTTTCTTTGAAAATATGCTTTAGTCTGTTGCAATCACCGGTCGGGTGGTGAACGAATCTGTGGTATTAGCAGTACTTGGGGTTCGTCATCTCAGCCTCAGTTGGTGGACGCCTGGGAGGTGGCAGTCTGATAACGTCATCTTGAATCCATGCTTCTAGGAGGTCAATCACTTCCTCGATGGGAAACGGGAAATCGAAGGCATTCCATTCGGTTTCATGATGATGCATGGGAGCTTCAGTGGCGATCTTCCATGGCGGGGTTTCCCGTTGCGCCGGTGCTTCACGCTTTGGCTGGTGGCCTGTAGTTGGGGCCTTCCTTTTTCCTCTTTCGTTCACTATGTTCACGGAGGATGAGCCGGCATTAAATTGCTTGCTGGTGAGGCGTCTATTCCCACGAGTTTCACGCGTGTCTTCGGTTCGAGTTGGCCTAGTTCTTTCCAGTAATGCTGGTGCTGTCGTTGCGGATCGTCTAGCGTCTTCATGGAGTTCGGAGAATGTTTGGAAGCGCAAGTTTTCTAGCAAGGCGCGGTAAATAGGAACCATACCATTGATGCACGCGTTCACCAGCTGTTGTTCAGTTACGTTTGGATCGTGACAGTCGAGCGCTTGAACCCTGAACCTTTTGACAAAATCATTCGGATTTTCGTTATCCCACCGGTACATTCTTCCGAGGTTTGAGAAAGTAACTTGTTAAGACACGAAGAAGTACTTCCCGTAAAACGCGTAACCATGCTACTCCAGTTAGGAATGCTGTTCGGTGGGATGATGTTGTACCATGTATACGCCCTTCCGGTAAGTGATTTTGAGAACTCCCTTAGATGAAGAACGTGATTATATTCATGTTCACCTAGGGATTCCAATAAATGGGAGACATGCTCATGTGCATTCCCGGTACCATCGTACAGGGTGAATTGAGGAGAGGAGTACCCCCTTGGAAGAGGGATTCTTTGCATTTCGGATGGGTAAGGGGGTTGGTGTTGATGCATGTCCAGTTCATCATTCTTGATTTGGCTGCGGAGAAGTTGCTCCAGATCTTCTCGCGTGACGAAGTTGGACGGCTGATTTTTTTCCAATGGGATTCTAGCGTGAATTTCCGCGTCCGCGGAGGCGTGCTCCGCCGAGGTGCTAGCGTCGGGGTTGTTGGAGACGTTTTCAAACAGCTCTGGAGGATGCGACTCACGTGGTAGCCGCCCTGTCAGGGTCTTTAGAAAGACGAGTACTTCCTTCTGTGTTGAAACCATATCCGTATGGGCTCTGGCGAGCATTTCCTGTCGTTCCATCAAATCAACGATAATGACATAAGGACGGCTCCCTCTGGTCCCTCCGGTCACTCGTCTCGTTGGTGGGGTAGTTGGAACCTTAGTTGTGGTTGGAGGTGCCATGCTAGACGAAAAATTAGGAGCCGCAGCGGCAGCTCTGGCTATGGTGACTGGTGGCGTAACGTCCGAAGAGGTGTTTTCATTACCGTGATTAGAGGGTTGTGCAGAGACATTAGAGGCGGCGGCGGCTCTGGCCATGGTGATTGGCGGTGTTACGCTTGAGGGAGTGCATTCGGAGTTACTGTAGTCAGTAGGTGATGTAACGACGTTATTGGGAGAGACGTTAACATCAGGGACGTGCTCTGTGCTGGTATTCTAGGCAACCGCTCCAGACCTACGTTCCACCATATTGGGATTGACGTTCGGGAAACGAAATCAGGAGTTGGAGTTGATATTGTAACTGATAGATCAATCCTCCCGCTGTGGTCGCCAATTGTTTGTAGGTGAAAATGGTTTCTGCGATTTCGGTAATTGCGGGTGTGCAGGTGAGAAACAATTTAAACCCTAAACAATGTACTACAAGGGAGTACTTTAGATTCGAGAGATCAATCTGTACAAGTCCGGCCTAAACCAAGAAATGGCCGTTCCAGACTTGCTTCGGTCACAAAGTGGGGGAGAATGGGTTGGTTTTAGGGAGGGAAGCAAGGAAAGTGGTGAGACCAGAATAGTTGATTCTGGAAGAGTAGTTGGGTTACTACGACTTGTTATCAGAAAAGTGAGAGATCTCACAAGGTGAGCTAGCAAGTAAGTATTTCTGAGTGTTATATCTCCCGTATGAACTTGTTGTTCAATGGAAATAGGTAAGACCTATTTATACAAGTCGGAGTAAAAACGTACCCTGGTCTCATTAAGGAATGGGAATTAAATGGGAGGAGGTGGTAACCGTATGCATGGAATTTATGTTCCATAAAGTGGTTAACGCATGAAATTGGTTTTCACTAAACTGCTAACGTTATGGAATTGATGTCCCATAAAGTTGTTAACGCATGTGCTTTATGTCCCATGAACGTTTCATACATAACTTCCCATATTTACTAGCCGCCTCACCCTTATGACACTTTATGACGGGCGTAGTGTACGCCTCACGCTGTAAACCGCCAAACCAATACCCAAAGATGATCCCCCAGTTTGTGTTGATATCTCGAATGTTTTGGAAAACATGTAGCACGTTGTTGTGGCTTGGCAAGTCAAGATCGGGAAACTTGCCAGCCTGGTGACCTTCGATGGTCGAGATTTTGCATCTTGAGAGGAGGGGCAACCGTTGATCGTTGCACGCCTTCGTTTTGGTAGCCGCGTAGTGAGGGCCAACGTGGTGGCGCGGCTAGGTTGGCATGCCGTTGGCATGGAAAAGGTTTGGCGTGGCCATACTTAGGCTTTCGGGCCGAAGGTTACCATGTGTCGTCTGGTAACCTTGGATGGCTAGGATTTGTTCCTGGGTTTGAAGGGCAACCGTTGATTGTTGCACGCCTTCATTTTGGTGGCCGCGTAGTGAGGGCCAACGTGGTGTCCCTGTTAGGTTTTGGCATACCGTTGGCATGGCAAGGTTTGGCGTGGCCAAACTTAGGTTTTCGGGCCAAAGGTTACCATGTGTCGTCTGGTAACCTTAGATGGCTAGGATTTGCTCCTGGGATTGAACAACCGTTGATTGTTGCACGCCTTCGTTTTGGTAGCCACGTAGTGAGGTCCAACGTGGTGGCGCGGCTAGGTTGGCATGCCGTTGGCATGGCAAGGTTTGGGGTGGCCATACTTAGGCTTTCGGGCCGAAGGTTACCATGTGTCGTCTGGTAACCTTGGATGGCTAGGATTTGTTCCTGGGTTTGAAGGGCAATCGTTGATTGTTGCACGCCTTCGTTTTGGTGGCCGCGTAGTGAGGGCCAATGTGGTGGCGCTGTTAGGTTGTGGTTAGGCTTGACATGTAGGGCCAAGGGTTCGCCTTGGGCATGGCTAGCTTTGGCTAGGTGCGATTTTGGCTTGGCATGTGGGGCCAAGGGTTTGCCATGGGCGTATGGAGTAGCTAGGGCCAAGGTAAGGGCGTTTGGCTTGGCATGATGTGACTAGCATGGCTAGGGCCAAGGCAAAGTGCGTTTGGCATGTCGCGGCTATCTTGGATAAGTTTGGTTTGGCTTGGCATGTGGGCCAAGGGTTCGCCTTGGGCGTGGCTAGCATTGGCTAGGTGCGATTTTGGCTTGGCATGTGGGGCCAAGGGTTTGCCATGGGCGTATGGCGTATCTAGGGCCAAGGCAAGGGCGTTTGGCTTGGCATGATGTGACTAGCATGGCTAGGGCCAAGGCAAAGTGCGTTTGGCATGGCGCTGCTAGCTTGGCTAGGTTTGGTTTGGCTTGGCATGTGGGGCCAAGGGTTCGCCTTGGGCGTGGCTAGCTTTGGCTAGGTGCGATTTTGGCTTGGCATGTGGGGCCAAGGGTTTTCCATGGGCGTATGGCGTTACTAGGGCCAAGGCAAGGGCGTTTGGCTTGGCATGATGTGACTAGCATGGCCAGGGCCAAGGCAAAGTGCGTTTGGCATGGCGCGGCTAGCTTGGCTAGGTTTGGTTTGGCTTGGCATGTGGGGCCAAGGGTTCTCCTTGGGCGTGGCTAGCTTTGGCTAGGTGCGATTTTGGCTTGGCATGTGGGGCCAAGGGTTTGCCATGGGCGTATGGCGTATCTAGGGCCAAGGCAATGGCGTTTCGCTTGGCTTGATGTGACTAGCATGGCTAGGGCCAAGGCAAAGTGCATTTGGCATGGCGCGGCTAGCTTGGCTAGGTTTGGTTTGGCTTGGCATGTGTGGCCAAGGGTTCGCCCTGGGCGTGGCTAGCTTTGGCTAGGTGAGGTTTTGGATTGGCATGTGGGGCCAAGGGTTTGCCATAGGCGCATGACGTGGCTAGCTTGGGCTAGGTGCGTGACCAAGCTAGAGTTTTGGGGCAAAGGTCGTTTGGTAACCTTAGACGACCAGGATTTGCTCCTGGGATTGAAGGGAAACCGTTGATTGTTGCACGCCTTCGTTTTTATAGCCGCGTAGTGAAGGTTAGTATGGTGGCGCGGCATGGGGCCATGGCGAGGTGCATTTGGCATGGCTCAGTAGGTGTGGCTGGCATGGTTTGCCATTGGCACGGAGGTGCGGCTAGCATGGCTGGCATGCTTTGGCGCGGTCGGTGTGGCTGGCATGATTGTCATTGGCACAGAGGTGCATCTAGCATGGTTGGCATGCTTTGGCGCGGTCGGTGTGGCTGGCATGATTTGCCATTAGCACATGGGTGCGGCTAGCATGGTTGGCATGCTTTGGCGCTGGATCAATGTGGCTTGCATGATTTGCCATTGGCACAGAGGTGCGGCTAGCATGGTTGGCATGCTTTGGCGCTTGGTCGGTGTGGTCGGCATGATTTGCCATTGGCACAGAGGTGCGGCTAGCATGGTTGGCATGCTTTGGCGCGGTCGGTGTGGCTGGCATGATTTGCCTTTGGCACACGTGAGAATTAGGGTTTGGCTTGTCATAACCCTAATTTGAAAAAGATACCCTGGTAATTATTTAGGGACACATTAAAGGTTTCAGTAAATGTGCCTAGTAAATGCTGGTTACTTTAAATGTTGTGACATCACTGTCTACTAGGGTTTAGTGTTTTACGATTTTAACCCTAAGCTAAAAACCACATCAACAGCGTCTTTTCCATATTTTAAACAAATATGGACCCTGGACTAAGTTATTTCTCCGAATGGACCCTACTATAAACAATTATTTGCCTAGGACCAAACAACAAATTTTCCTTATATAAAGCCAACACCCCTTAGCAACAGTAACTGAAGCTGCAATTTTCAGCTTCCAATTTTGCCCTTGACTTTATTTTATTTTTTACTCATTACATAAAATATATCAGGTCCATACACGTAATTTCCGTAATATCAAAATTATACCCATCGTCTTAGATCTCCATAATCAAAATGAAAATCACTTTCATAAAAAAACAAAATCAAAAACAGAATAATAGAAATCAAAAAAATTAAGGTCTATATAACACCAACTGATCCTAAACTTTAGAACAATAACCGAATCGATTAAGCACCTTTAATCCATAGATTATAAAAACAGTTTAAGCAAATTATACAAATTTGTTTAATCAATTAAAGCTTTGCACAAATACTAAAATACCTAAATATGTGGTGGTCTTCATGGACGAGAAACAGAAACAAGGTGATGGTGGAGGTGAAACCTGGAAGCGACACTGATTTTATCTGGGCTTCACAGAGAAACAGTGGGAAGAAGAAGGGGGAGAGACGAAGAATTGGGAAAGAAAAATAAGTCTTTAGGATTTTTTTCATCCAAAGCCTTTGAGGTCAAAGGAGGACTAAATTTTAGCTAGGTTCTCACGACATGTGACAGCGGCTAGCTAGGGTGAAATTAAATAAAAAAGAAGGTTATTATTGGGGCGTCACATTCCAATAGAGTGGCTTCACCTAATAGAACAAAAAGGATCACCCACAAGTAAATCTAAAAACCACTTATATGAAATATTTTCATAATAGCTAAACATCCCTTAATTTTTAGATTAAATTACTGATTATGATTTATAATTGTCCGAAACATTGTGTATTTTTGGATTACGGCTAGGACGTACCAAATTTCTAGCCGTAGATATATATTTTCTTGCTATCTACGGCTAGGAATAAGCAGCTTCCAACCGTAACAGGTTTTAAGATATATTACGGTTAGGAATTTCTAACTGTAAATGAAGTTTGACGGCTAGGTTAGGTTGTTTAGTCAACCGTAAATGATGTTTTACGGCTAGGTTAGGTTGTAGACAACCGTAAATGATGTTTTATGGATAGGTTGTCTAGTCAACCGTAAGCAAAAAGAAGGCTATTGTTACGGCTAGGTTAGGTTGTAGATATATATTCCATCACATGGATTTGATTTGCAAGGTTGTCTAGCCAACCGTAAAAAAAAGTCACATTGAAGGGTAACCTAGACATTTGATATTGTATCAAAACACCCCATAACCAACTTTTTAGTCAATAGGAATTCATGAGAAGTCCCTCTATTGGAATGTGACGCCCCAATAATAGCCTTCATTAAAAACGTTCTGGCAGAACACTCATTCGATTTTGCACGGACCTACCAGTAAAATATAGACGTGGCGTGTAGAAGCACAACTCACGTGTTGATGAAATATTGACACATGCACGTGAGTACGCCCGTGCCTAACACTCTTGTAATTAGAGATAATTCTCCTAGCTAAAATTTATTTTATTTATTTTTCTTACCATGTATATTGTAAATCATTGACGCTTGGTGATAATTCATTTATCTTGCTTTCCTTATTTAATCACTGATTGGTGTTGGTGATTGATATCCTCTCACACATATTTATGAAGATTATTACATATGGATTCAAAAGATAATTCTTGTTTACTTACACAAGACCTTAGCATGCATCCGAATGAGCTTCCTCTTGATTGAATCACATCTTTCACATGACATGCAGGACAAAAGTGTCAAGCCAGCTGACTAATTGAAGTCCATCTTTCACTCGGGTAGCTGCTATTGTGTTTTCA
The DNA here is from genome assembly GCA_023531295.1 of Papaver armeniacum. Classification (NCBI taxonomy): domain Eukaryota; kingdom Viridiplantae; phylum Streptophyta; class Magnoliopsida; order Ranunculales; family Papaveraceae; genus Papaver; species Papaver armeniacum. Next base: position 86,542 of record JAJJWW010014665.1, on the reverse strand, counting down.
GGGCCTTTCGTTGAAATTGTAAGCTAAATACAATGGACACAACACAAGAAGGTAAAAAGATGGACAATGGAGAACAATGGAGTTATTTCTAACAATGGACTAAATACGTTCCAGAGCGGCCATGGCTAGAGAACAATGGAGCTATAAACCCCACAAAATTATCGTTGTTATTAGTTTTGAATAAGCGACGTTTGTGTAGCAGCTTACTGCTACGTACTGCATATAAGTAGATGGGAAGATTAGTGCCTAATTTCATAGCAATACGTCTGCCTAGAAACTGCTGATCCTAACTGAACTATTGCTAACAATATTGGGCTAGCAGTAGGTCAAAAACCGAAGGTTGGCATTACAAACTACCCCGCTAAATAATGTCCGTTTCATATATAGTAAACAAACAGAACACAAAAATCTGTAAAATTCAGACTAAAAAATGACTTAATTAGTTTTATTGATCCGCGGATAACACTACATAGTTATTTAAGAAATAATTAGTTTATCCTACTATCCCTGCTGTTATACCATCGATACTAATCACCAAATTAAGGAGCGAATCAGCAGTCATCGTGTTTGCATCCGCCAGGAAAGCAAGCTTGTATACAATCGGCTCTGCACCTGTAACTCGACTTCTTGCCTTTAGCTGTGCACTCGCGGTAACACCTTTTTTCGCAGTGTACATATCCATTTGTTATTGGTGTTGATACTGGTGGGCATTCATCATGTTTACATCCGCCAGGAAGGCAGTTTTCTAGACAATCACCTCTGCAGTTGTACTCCGTCTTCACACCTTTGGCAATGCACTCGCCATAACAACTTTTTTCGCAGTGGACGTATCCAGCCATGGTTAGTGTTGGCAGTGCTATTGTTACCAAGAACGTTACCATCAAAACCATTGCAATCGCATTAGCCTTGCTCTCCATTTCTCTCTTTTTTTTTATTTCTGAAAATGTTTTTGATCACTATTATTGTAAAACTAGAATTACAAGACTTGGTTTATAATTTACAAATGAAGTGTAATTGGGCATTTATACTGGTTGCAAATTCTCAATATGGAAAGAATATATACGACAACCTATGAAAATCTTGACGTTGTCCTATGATTCATCAATAAATTGACTAACGTGATTATACGATATAAATAGCGAATATATTCTTCTTGAATTCTTGGTCTTCTTACCTTTAGTGTTGATTATGTATCCAAACATAAGTGTGATCATATATATATACTGAGTTTCGAGAAAATGTCGTGAGTGATTTGCCAAATAAATGACATTCAATTCGGTATCTTTTTGGAGTTCAAAAAATTTGCCAAATAGATGACATTCAATTAGGTATCTTTTGGAGTTAAAAAAAAAAAAAAAAAAAAAAAAAAAAAAAATTACCTCTAGACTCTAGTAACAGTTTATACCACTTTACCGTGGACCGTGGTTGTCACTTGTCAGTTGTCATTGTGGCTCATACTATTGGGCCTTCAACTTAGCTATATATATATATAATAGTTTTGGGCCAACCTAACCAATTTGGAGAATGTAAGAGGAAAGGATGTACAGTAGACCCCTATAATTTAATCCAGGACAAATTAGTAATCCAGATGAATTAATAAAAAAATTCGGTCCCGAACCAGAACCAACGTGCTAAATTATTGATTGGTTAAATTTATAAAATAATAATATTTTTTAGCATTCTATAGGTCCATTGGAATATATAAATTAATAACTCTCCAATTTATATAAATTTAGTTTTACATTTGTGCTAATTTGGTAAAGAATGATTCAATTGTGACTTGTTTTTCCTTAAAATTGATGTCACATAGAATTTCATCATGGATTTTTCTTAACATTAGATAGTTTTTGGTGTTGTCGTTTCCTGATGCAAAAAAAAACTTATTCAATATGTTTGTAGCTTCGATAGCTTATTTACGAGAAGGTGGCTCTGTAACTACACTTTCATCTTCAACTTCCACATTATCACTTTCATCTTTCCCATGTGTTGATGGTGGATTTTGGATAAAGGCTAAAACCGTAAAACCATAATCTTACATATTCCTGATCCAGTAATCAGATGAGTATTGAGGTTCATGTCTATCATTAAAACATGAAAACTCATGCCACACGAACCTTTGACTAAGTATATTGCCTATCAGAGCATACATGAATATGCAGTCTCTCAACTGAGATCACGACATACTTCATTAATACTGAGCAATTTCAGTAATCACTTTTATATAGAATCGAACGATTTTGACAGCTTTCCTGCTAGTATAGAGCGATAACGTCTTCAGGATGTAATAATATTTTCCCTGACTATATAAAGACATGTGTATAGAATCTTAATGAGTGGACGGCTTCTAGATAGCCTTCCTGCTAGTATAGAGCGATAACGTCTTCAAGATGCAACAATGTTTTCCCCTGACTATACATAATTAATATGACGCTTCAGCTAGCTCATATCGCTCAATTTTCGAATAATTAATGCTCTTAGACAATGTGCTAGTATAGAGCCATCAATTAATTATTTCCAGTCACTAGATTCATTGACTGAATCTCTAGAAAATATTCTACGTTCTTCATAATATTTCATTATTTCAATTCATATCTCTTCCCAGCAGAATTCCATGGGTTAGTAATAAATATATAACAAACGGCCATTTGAGACACTATCGAATAATCCCCCACAAAATGGTGCAAGTGTACTTAGCAATAATGCACTAACGAGCACCTGAACGCATGAACGAACATTCAAAAAAATTTTACGAAGGAACGATGAACTTATGCAAAATAGGAAAGAAAACAATAATAATAAAATATTAATTGAGGCGCCTAAGGGACCAGGCCCACTGGCCGGTCGAACATGCCGCCATGGCCGGTCCCACCCTCTTCCCATATTTTATCTCATTTTATTATTTTCCTTGATCTCATGAAAACTCCTTCATTTGAACAAACTCCTTCCCGTTTAAAGAACTCCTAAGTTTCATGGTGTTTCCTTCAAATCAAGGAAATAATATAAAATTAGGAAAGGTGTCACGGGATCGGGTCTACTAGCCTGCCGGCCATGCCCTAGTTATGGCCGGTCCCACACCTTGTAATTCCTTATTATTTTATTATTATTATTATTTCCTTCATCTTATGAAATTCCTCAGTTTCATGATATTTCCTTCGCACCAAGGAAATAATATAAAATTAGGAAAGGTGTCACGGGACCGGGTCTACTAGCCGGCCGGCCATTCCCTAGTTGTGGTCGGTCCCACACCTTGTAATTCCTTATTATTTTATTATTATTTTTCCTTCATCTTATGAAATTCCTCAGTTTCATGATATTTCCTTCACACCAAGGAAATAATATAAAATTGGGAAAGGTGTCACGGGACGGGCCACTAGCCAGCCGACCATGCCATACCCATGGCCGGTCCCACACCTTGCAACCCCTTATTTTATTATTATTATTATTATGGTTTCCTTCGTCTCATGGAAAATCCTTCGTTTTAAGGAAACTCCTTCGTTTCAACAAACTCCTTAATTTCATGATATTTCCTTCACATCATGAAAATAATATAAAATTAGGAAAGGTGTCATTAGACTGGGCTCATCAGCCGTCCGGCCATGCCTTAGCCATGGACGGTCCCACACCTTGTAATTTATTAATTTAATACTCCCTCTGTCCGTTTTTATCTGTCCTAATTTCTACTTTGGTATGTCCATTTTTATCTGTCCGTTTTGTTTATAGACATACTTTTCTCTTAAACTATCAAATATACCCTTTATTTTTATAGTCATAAAATCATTTTTAATATCCAAATCTTAAATAATATCACCATATTTATGGAAAAAACTTACTCAATATCTTTGTATTAATTGTCATTCCTTTTTTTAAATAAAAACATTTATGAATAGTTATAAAGTTCCTAATAAACTTCTACTTATTTTAACACTAATAATTTAGTTTTGGTAATAATATAACATTAAATAGGCTAGTCAAGGTCTAGTCATGACAATTTATAGGATTTCCTTAATATCTTGACTTAGTCAAAGCGGACTCTTAATTTAGGACGGAGGGAGTATTATTATTTCCTTCATCTTATGAAGTTCCTCAGTTTGAGCAAAACCCTGATTTCTTCATATTTTCTCAAATGCTGCTTAAACACGCATCAGAAAATATCAAAATTCTCAGGACTGAGACACGAATACTATGGTAATATGGGAATATTACCTTGACTGACCTAGGTTGGCCCTTTGGCTTGAAGAGGCCGGTCCCACGCATTTTCATCATTTGACCTAATTTGTTCACATTAGGTTTAAACTCTTCCAAACAACTTGGAATTTCATCAAACAATTGTCATTCGGTATCATGACCAACCAGGGATGGTTCCATGACCCCTTGGTCGGTCCCTCATTTCTTCGTAATTAGGTTTTATTACCTAACAGACGAACACTATTTTTAATAAATTATTAAAACATCATTTAATCATCCTTTCACCAACTTGTCTTCAAGAGATTTTGGTATTTGCTCAGTCAAGCATCTTGAGGCTACATGGTCATCCCATCATCCCATGTAGCTAGTCCCTCCTTCACTCCGTGGTTGATTTTCAATAAATCATCAGTTGATCAACAATTGATCAAAATTAGGGTTTCGAATCCAAGGCTCATGATTTCGAGCAGGTTCAAACACTAATAATTTTACTTTGACCCCGTGATTAACATTTTAATTGATTATACTCGGTCCAGTTGCCAGTATTTTAAATTAATATTTTATTTGGTCTCGCTACCAATAGTTCATCAAACGAGCAACATTTACTTAGATGAGCAATAGTTGCTCAAACTAGAAATATTGGTTCAACTATCAATATTCAACAATTTATCGAATGACCAATATTTGCTTACCTTGAATATCAACATTTCGACAATTATACCTCTGTCTCAACAAACATGTTCAATCCATGAGTCCTAGAACATTTGTAAATCATGTTTGGCTCAGCAATCCAAAGACTCATCGTCTCATCAAGTCAATAACTGGCTAACTAAATACATTTCTGCCTTGCAGACTCCACAATCACGAGACATCAATCGTGTCACATGGGGGGATATTAACTAGGGTTTTTGTCTGGCGGTCTATGACACGTGTGTCCATCCACTATGATAATGTGAGCAAGTTGTGTAAGCAGTTAGAGGAGTTAGCAAAGTAGTGGGTGTACAATCAACCAAGTCTCCGCACGATGAGCAACTGGTTTTAACACGAATTCCCACTTCCCCACTATTTAACTCCATCAACTATCACACTTCTTGGGATCAAGGTGTCTACGATTCTTGCAATATAAATAAGTCTCTAAACCCATGATTGAACAGATAACAAGAGAACAAGAACGCTCGTTTTGAACAAAGAATTCTCATCACACAAGAATTCTCATCATCTGAGCAATCACTCTAATTCAATCAATCAGAACTTATCTTATTTATTCACGAAGAATATACAACACACCTACAATCCTTGATCACCACTGATCCCACACATTTATCGGCTTCCCTCCTACAGATCGACCCATCCTCTCTTGTTACCGAATTGACTCTGGAATGACCATTGTCTTGGTTTAGGCCAGAGTCTTACAGATTGATATCTTGAATTCAAGCTGTAACACCCCGTGTTTTTAGCATGGCGCATGCTAAAAGATGCGCCATTTGCTTGTGATGAAGCTTCATCCAAAGCTTCCGCAGCGTGAAAAAGGTGGATTGGGTTAAGGCCAATACCGCGCCAAAAATGGCGTATTATGTTTGGCATTTGGCCAAGGGACAATATTGCATCATCATGATGCATTAGGCCGATTGGGTAAGTGGCCTTGAGCTTACAGCGTAATCATTGCGCATTATGAGAGTTATTGGCCAACAACCAATATCGCACAATCATTGTGCATCAGACCAGAGAGGGCTGGTCGAGAGAATATTGCATAATCATTATGCGATAGGCCAAAGAGAATGTCGCATAATCATTGTGCAGCAGGACGGACGAGTGGTGCACAATCATTGTGCAACGAACGGAAACTTCGGCAATCACTGCCGGTCATTCGAAATTCATGGCAACGGCCATGAATAGTGAAGCATGTCAATATGCTCCCCTTTTCATACTTGTAGAAATTCCATTAAGACATATATAGGGAGGGGTAGTTGGTTGAAGGTGCATATGCGGACTATGTACCAAGTAAGCTTCATAGCTTAGTTTTAAGAGTATAAATGATGCCTAAGGCTCATTTATAGTTGCGTAGCCTCGCGAAGAGGGCATTTGATGCTTAGGCATCATTATGCCATATTGCGGACCCGATGATGAATAATCATTATGCATCTTGGCGGAATGGCCTATACGGACCAGGCCATTACCGTTTTTGCTAGGCCACAGCCTTGCAAACGATTTGATTTAAGTTTCCGTCCTTCGAGGATGAACTACGGTCTGTGCTTGATCCCTTTAGAGTAGGGAAGGGTACGTAGGCAGCCGCAATGAGTTGCGGCATTGCCGGTCCAAAGACGTTGGCCCCTCATATCATCTAAGCTCGGTAGCTCGTACGCAAGAGATGATTGTGGCCAGACTTGATGAGGCTTAGTTGCATGCCGGTAAGTGGATGCTCATACTTCCTATCAAGTTATGAAGAGATGGTAAAGCGAGGTAACGTGGGAAATGGCAAGGGCTTGGTGTGGCCTACGCTAAAGTCTAAGGCTTATGCCTGGACAAGACACGGCAATGTGACGGTTGCTCACTAGCTAGGAAATTCATTTATGAATTCCCTACGTAAAAGGTAAGCCAGAGACGCATGAAAAATGCATTGGCATTGGCCTTATGGCCTTAAACCCTTTTGCGGGACAAGGGTAAGTTGGAACAGTGTGGGAGCTAAGTTAGCTGCGTCATGCTCCACGAGCATGCTTGCAAGGGCAATTGGACGTGCATTTGCCTAGCTTTGAGGCCTGGATCGTAGCTTCATCATCATGGCGCATCGGGGGAGTTACGGCCTGAGGCGCAACGCGCAAAAGGCGTAATTTTCCGGTCCGTCACAGATGGTATCAGAGCAAGTTCCGAGAAAACTCTAGGGACTTGTGCGGGTGGACTCATTAGCGAGTTATTAGTAGTGGCAACTGGCCATGAGAATTATTAGTGGTGGCAACTGGCCATGGAAATCTTAGTAGTGGCAACTGGCCATGAGAATTATTAGTGGTGGCAACTGGCCATGGAAATCCTAGTAGTGGCAACTGGCCATGAGAGTTATTAGTGGTGGCAACTGGCCATGGAAATCCTAGTAGTGGCAACTGGCCATGAGAGTTATTAGTGGTGGCAACTGGCCATGGAAATCGTAGTAGTGGCAACTGGCCATGAGAATTATTAGTGGTGGCAACTGGCCATGGAAATCCTAGTAGTGGCAACTGGCCATGAAAGTTATTAGTGTGGCAACTGGCCATGGAAATCTTAGTAGTGGCAACTGGCCATGGACACCTTAGAATTGGCAACTGGCCATATAAGTCTATTATTTTGGCACTGGCCAATTGCGATTCTTGGTTTTGTTGTGGGCACTTTTGGATTCCTGGGCAGGTGGTATGGGACATGTGCTCAGAAGGTCTAAATTGTTGTTCATGACAACTTGAAGAAACCCGTGACTTCTGAGCATTTGGTATGGGACTTTTGCTCATGGAATCCAACTCGAAGAGATTGTCCACAATAGCTTTGGTTTTGAATTTCGGGGACGAAATTCTTTGAAGGGTGTGATAATGTAACACCCCGTGTTTTTAGCATGGCGCATGCTAAAAGATGCGCCATTTGCTTGTGATGAAGCTTCATCCAAAGCTTCCGCAGCGTGAAAAAGGTGGATTGGGTTAAGGCCAATACCGCGCCAAAAATGGCGTATTATGTTTGGCATTTGGCCAAGGGACAATATTGCATCATCATGATGCATTAGGCCGATTGGGTAAGTGGCCTTGAGCTTACAAGCGTAATCATTGCGCATTATGAGAGTTATTGGCCAACAACCAATATCGCACAATCATTGTGCATCGGACCGAAGAGGGCTGGTCGAGAGAATATTGCATAATCATTATGCGATAGGCCAAAGAGAATGTCGCATAATCATTGTGCGGCGGACGGAACGAGTGGTGCACAATCATTGTGCAACAGAACGGAAACTCGGCAATCATCACCCGGTCATTCAGAAATTCATGGCAACGGCCATGAATAGTGAAGCATGTCAATATGCTCCCCTTTTCATACTTGTAGAAATTCCATTAAGACATATATAGGGAGGGGTAGTTGGTTGAAGGTGCATATGCGGACTATGTACCAAGTAAGCTTCATAGCTTAGCCGGAAGAGTATAAATGATGCCTAAGGCTCATTTATAGTTGCGTAGCCTCGCGAAGAGGGCATTTGATGCTTAGGCATCATTATGCCATATTGCGGACCCGATGATGCATAATCATTATGCATCTTGGCGGAATGGCCTATACGGACCGAGGCCATTCACCGTTTTGCTAGGACACAGACCTTGCAAACGATTTGATTTAAGTTTCCGTCCCTTCGAGGATGAACTACGGTGCAGTGCTTGATCCCTTTAGAGTAGGGAAGGGTACGTAGGCAGCCGCAATGAGTTGCGGCATTGCCGGTCCAAAGACGTTGGCCCCTCATATCATCTAAGCTCGGTAGCTCGACGCAAGAGATGATTGTGGCCAGACTTGATGAGGCTTAGTTGCATGCCAGTAAGTGGATGCTCATACTTCCTATCAAGTTATGAAGAGATGGTAAGCGAGGTAACGTGGGAAATGGCAAGGGCTTGGTGTGGCCTACGCTAAAGTTTAAGGCTTATGCCTGGACAAGACACGGCAATGTGACGGTTGCTCCGCTAGCTAGGAAATTCATTTATGAATTCCCTACGTAAAGGTAAAGCCAGAGACGCATGAAAAATGCATTGGCATTGGCCTTATGGCCTTAAACCCTTTTGCGGGACAAGGGTAAGTTGGAGCAAGTGTGGGAGCTAAGTTAGCTGCGTCATGCTCCACGAGCATGCTTGCAAGGGCAATTGGACGTGAATTTGCCTAGCTTTGAGGCCCGGATCGTAGCTTCATCATGGCGCACCGGGAGATTCTTGCTGCGGGGCAACGCGCCAAAGCGTAATTTTCCTAGGTCCGTCACACAAGCACTCCCTTTGCAGTGCATCTGTGTGAGGTTAAGAAGTTTGCTCGTTCGAGGAGTCTCCTCCACACGGTCGCCTCTTTACTTCCTTAAAACCAGTAAATCGTTTTGCCCCATCTAAACCATGACACTCTCAATTATTTCTTCTTCAGTCAACAAATCTGAAATAATATCCTTTGAGGGAAGTTTAAAAGAAATTCAACATCCACTCCACTGTGATAATTCAATCAATTGATTAAATTTTGTAATTCTCAAGTTCCTTTATTATTTAACCTTCACTTGGAATCTTGGATACGATGTCATCCAACGAATCTTACAATGACGAAAATAATTTGCAATGAAATAAGGTGTATTGATAAACTAATTAATAGTATATAATTTAATAATTATTAACTTATGTGATTATTTAATATAGCAATAAATTGATAAATTTTTTCGGTCCGATGCTATTATTTTATAGGGTTATCTTTGTAAAAGGGTGAATCATCTATGTTCTTAGACAATCCATGTCTTTATTTTATTTATTTATTTTGTAATTTGGCATAAACCCGGCCTGCATGCCTCCTGGCAAAGCAGGTACTGAGCCTACTCCCCTGAGTAGACCCTGGCCATTTCCCACAATAAAGTTATAACTATATACATAAATGGAGTATTTCAAACTCTTTTTTTTTTTTTTTTTTTTGATAAACAAGGAACCTTTTCATTAATGAAAATTCGAGGTTACAATGAGTTTACTGTTAGAGCATTGCTCGGTCGAACTCGCATGCGTTGCTATCTCAAACATGTGTGTCAATGTTAATGATCAAAACTATAAGTCTTGATTTCTAGTCTACTATAGCTAAGTCTCGGACTAGGATAGAAAGTGTAGCTGAGCTCAAGAACTCCATGGCAATCATCATACAAGACGAAGGACTACTCAAGGAACTGGTGGAACTTCATCGACTAAAAGGTATGTGGAGACTTGAACCTATCTATCACTCAAAAGGCTATATACTCGATCTCCTATCTTGAGACAAAAGTCGTTTTGCTGTATAGACTTTGATTATACACATTTGTTATTTCGAGCCAAGTTTATCTCGCCAATCTATTTCTCGAAATATGTGTTGGTAAGCTTTCGCTTTTTCAAAGTTCATCTTTACCTAGTGATGAAAGTCATGTTATGTTTCAATCACTTTGAAAATGGCTTTGACGAAAAATGGTTTGTGAATAACAACTATATAACGTCCTCTAATAATGTTTCAATGATTGAAATGAGAGTTTAGATTATATAACCAATGTTGGATATAAGCATTGTGTGGAAACACATATATGTATAATCAAGTTGTGTTGAGGTGAACAATGTCTTGCTCACCATGGCACTAAGAAATAGTTTCTTTCCAGCAACTCTTACATCTTGTAGTGTTGAGAAACACCAAAAGAACTGTTTTTAGTACTGCTAAGGGAACTTCAAGAGAACCCAAAAAGATTTGTGTTTCTGATTTCTTGTTTTCCAACTTATAAAAATAATAATCCACATATAGTTTTTAGTACTGCGAAGGGAAACTCTTTTGATAAAATGAGACGTCCTAGCTTCTTCATACAAGAAAACAATACTACTATCTTGATAGGAAGTATAAGGAATTGAGAAATGAATCGATTCATGCTTTGAAGTGATATACTCAGATGACTGAGATTTAAACTCCTCTTGTAATTCATTTAGTTGGTTACAATTAATTGAATTACCCATAGGAGGAGCATTGCTCTCACTGATTAGTAAATCAATGTCGACTTCAATATATATGAATATTATTCTTCATAACTTGATTTATCTTGTCAAGAGATTCTTGTTCTTTTGGAGGCATGACTCAACATCAAGAGATAAGCTTTAAAGTTTCTTTTCAATCCCTGAAAACACTTCAAGGGATTTTAAACCTGGTGGAGGTTTAAATAGAATTTCGTCTACAGATTTTATTAAATCAGTCATAGAAAAAATTCTGTAATCCCTGGATCTGGTGGTGCATTTATTGAGATAACACTTTTTTCCATATCAGATCGCTACAATCACAGACTTATGAGGTCTTTAATGTGTTTCCCTGCTCTGATACCAATTGAAAATGCGGGGGTATAACAACCACACCCAACAATTCGTTAGGTAATATGAGAGGACTTACTCCAATATACTATCTAGAGAATCAAATAGACAGTCATACTCATTCTAGATAAAAGTATATCAAAGAGTTTAATATCTTTGTTTCACAATATAATCAACAAATCAAACAGATAGAAATCCGCGAGCCTGATTATTATGTGAAACAACTTGAACGAAACCAAAGACCAATGTTCAAGTGTCAATCAATTTAAATCAACAACCAAAGGTTGGATATTCTAATTGATTGATCTTAGCGCACAACATGTGATATTTCAATTATATAACGAAATATAATACGGAAAAGAAATACACAAACACCAGAAGTTTGTTAACGAGGAAAATGCAAATACAGAAAAACCCCGAGACATAGTCCAGATTGAACACCACATTGTATTAAGCCGCTACAGACTATGGCCTATTGCCAATTAACTTCGGACTGGACTGTAGTTGAACCCTAATCAATCTCACATTGATTCAGGGTACAGTTGCGTTCCTTACGTCTCTGATCCCAGCAGGATACTCCGCACTTGATTCCCTTAGTTGATCTCACCCACAACCAAGAGTTGATACGACCCAAAGTCGAAGACTTGATAAACAAATCTGTCTCACACAGAAAAGTCTATAGATTGAATAAATCTGTCTCTCATAGAAATACCCAAGAGTTTTTGTTTCGTCTTTTGTTAAGTCAAGGTGAACAGGGAACCAAACCGGACTTATATTCCCAACGAACAACCTAGTATTATCAATCACCCACAATAATCTTAATCGACTAGCGAAACAAGATATTGTAGAATCACAAACGATGAGATGAAGATATTTGTGATTACTTTTATCTTCCATATCGAAGAAATTAATCTCGAGTCAATTATTTCAATTGTACTCAATATGATATAATCGGGCAAGATCAGAACACGGAACTACAAATAAAATAGTTGGATCTGGCTTCACAATCCCAATGAAGTCTTCCAAGTCGTTAACCTACAGGGTCTCGATAGAAACCTAAGGTTAAAGGAGAATGGACTCTAGTTATGCAACTAGTAACACACAAGAGGTATGGGGATTAGGTTTCCAAGTTGATAGAGTTCTCCTTTATATAGTTTTCAAATCATGGTTTGCAATCCAGTTACCTTAGTAACAAAGCATTCAATATTCACCTTTAGATGGAAAACCTGGTTCAACCAAGCTAATATCTTTCAACTGTTAGATCGAACTTAGCTTGTTACACACAAATGAAATGTACCCTCATTTGGGTTTATGTAATCGTACCTAAACGTGTACACTATGTTGGTTTACAAATAGTTAACTGAGGTTAGCCATATGATTACTCTCATATCAACCTTATTCATCTTAACCATAACTAGTTCAAATGACTCAAATGAAAATAGTTAAAGAGTTGTTTAATTGTTACATTCTCATAGAATTATACAAAAACACAATTGAAGTAAAATCGGTTTGATTGACTCGAATCAATCATGAACATTATAGCCACGGTTTGCAAAGATTGCATTCCTTATTATATAAATATTTATGTTCATGTTTAAAACCGATTTTAGAACTTTAACCTTCAAGTATGCAAAAGAGTACGCATACTTGAAATACCCAGACCAAGATTGAGTTACACCAGTACGCAAACGGGTACGTGAACTTCAAATCACATCAGAAATTCTCGGATATGAACCTGTATGCCAGTACGCAAACGGGTACGCACACTTAGGTTCTCAAATACAACGTGTGTAGTTGCATTAAGTTCTCAAACCAGGGTTTGAAATCCAAGTTACCTTGGTAACAAAGCATTCAATATTCGCCGTTAGATGCAAACGGGTACGCAACTACAAAGAAAAGGAAAACTCTAGCAACTAGGAAACCTAATCCCCACACCTCTTGTGTGTTACTAGTTGCATAACTAGAGTCCATTCTCCTTTAACCTTAGGTTTCTATCGAGACCATATAGGTTTACAACTTGGAAGACTTCATTTGGATTGTGAATCCATACCCAACAATTTTCTTTGTAGTTTGCGTGTTCTGATCTTGCCCGATTCTACCGTATTGAGTACAATTGAAATTATTGACTCGATATTAGTTTCTCTGATATAAGCAAGATAAAAGTAATCACAAACATCTTCGTCTCATCGTTTTTGATTCCACAATATCTTGCTTCGCTAGTCGATTAAGATTATTGTGAGGTGATTGATAATACTAGGATATTCTTCTTCAGCAATATAAGTCCTATTTATCAATTGGTTCCTGTTTGTACATGAAAAATAATACCCCTTAACGATTTGGAGATGCCCCTAAGAATAGAGGTGAACTTGGGTTAAGATGTAGGACTTGGGATTAAACCCAAGCCCAAATAGAAGATATCCATAAAAGATGGGAGGATAAAGGAGGAATTAATGAAGAAGGAAGAGGTTATGTTAAGGAATGGCATTAAGGGTAATTAAGAGGTATTAGGACATGTGTCATGAAGTAGTAAAAAGAGGGGCTTTTAGGAAAGCCTATAAAAGAAAGGACAAGGTACAATGGAAATACAACATTATCTCTTACTATTATTGGAATTGTGAGGTCATGTGTAAAAGCTAGGACGGGTAGAACCTAAACTGAAATTCACCCCTCAACATTTGGCGACCACACCCGGAGGCTCGTGCCTAGCTTACAATGACACACACAGAAGGCGCGGCAGGAAACCTAAACACACCCCCAATTAACCCAGAAGGAGAGAGAGTAGGTATAATATCAGACCTAATCACGCAGGCGAGAAAATAAAACATCACGCGCGAAGAAGATAAACAGCACGAGGGCGAGGAAGCGCCGCTCACTCATCTTTCCCTCGAGGAGATGTAAAAATAACTAGAGGAGCGCGTACGTAAAGAACGAGAGCTGAGAAATCTCATGAAGGCGGCCAGTGCAGGGAAAAATGTAAAAGAAACATCAGATGTAGAGGAAGTGAAAAACGATCCTGCGACTATGACACAAGAGGCGATTGCAAAGTACCTAGAATTGAATTACGGAATCGATAAACAAGAAAATTATAACTTCATGGCGAGTCCTTACTCCTCTGAAATCATAGAATATCAGTACCCTAAAGATTATACTTCACCAAAATTCAAGGTCTACAATGTCCAAGGCAACGCGAGAGAGCACCTCAGTCGATTCCTGTCTACAATGAATGATCGCGCGGCGAATAGGAAGCTATGTCTGAGAGAGTTTCCGAAATCGCTGACTGATACGGCGTTCACATGGTACGACAACCTCAAGCCAAGGAGCCTCCATTCATGGTCAGCCATGTCAACGCTTTTTTTCCAGAAAGTTCTATTCAGCAAAAAGGAAGGTCACAACCATAGACCTGAGCAAGTGAAATCAGCGCGTAGGCGAGGAGATAGAAAAATAAATCACTAGATTCCGCCTTATCACTCTCGATTGCCATGAAGATGTTAAAGAAGAAGCGTTAGTGGAAATTTGCGTCTGGGGGATGCCTCCATCTTTAAAAAAGAATCTGGTAAACTTTCGCTTCCCCATATTTGTAGAACTGAAGGAGGCAGCCGCAAGGATCGCCGATTGTATTGAAGAACCAAACTCGGATTATGTTTGGCGAAACTCGGTTAACACTGTATCGACCATGCCGAGAAATACTCGTGCAAATAATAATCGCGAGGGTTGGGGAACACAAGCGCTCCCGCCACCTCTGCCTTGCGACAAGGAACAAATCGTCAGATTATTAGAATAATGGGTAGCAAACAAGGAAACCCAGTTGCTCTCGACAAAAATGGGTCCTAGAACTCTTGACAAAAATGATGCTCGCTATTGTCACTTTCATCGGAGGATAAAACACCCTATAATCGACTGCTTCAACCTGCGAAGGATGTTTCAGAAGAAGCTGGAAATAGGCGAGATTGAAATGAACAAAGCGGAAGATGGCAAAACCACCCCACATCAAGTAATAATGCTTTCCCATGACCCAAGCGGAGATTCTTGGAGGCCTTGGACCGAGGATGAAGGAGAAGCATGCGAGGTGGATATGGAGAATTCCACTTTTGCTAACACAGATGGCGTGGCTCATCAATTTGCTAAGACATTATTGGCTCAACGGTTTCTTCGATTCGCTCGGCTTCAGCGAAGATCAAATCAAGGAAGCGTCTAAGGCCATACCAACCATAGCAGCAGGGAGGCCCTGTGGGCTTCTCCCCAAGGAGGCGATCGTATTCACCAACGAAGACATCTGTTACTCGGGAGAGCACCTCAGGACTCTATATCTCACCGTGTATATCAACAAACAACCGCTAAAAAGAGCTTTTGTTGACGGGGGCGCGTCCTTAAACCTGATTTCGATGCATACGCTCGATGTATTAGGCATACAACGGTCCACGATAAGAATGCGGGTCACTACAGTGAAAGGGTTTGGAGGCCACGCCCAAACATCTATTGGAATCATTAACCTAGCAATGAAGGTTGGTCCGATCCGAGGGACCACCACTTTTTATGTTCTAGAAGACGACACTACCTTCCATGTGTTAGTAGGCGAGGCTGGCTACTCAACCATAAAGTAGTCACGTCGAAGTACCATCAATGTGTAAAAACTAACATAGGAGGCAAGCAGTACCGAATTCCCTCCACGAGCAACCCTTTCGACCCAGAAGAAGCATATATGGAGGACGCAAATTTCCATGACGAACCAAAAGAAGAGGACGAAATGCCTGAAGCTCGACTCACCCCCGCTGCCGAAGTAGGGGGACGAAGAAAAAGCGAAAACCACCAAATTCGTGTTCAGTCCGTCAAGGATGGTGTTACTGATAGGTGTGATAAACACCTAATTTTATATTTAGTATTTATGCTTTCTTTGCTATGTTTTTGTGTAAATTATGTATCTTATGATTACTTTTAAGTGTTAAAGGTATTTTGGAGTCATTGGAGCGAAAGAAGGGGATTAAGGGCTAAATTCATTGCTCGGAGTCATTGCGCGTTGATGGAAGCGGAACTAGCAGGTCAAAGTCTCAATTATGCTTAAAACAAAGATTGCTGGAGCACCAGAACTATTGGATTAGGGCAGCCACCTAACCCCATCCAATATACTCTATTAGGTCGAGATACAGAACAACAAAGTTTTGTCTCATCTCTTCCAACACAGACCTAGACACTGTAATAAGGACTCAACGCCGGCAAGCCATGGTTCAAGGCTTATCTGCCAAGGGTTCAGAAAGGAGAGGATACTGACTACAAGAAGGAAATGAGCAGATGATTGGGTTCATATTTTTAGACTACTTGTTCTCTTACGGGAAATCAGAGAAGAAACAAGTTTGCATTCGATTGATTGAAGTATCAATGGAGGAGATTCAAGCCTATTTGAGTGTTTCAGACGCATTGAGAACATGGGTTTGTGTGTGTGATTGCAGGGAAGGAGATAGAGTGATTTGAAATCAATAACAAGTTCCACATTTGCATTACCAGCAAACTACACAAGAAGTATTTGTAAAAAGGCCTGAATAGCTTAGTCTGTTATGTATGATTACAAGATGGACAGGCTAGTAATGATGATCTGAGTGAGGGGATTCTGTGCTGTTAATGAAGTGAGTTGGAGATGGAATTATGGGATGGACAGAGAAGCTGCAGTCATGTTTGTTATTGATGGCCTTGTTGCAGCTGCTGTGTTGTGCACATGATTCAGGTGGTTGAGAAGATGGATTATGCAGTTGGGAGCTAGCAGAGTTGCTGGGATAAGCTGGATCGATGTGCTGCTAATGGTGAAATCGAGAGAATGGAGAAATTCAAGGAAGGATTTGTATTGCTGGGCTGTACCTGAATTGAAGCTACAGAAATTGAAGCTGCAGTTGAGTTGGTGGTGCACAAGGAGAATGGTTGGAATATGTGGAGCTGAGAAGCTGCAGGAGATGGCAAGGATTGCAATGGTCATTCTGATGTGTAGTTGTAGTTGGTGATAGAAGTGGTAGCTGGTGTTGGTGGACAAGGTGTTGCGCAGGCTAAACCGAAGCGATAACGAGTTGGCGCATTAAGAGTTTGATGCTTTGAAATGGTGGAACCGGCTTTGAGGTTGTAGTAATATTAAGTTGTCACTTGGTCTTATGAGTCCGATCTTTATGTCGATTTGATATAGGATTCAAAGGAGAGAGAATGGTGTGAAGGTCAAAGGTGTTGGTGCGGCTTACAGAAATGGGAGAGCGCTTAGCTGAGTATGGCGTTGCAGGAATGAATCTTATGGGTTATACAGGGAAAGAACATGAGGCTGCCATTTGAAGCTGTGGTGCTGTTGAACTCGAGACCGAGATGATGACGCCGTTTGTTCTTTGAGAGGTGTGACCGGCGAGGAGCAAGGAGATTGTTTGGTGTAGATGATAACTCGAGTAATGGATTTGAAGTTAAGTTAAGTCGAGACAGTGGCGTTGCCACGCCGAATGTAGAAAGTAGAGTCTCCGGGGTTAGTACCGGATTAGGAGCCGAAGTTCGATCGATGATTCTACAAGGATTTGAACTGGGATTTGTATGGATAGGGAAGAGCCGGGATGTATCGGGTGAATGGATTGCGAGGCATGGATAGTTTCCAAGGAGGTACCGGTGGTGTTTGAAGAATATGATGGGATTACAAAGTGGCAACAATGCAAACGCAGAGAGCTTGAACCGAGCGGTGGATGGTATGCCGCTTGTGGTGATATGATGAGCTAGTGAAAGTTGGCCTGAGATTGTTTTGAACAAGACTGCACCAACAAGTCGGCTGAGTAGAAATGGCGAGATGATGGTACTAGCCACGGTTGTCGGATTTCAGAACTTGAAGCATGAATCGCAATATTTTAGTGAATCGCGAGGGGTGTATGAGTCGGATGCAAGAATTGATGGCCGGACATATGAGCTACGGACTACGCTTTTGGGTGCGTTTTCGCAAGAGAGAAAGAATTGGTTTGGATGATTTTTGTGAATGATTGAAATGCAGAAAAGGGAAGATGAGTTGCTGGAAGTATGCACTAGATAGTGACAGTTTCTGATGAGAGAACTGGCCAGAGACAATTTTCCTAGGACCGGATTCCTAGCGACCAGTTTTGACCCAAAATTTCCAGAGACTTATTTTCACACATGGGCTTGGTGGACGAATTTGAGACGGGTTTGGAGAAGACTTGACCTACTTTTGGGTATCCTTTTGGGAGAGGCATATAAATAGAACTTTTTCTCTAAACCTAGATATCTCCATTAGGGAGAACTTCTCCTATTTTTGTGTTCTAGGGTTTAGATAACATGATAGGTTTTTTCTTCCTTCTTGTTATGAACTCCATGAATATGAACTAAGTTTTTATTATTGGTTGAAGATGTAGTTGGATTTTGCAACCAAGTTATGATTTTTATGAATTAGTTTTCTCTCAATATTATCGTTTGATTTCTACGGGTTATAATAATTGCATGATTGATGTATTGCAATATGATTGAATGTTTGTTTAGTTAAGTCTAGAATTGATTGAACTCACATCCATACCTATAGCTATTTTAGGGTTTTCATCGAGCGATAACCTTGAATACGAGTAGCATGATATGATGCTAGGTTTTAGTGATACATCCTTGTATTCATATGTAGAAATTGACCTTTGTTCGAATTGTTTGCGCAATGTATTTCAATTGCATTGATTAGCCTATTTCTGAAACTTAATGCTCCTAGGAATTGAACTTAATTAGCGCAAGGTGTTAGGTTATTCTTTAGGTAGAATTCACATACGCAGCCCTAATGTGTGTGTGATGAATTAGGAAATTAATAGATTATCTTGCTCTCTTGATTCTCTAGGCTTTTGATGATAGTGAGATTAAATACGAATTCTATTCATATATTCATAAACTTGTTTACAATTGAAGATGAAACCTTTATCCAATATTTTCACATCCTTGATTTGCGTGTTTACTTTTATTTGTTTTGCTTTTATTTTATTTTAGTATATAAAAATCAGCAAACCCTCGGTGTTTTATATAGGAAACCATAACATATTGACAACCTAGACCTCTCTGTGGGATCGATCCTTTCTTTCCCTTGCTTCATTATATATTTTGAGTAGTAAGAAAGTGTAATTATAATTGTGTCGGCTGACAACCGGTCAAATTTTTGGCGCCGTTGCCGGGGAGGCAGCGGTTGTTAATTGTTTTTGGTTTCTTATTTTTGTTTTTAGTTTTTGTTTTATTTTTCTTATTTTCTGGGTTTTAACCTTGGTTTGAGAATTATTTTAGGTGCTTAATTCTATGGAAGGAGCATATTGGAACGATGGATATGGTTTTCAACAACCTCAACAATATGATAACTACCAATTCCATGGGTATAATCAAAACCAATTCATTGGTTATGACCAATATTCCATGGAACCTTATGGTTTTCCTCAACAACCTTATGGCGGGTATGTGTGTGAACAACCACAAGTATGGGAGGATTTTTATGCTCGTGAACAAAAAGTCTCTAATTTTATAGACAAAGTTTCCACCTTTTTACAAGAGGAATCTAAAAAAGCAAAAGAGACTACAAACGAGCAACTCCGAGAACTTCGTGAAGGTATTGTTAGCTTGCGAAGAGGCATTGATCAATATAAGGAAGATATGGATAATTCTAATGTGCATATGGTTTGTGATGAATATTTGATTGATGCTAATGTTGATCATTCAACTCTTGATCTTAACTCAACTCTTGATCTTAACTCAACTCTTGATCTTAATAATGATCATTCACCTATTCAAAAGGATGAGTTAGAGATAAGTAACACTAAATTCAGCGAGGACCAATCTTATGTTGACTATGATAGTGACGGTGATTATGATATATTGCTTGAAACAACTCATGGTGACATCTCCGAGGAGTCTTTTTGGGATCAAGATGAAGACGAAGAGGAATATGTCGACACTTGTGTAGATTACTCAAGCATTGATCTTAATAATGATCAAGAGCCTATTCAAAGGGCGGAGCTTGAGGATGATGCATTTTCGAGTGTTCTAAAAAAGTTTCTTATAATAAAATTTGGATCCGCAAAAGAGTATGTGCCTTACAACAAAAAGGAGTGTGTTGAGAATGATACCGGTTTGACCAATATTGTGGAAGACCCAATTGAGCTTGCAAATGATTGTAATGATGATGTTTATGTCGAGACTTTGGTTACGGCAGAAACGGACGAAGAATGGTTGCAAGGTTTGATAGAGGACCATGATATACAAGAGGTGAATAATTCACTTGAGTTTTTCAAGGATGAAGAGGATTCCGTGATACAAGAGATTGTGCAAGGTTTATCTAACCCTTTGCCTATTGTTTCTTCTCCTTTACCTCTTATTGGTTTGAATGTATGTGCTTCGAGAATATTGTTGAATGACTTTGTTTCTCGTTTTCCTCCATTAGAGATACTTGATTCTCATACTATGCAGGTTATGGAACAAGAAACCGTGGAAGTACCCGACTTCTATATTCTTTATACACTTCCATGTGTGGACAAGAATAAGTGTGGGGGAAGCTTTTATCGGTTCATAGCTTCACTTTTGCTTTATTGTACTAATATTTGTGTGAAGTTAGTGTTTGCAAAACAGGTTCTATGGAAGGATCCTCAACTTTTCAGATTGTTGATATATGGGGAATGAATCTTGCAAGGATATAGTCGGGCTGACGACTTTAAACCAAGCGCTGCATGGGAGGCAACCCATAGGTTTTGTATCTCTTATCTTTTAATTTTTCTTTTCTTGTTTTTAGCTTTTTCTTTTCGCATATTGTTATATGATTTCCCGCCTTGACTTTCTTTGGACGATTCAATTTACATTGAGGACAATGTAAAGTTTAAGTGTGGGGGAGTGGTTAAGCATTTGCGTTGTAAATTTTTGCAATTTTTCAACTTTTGTGTAATTAGTGAATAAGAAAACTCCAACTTGTAGTTAGTTTAGAGTCACATAGTATACATGTCGCTAAGATTACATCGAGAATCTCATAATAGTGACTGAACTTAGAGATGACAGAGAACATGATCGGGTTTCTTAATTGTATGAGAGTTAAAGTTGGATTTAACCATGCCAGTGGCAAATAAGGTGCAGACTGAATTCGGTATTAGAACAGTGATCCCCTATAGTGGAGACTACCCATGTTACATAATGTGAGGCACCAACCTTCAATTCTTTGTACATGTCTAAATTGTGCTTTTAGAGTGTGTGTCACCGTACGTAAATTCCGGGCAGAATGGTGAGCTGTCCAACCTCCCACCATAGAAGCACTATTTTGATCTCTTGAGTTCTATTTTTATCAACCATGTTGGTGACATCGAATTGCTAACTTACATACCACTTGTGATCTTGTTCGCAGTTAGCACCATCCACCTTATCTCTCTCTACACCAACAAAGTCCATAGAAACACCATCATCATCAACAAGAGGAGCATCACAAATTCGAAGGAAAGTTGAACACGTTCGAGGTTTACAAGCAACATACGAGAGCGAATATTATTAAGATGAGATTTCGAGAAGTTTATGATATCAAGACATACAAGTTGTGAAGATTCGAGTGGTAAAGTACTTACACCATGGCCTTTGTATTTTATTTTGTATTTATTTTTCTCTTGTCTATCAAAAAAATAAAAAATAAAAAAAATAAAAAAAAAAAAGAAAGAAAAAAAAAATATTTTGGGTTTGTATAGTTTGTTTTTAGTTTTGTATTCTTTCAATAAAGCCAATGGAAAGAAGGAATATTTATAATGAAGTTTCAAGCGACAAGGAATTAGAGGAAAGAATCATGTTGTCGAGATTCTACGAAGTTCAAGAGTTATCATCAAGAGTTGAAGACCAAAGACGAAGATGAAGACACCGATAGAAGACCGAAGACGTTTCTATGGATGCTGTGAGAGTGGTGCTAGCTGCACGCCGAACGGATTCACGGTAAGTAAGCATATTCCCACCTTCGTTAAATGGTTGATTTCCTTTCGAAGAGATCGTCAGAAAAATGGGTTTTCAAAAATATATAAAAGATGTGGGTTTTCAAAATATTTCGGAGGGTTTTGCCTTCCTACCATTCAACGTGTCGCAGGATTCTCTCTTCATTCCTACCTGGACACATGTGTGACCCATAAAAAGCTATTTATTATTGAGAGCAATATCATAAAACCCTTTCTTGTGAGGCAGAGTCGAGACTTTCGATCACTCCGAACCCGAATTTATGTCGAGAAGGGATGGTTATTTCTCTCTCAACTTTTAAGAATGAGATTGTGTTCATTTATGTGTCTAACTTCTTATGACTAGTGTGCAGAATGTCTATGTCTTCTTAGCGCTTGGATACTATCATTTCGGAGAACTATTAAGTTGGAAATTTAGGTTTTGTGGGTATATCTCTAGTAAACCTTCACGAGACTATAACTCGTCCACTAGGGACACCTAGGGGTTTAAAGGCTTGTTATTTATGCTAAAATTAACCGTAGCCTCGACGTCACGGAGTTGTATGTATGTTTTTATTTTGTTTGATTTGCTCGAGGACTAGCAAGGTCTAAGTGTGGGGGAATTTGATAGGTGTGATAAACACCTAATTTTATATTTAGTATTTATGCTTTCTTTGCTATGTTTTTGTGTAAATTATGTATCTTATGATTACTTTTAAGTGTTAAAGGTATTTTGGAGTCATTGGAGCGAAAGAAGGGGATTAAGGGCTAAATTCAATGCTCGGAGTCATTGCATGCGTTGATGGAAGCGGAACTAGCAGGTCAAAGTCTCAATTGTGCTTAAAACAAAGA
Source organism: Papaver armeniacum (assembly GCA_023531295.1). Classification (NCBI taxonomy): domain Eukaryota; kingdom Viridiplantae; phylum Streptophyta; class Magnoliopsida; order Ranunculales; family Papaveraceae; genus Papaver; species Papaver armeniacum. The sequence goes on along the minus strand of JAJJWW010014665.1, from coordinate 63,555 downwards.
TTGCTGGAGCACCGTAACCGTTGGATTAGGGCAGCCACCTAACCCCATCCAATATACTCTATTAGGTCGAGATACGTACAACAAAGTTTTGTCTCATCTCTTCCAACACAGCACCTAGACACTCGTAATAAGGACTCAACGCCGGCAAGCCATGGTTCAAGGCTTATCTGCCAAGGGTTCAGAAAGGAGAGGATACTGACTAAAAGAAGGAAATGAGCAGATGATTGGGTTCATATTTTTAGACTACTTGTTCTCTTACGGGAAATCAGAGAAGAAACAAGTTTGCACTCGATTGATTGAAGTATCAATGGAGGAGATTCAAGCCTATTTGAGTGTTTCAAACGCATTGAGAACATGGGTTTGTGTGTGTGATTGCAGGGAAGGAGATAGAGTGATTTGAAATCAATAACAAGTTCCATATCTGCATTACCAGCAAACTGCACAAGAAGTATTTGTAAAAAGGCATGAATAGCTTAGTCTGTTGTGTATGATTACAAGATGGACAGGCTAGTAATGATGATCTGAGTGAGGGGATTCTGTGCTGTTAATGAAGTGAGTTGGAGATGGAATTATGGGATAGACAGAGAAGCTGCAGTCATGTTTGTTATTGATGGCCTTGTTGCAATGGTTGTTGTGTTGTGCACATGATTCGTGGTTGAGAAGATGGATTATGCAAATGGGAGCTAGCAGAGTTCTTTGGATAAGTTTGAATCGATGTGTTTGCTAATGGTGAAATCGAGAGAATGGAGAAATTCAAGGAAGGATTTGTATTGCTGGTCAGTACCAATTGAAGCTACGAAATTGAAGCTGCAGTTGAGTTGGTGGTGCACAAGGAGAATGGTTGGAATATGTGGAGCTGAGAAGCTGCAGGAGATGGCAAGGATTGCAATGGCTGTTACAGTGTGTAGTTGTAGTTGGTGATAGAAGTGGTAGCTGGTGTTGGTGGACAAGGTGTTGCAGGCTAAACTGAAGCGATAACGGAGTTGGCGCATTAAGAGTTTGATGCTGAATGGTGGAACTGGCCTGAGGTTGTAGTAATATTAAGTTGTCACTGGTGCTATGAGTCTGATGCTGTAATCGATTTGATATAGGATTCAAAGGAAAGAGAATGGTGTGAAGGTCAAAGGTGTTGGTGCGGCTTACAGAAATGGGAGAGCGCTTAGCTGAGTATGGCGTTGCAGGAATGAATCTTATGGGTTATACGGGGAAAGAACATGAGGCTGCCATTTGAAGTCGTGGTCTTTGTTGAACTCGAGACCGAGATGATGACGCCATTTGCTTGAGAGGTGTGACCAAGAGGAGCAAAGGAGATTATTTGGTGTAGATGATAACTCGAGTAATGGATTTGAAGTTAAGTTAAGTCGAGACAGGTGGTGTTGCCGCCAAGAATAACAAAGAAGTAGAGTCTCCCTGGGGTTAGTACCGGATTAGGAGCTGAAGTTCAGTCTGAAGATTCTACAAGGATTTGAACTGGGATTTGTATGGATAGGGAAGAGCTGGGATGTATCAGGTGAATGGATTGCAGGCATGGATAGTTGCCAAGGAGGTACTGGTGGTGTTTGAAGAATATGATGGGATTACAGTGGCAACAATGCAAACGCAGAGAGCTTGAACTGAGCAGTGGATGGTATGCTACTTGTGGTGATATGATGAGCTAGTGAAAGTTGGCCTGAGATTGTTTTGAACAAGACTGCACCAACAGTGCGAAAACTGAGTAGAAATGGCGAGATGATGGTACTAGCCACGGTTGTCGGATTTCAACTTGAAGCATGAATCGCAATATTTTAGTGAATCGCGAGGGGGTATGAGTCGGATGCAAGAATTGATGGCCTGACATATGAGCTACGGACTACGCTTTTGGGTGCGTTTTACGCAAGAGAGAAAGAATTGGTTTGGATGATTTTTGTGAATGATTGAAATGCGAAAAGGGAAGATGAGTTGGCCGGAAGTATGCACTAGCTAGTGACAGCTTCGATGAGAGAACTGGCCAGAGACAATTTTCCTCCTGACCGGATTCCGCGATGCCGTCATCAATCCGGCGACCCGATTTTGACCCAAAATTTCCAGAGACTTATTTTCACACATGGGCTTGGTGGACGAATTTGAGACGGGTTTGGAGAAGACTTGACCTACTTTTGGGTATCCTTTTGGGAGAGGCATATAAATAGAACTTTTTCTCTAAACCTAGATATCTCCATTAGGAGAACTTCTCCTATTTTTGTGTTCTAGGTTTAGATAACATGATAGGTTTTCTCTTCCTTCTTGTTATGAACTCCATGAATATGAACTAAGTTTTTATTATTGGTTGAAGATGTAGTTGGATTTTGCAACCAAGTTATGATTTTTATGAATTAGTTTTCTCTCAATATTATCGTTTGATTTCTACGGGTTATAATAATTGCATGATTGATGTATTGCAATATGATTGAATGTTTGTTTAGTTAAGTCTAGAATTGATTGAACTCACATCCATACCTATAGCTATTTTAGGGTTTTCATCGAGCGATAACCTTGAATACGAGTAGCATGATATGATGCTAGGTTGTAGTGATGCATCCTTGTATTCATATGTAGAAATTGACCTTTGTTCGAATTGTTTGCGCAATGTATTTCAATTGCATTGATTAGCCTATTTCTGAAACTTAATGCTCCTAGGAATTGAACTTAATTAGCGCAAGGCGTTAGGTTATTCTTTAGGTAGAATTCACATACGCAGCCCTAATGTGTGTGTGATGAATTAGGAAATTAATAGATTATCTTGCTCTCTTGATTCTCTAGGCTTTTGATGATAATGAGATTAAATACGAATTCTATTCATATATTCATAAACTTGTTTACAATTGAAGATGAAACCTTTATCCAATATTTTCACATCCTTGATTTGCGTGTTTACTTTTATTTGTTTTGCTTTTATTTTATTTTAGTATATAAAAATCAGCAAACCCTCGGTGTTTTATATAGGAAATCTATAGACTTTTTTGTGTGAGACATATTTGTTTATCAAGTCTTCGACTTTGGGTCGTAGCAACTCTTAGTTGTGGGTGAGATCAACTAAGGGAATCAAGTGCATGGTATCCTGCTGGTATCAGAGACGTAAGGAACGCAACTGTACCTTGAATCAGTGTGAGATTGATTAGGGTTCAACTACAGTCCAGGCCGAAGTTAATTGGTATTAGGCCTGTAGCGGCTTAATACAGTGTGGTGTTCAATCTGGACTAGGTCCTGGGGTTTTTCTGCATTTGCGGTTTCCTCGTTAACAAAACTTCTAGTATATGTTATTTCTTTTCCGCATTATATTTTGTTATATAATTGAAGTAACACAGGTTGTGCGTTAAGATCAATCAATTAGAATATCCAACCTTTGGTTGTTGATTTAAATTGATTGACACTTGAAAATTGGTCTTTGGTACCGTTCAAGTTGTTTCATATAATAATCAGGCTCGCGGATTTCTAGCTGTTTGATTTGCTGAATACATTGTGAAACAGAGATATTAAACTCTTTGATATAGTTTTCTCTAGATTGAGTCTGGATGTCTAGTTGATTCTCTAGAAAGTATATTGGAGTAAGTCCTCTCAGATTTCCAAACAAATTGTTGGGTGTGGTTGTTAGACCCCCGCATTTTCAAAAAGGGTGTTTGGTATTACGGTGAAAGACTATTTTTTCAGTTGTATAGAAGAACAATGATAGCCATCAACCCGTATCCAAGTGAATAGATTTATTGAGACGACCGGGAGAAATTGATAAGGGAAGGTTATCGTTGGGAAGAAGTTTAAAATTTGATCCAGGCGCCGATGGACATGACTCACTACCTATATTGGTTTGACACTATTTATAATCCCAATATTGATATCCAACCACAAAATTTGGGTCGGATGGATTTCCCATCTTTAGGTAGGATGCCAACCGGCTCAATAACTGATAGGCTGAACAACACTCTTTGTCAGGGAGGAAATGGTCAGGAAAATGAGTAGTTTCTGGACGTAATTTAGTTTAAATATTTCTAATGTAATATTTTTGTTTTAATTAATGAAAACTATCTTTTAGATTAATGTTCAAATCAAAATTAGTTTTACATTTCATTAAAAATTAACCTTAATTGCATGACACTATATTAATGAAAATTGAATCCCTTCACGTGAACCTTGTAGAGTTCGTAACATTCGTCATGACTAAACCATCTTCTGTTCTCTTCAGAAAATTTGGTATGAGCTTTAATTTTAGTTTTCCACTTGACAACCCAGGATGATCCCCTTTTATCTTCCACATAATTTGCATATACTTTCTCACATCGACACTCACTTGTTCTTCTTGAATTTACATGACTTAACGTGATAAACCTTTGAAACATAGTGTCCCATAAGTTAAAAGTATCTAAATTAAAATCTCCATCGCTTACAACTGAAACCAAACATCGAATTAGAGAAACATTCTCATCTCGAGTGAAGCGAGCACCAGCCAAGCACTAGGCACGTTGAAATGAATTTGAATCTGAGTTGAAATGAGTATTTATAGTGGGGGAAAATTGTATCCATTAGATGAGGAATTGATGAGAGAAGATCAACTCAGCGAACGACAACATGAGTACGCTGGCGCTGGAATGACCAACGAGCGATCTTATGACCATATAACGATGAACACTCTATCGCTAGCTAGTTAGACACTCTGTCGTCTATGCCTAAGTGGTATATTTGGCACTTAGGAAAATATGTTTACCACTTTGGTATACCCATAGTAGGTGCTAAAGTGGAAAAGTCAGCTGCTTGACATGTGCATATGAATAGGTGTTAAAGGAAGAAAAAAGATACTCCCTCCGTACCAAATTAGATGAGCTAGTTGGTTTTAAATTTTGTCCCATAATAATAAATATGTATAATTTTATAGCCATGTTTTTACTCGTTACGTAAGTGTTTTAAAATGCTTTTCAACGGTATAAAGTTTACGAAAAATCGTAGTATAGTTTAAGAGATAAATCATTTTTATGTTTTACTATAGTTATTATTCATAAGGGTATAATTATAAAAAATACTTCAACATACTCATCTTTCCTCCTTGTCTTAAAAATTGTGATACTTACAACTAGCTCATCTAATTTGGGATGGAGGGAATACTAGATTAACCCGGTTTCACCAAATTCTACATTTATGGACCTTTAAGGGGCTTGCCTTTCCCACAGGGTGCTGGGCCTTGGTGCAAACAAATACCCAACGACAGTCGACGGACAACAAAATGTTCTCACATCCCAACAGAAGAAATTTTGGGGATTTTTCAAATCCCAAAACCCTAACCAAATCCCAGTATCAAAACCCCCTTCTTCTTTCTCCAATGGAAGATTTGATTGTGCTGAGATGCGATATGGAAGCGATGCAGATTTCAGGTATTGATGAAGACTCATCATCATCATCTTTAATACGAGTACTTTACAATATTGATCTTCTGAATCAAATTCTATTGTGCTTACCAGTAAAATCACTTCTTGTTTCTAAATCTGTATCAAAACAATGGTTATCACTTATCTCTAGTCCATATTTCATTAAGAATCATTATATTCGTAATAAACATTCAAAACCTGGATTTCTTTTCCTCAAAACTCTTTACAGTAACGTGAATTATGATTTAGTTTTACTCAATGAAAGAATAACCATTAATCGTATTATCATTTTTGAATCCCAAGATCATAAACCATTAGCGATGGAATATTCTTGCAATGGGCTCTTTTTGTGCTGTGAGTATGGTGGATGTTCAGCTTATTATATCTACAATCTCTCAACCAAACATTACAGAATCATTCCTCCAGATCCGGTCTCTTCTTATCTTAGCATTAGTCTAGTTTTCGATCCACTGAAATCACTTAATTATGAGGTTATCTCTATTGGTAAAATCGATGATAGTTATCAGATTGCAATCTACTCTTCGGCAACAAATTCTTGGAGAATCTGCGAAGCTAGATATTATTTTCCTAATTCTGTCCACTTCTATAGTCCTGGTGTTTTTTGGGATGGTTCTTTGAATTGGATTAACTTGGGCGATAATACTTCTTCTTCTTTTAATATTGATCGAGAAGTACTAATAACAATACCGTTCAGTGATGAAATGAGCGATAGACATATAATATATTTTGGAGAGTGGATGGGTTATATGCATCTTATTCTAAGTGATCAGAAATTGCTTCATTGCTGGGATATCTTCGAGATGGAGGTTAATTATGTTGGATGGAAACTAAAACATCGAGTCAAACTTGATGAATTAGCAAATCACTATTGGATTGATGGTTTGTACCCTGACCAGGGTTTCCATGTAATGCTGGTTGTGGATGGTGATGTGGATGAGTTGAAAGCGTTGATACATTTAACTGACGACAGGATTCTCTCTTATAATCTCAAGGAAAAGAGCTTCAAGGAAATTTGCAATTGTCCAATGGATCATTTAGATATATCTCATGTTTATATCCAATCACTTGCTAATGTTTGATTAGCGTACTTCACAGCTGAGTATTTGTTCTTACTCTTTCTAGGGTTTTGTCTTACTTACCATTTATCTTACACCTATTATGAGTTATCATGATCTTGAAAGGGATTTGGGAGAATGACTGAGTTACAAGTATGATTGTTGTGGAAAAGCCAAGCTATGCTTATTTGATGTACTTGTCTTTTTGGAGTTTTATTCTAGTTTGTATCTAGTTTTGTGTGTGCCCTGCAGTGGATATCGTTTTGAGTATGTATAGGGTTGTACCTTTTGGGTTTTTCAAATCTTGCTTTCGACGTGGTAATGGAAACATATCATTCACACATCATCTTTTTTAATTTATCAGTTTGTGAAACTTCCATGTTTTGCGGTAATGAAGATCGGTCTCTTAGATCAATATTTCAGATTCTCGTACTATGCCATAAACAAGTTTATTAGTCTCTCCTTATTTGAATGGTTCTTGTCAGTGGCGTGGTATCTGGGTGATCCATATTGTAGATTCGAAATGTGCAGGAACTCCATGTAGTACAGTTGTCTTGAGATGTTAAGATGACAGGGTATTATGGACTGGTAAAACGGAATCTGAATTTCACAAAATTTTTCATTTCAGCATAATCAAGTGGCCGTACATATTCTTGTTCACCGATGGCTCTGTGTGTTTATTACTTTGTTCACCAGGTGAGTTAGACTTGCTTGAATGCTTACACTTTCAAGAGATGAGGCCCGAAATACTGACACATTTTTCTGACACCTTAGCTAAAATTATCTTTATGATTATTTTCGTTTCTTGATAGCTTTTCAAGGAGATCAACTTTTGGTTTTGACCTTTTCAGTTGTTTAAGGAGTAAATTAGTTAACCAAATTTAGATGCAAGTAGACATTGAATTAACCCTGTCATGAAATGCCACTAAAGAAAGACAAACACTCAATTCATTGATCACAACAGGCAGCCAATCATTTAAAAATAGATGAGTCAGGAGTTTTGTTGTCTCTTTTTTTTTTCTTTTTCTTGAAAATACAGTAGATTACCAAAAGCAGAGAGTTAATCTATTGATTCAGTCCCATTTGGAATCAGTTCACAGTGAACTGTTCTGCCGATGACTGAATCTGCAAGATTAACATCATCTGTAACAAGTACAATAGAGTTTTGGTTATTACATAGATTTTGAGCTTTGACAGAGCCATAGGTACATAATTTATCTAGCTATCTGCCACATTTTCATTCCTTCCCTTTTTTGCTAGTAAGTTTGCACCGTCTGTCAACTTTGTTGTCTCCTCTTGATCCTTAAAACTTTGACAATTTAGGTGATGGGTGCTTCTAAAACTTGACGGAATTAGGATTCTGGTGCTCAGAATTCACGGCTTGGCAGTTTTTACATCAAACGGAAACAACAAAAATGAAAAAACTCATAAATCTCCAAGGTGTAACCTGAGTGTAAGAATAAATTTATCCACGTCATTCCAAATAATCCAAATAGATTCCACGTGGCAACAGCTAACTCTTTTTTCTCCAGATAAGATTCTTGTTACCATCCATTCAAATACAAGATAATCCACCAAATCTCCACCATCAATCACAGATCTCAAAAACATCTCAACCCTTGATTCTCACCAATATCCCTTTTCTGCTATACCATTCCAAAATCACTCACAGCACCACCAAGCAAAACCTAAATCACAAAACATTTCCTTGTTTCTCCCCCAAAACACAAAAAAATGGCAGCTCTGCAACAATCCCCAGTTGCATTCCAATCCAAATTCCCCACCACCACATCCTCATCATCAACCAGAGTCTTTGCCAAAACTCAGGTCTCCAGCAAACTCTCATCCACAGGTCTCAGACTCCCAAAACTGAGCATAAAACTCCCAAAGAAGAACAAAATCAGCAACAACCATGGTGGTGCAACAATGTTAGACACAGCAGCAAGTAGATATGCCACAGCCTTAGCACAATCAGCAAACTCAAACGGAACACTAGAAGCCACACAACAAGATATTGAGAAGATTGAGAAGATCTTCTCATCACCAGAAGTCTATGATTTCTTTGTGAATCCTACAGTTGCTGTTGAGAAGAAATACCAATTGATTGATGAGATTGCAAAATCATCAAACCTGAAAACAACTACAATCAATTTCTTGAATATCTTAGTTGATGTGAAGAGAATTGATTTGATTAGAGATGTTGTCAAGGAATTTGAGTTGGTTTTTAATGCCATGACTGATACTGAATTGGCTGTTGTTACATCTGTTGTGAAGCTGGAATCTAATCATTTAGCACAGATTGCTAAAGGAGTGCAGAGATTGACAAATTCTAAGAATGTCAGGATTAAGACTGTGATTGATCCTTCTCTTGTTGCTGGGTTTACAATCAGGTATGGGAATTCTGGGTCTAAATTGATTGATATGAGTGTTAAGAAACAACTTCAGGAAATTGCTTCTCAACTTGATTTTGGTGATTTCAATTTAGCCGCTGTTTAATAATTTCCTGTTTCTTGATTGATTTATGTCTAATTGGATTTTGAGATTAAGGAATTTTTTTTTCTTAATTGATATATTCAGTATATTTGTTATCTAAATTAGGATTTTTAATTTTTGTTTTACTAAAGAGAATTTGTATGAATCTTTTGAATGTTTAATTGGTGTAATAAACCATGAATTATCAATTAATTCGATTTATAATAATATAAATGTAATACAGATTTAAAGAAAACAAATGTTTCAATGGTGTGTAAGCACTAAATTTGTACTTTGCAATGGACACAATGTTTCAGTAGTTATGAAATCTCAGCCCGAATGCAACTGCGGGTGTATGGTCTAGCAAGGTCCATATATCCATCTTGGAATTCTTCTGAACAAAGTTTGTCATAGACCTTTAGGCCTGTAAATAATAACTCTGTCTAGCAGGACTTGGATATAGAAATCTCAGACATGGAATAGCAGCATCACTAGAACATTAGAAATCTTGGAGTTATAATTAACATACTGCATCATTAATGTCGTGGTAATGCAAATAAAGCAAAAAATTACTGAAAAGAGGTGCAAAAGAGAAGAGAATGGTTTTAGTAGTTCCTATCCTACCACCACCATGGCCATGGAGATAACTAATTCCCAATTGACCACACCTCTCCTAAGAACAGCTTACATACAGAGTGTATTTCCCATTAACGATATCGTTTCTCAAATTCTCATCACCTGGAAATTGTAATATGATCTCTCGCTATGATCCGAGTCCCCTAGTCTCCAAATGATTAATGCTCAGCTGAATGTGATCTTGGAATTCTTCTCTGACTGCTTAGGTTCATTTCATTGTTTAGGTAGTTTATACTATCAATAGCAACTACTGAAATTATCTCGTTCGCCGTCTCCATATGATTGAGTCCTAGTTGTGCCAATGAATAATGTTCAGGTGAATGTGATCTTGGAATTCTTCTCTGGTTCATCTCATTTCGTAGGTGGTTGACACTTTCAATAACAACTACTGAAATTATCTCGGACGCCATCTCATAATGGTCTCCGCTGTCTTCCATTACATCAACTACAATATCCCCGGTGGTTTGGGGAACATTATCTTTAAGATTAAAGCGACAAACAGGACAAGTACTAGATTTTGAAACTAACCAAGGATCAATGCATTCAGTAGTATGAAAAACATGATTACACGGTAAGATTCTTAACATATCTCCGTCTTCAAAATTACTTAAACAAACAGCACATTCTATTACGTTTTCTGTATTCTTAACATCAGGGTGTTTAAATACCGGGAACGTTTCGATCACCTTTAAATCGAGACCTATTTTTTGAGTTGCAGCACTTCCTCTAGTAACAATATTATTTCCCCGGGGAGCAATATTATGTCGTCTTTGCCGAGTGACACTAATATGTTTTAGCCTATTATAACATATGACGCAGAGCCAACGAATGATAACACATAGGATCATCACAATGACACATTGAAGGAGTTCATACCCGCTCAGTACGACTCTTGCAATAGCATCATCAATATCGCTTTGTGCAGAGGTGTATGGTAGTAACAGTAATATTAGTAGTGGTGCTAAGTAGATGGAATTGAACGACTGGATGTTAACCCCAAGGTTGTTGATATTCTTCTTGACCATGATGCTCTTCTCGTTTGACATTGCCAATTCGTGATGAAAGCAGCAGCTTTGGGTATGCACGGGTAAAGATGCTCGGTAGAATTTTTTTAATTCATGTCTTTGTGAACTCTTCAGTATAGTATGTATATGTAAGAAGAAGTTGGAAGGTCCGAAGGATTCATACTCCTGCTAGGATTAGGGTTTACTGGCACATCAGGAAACATATTTGGATTTTGGGCTACGGCTCACCAGACATATTTTGCCTGGCGAGATTGGGGTATACCCAAACTAATTGGGGTATACCCAATAAGACAAAATAGGGTCATTTTGAAGTAAAAGAAGCCACCCCTTAGCAATATATTTTTCTAAATGGCTAATATACCCTTGTTTAATTAACACTAAAAATCTGATTAGCTTAATTAATTGAGTTTAGATTGATTAATTGAGTGGATTAAAACTTATGAATTGAAATTTTGTTTTTGATTGAACTTATTTGGGAAGATTTTTTATGAAAAAAATTTGTTTTGAGAAAATCTTTTGCAACTGAAAATGAAAGCACACGACCCAAACACTTCTAAAAAGGGGATTGCAAAGCTGTTGTATGAAATCATACTCAAAATTAGATCAAAAATCAACACTTTCAGTTCTGAAAGTATAAAACGTCGGCAAGGTCGACGAATTAAATCTTCATTCGTCGACCTTGCCGACTTTATTTTTTTGACACACAGAGACGACAGAAAAAATTTATTAGCCTAAGGTCTTCAAAAATACCCCATTGATCGCTTGAAAAAACATCGTCGGCAAGGTATTTAAAAATACCCTTCCTATTGTTTTTTGCCTAAGAAGGTATTTTAGAAATACCCTTCCTGCCGTTGTTCGGCCTAAGCAAGGTATTCAAAAATACCCTTCCTACTGTTGAAAAAATTTACATCATGCATGGTCATTATGAAAAGCTCGGCAAGATATGCATGTTACGACCTTGCCGGCCAAAAACACAGAAATCATAATTTTCGATTTCTAACCTAATATAACAATCAAATCACACAACACAATGATGGGTTTGAGTTTAAACATCATTTATAATCTTCTTTTCGCCGTAGAGTCAACGATTTTTTTGGAAAATCAAAATTCAAGATTTTCGTTTGATGTAAGAAATGGAAGAAGATGAAGGGGAAGAGCAGAGAGATTGGAGAAGAGAGATTAGGGAAGATTATGAGTTTTTTAATTTTTAATTTTAGGGTTTAATTTTAAGTTAATTAGTTCAAGGGTATTGAAGTAAAATCAACCTATTTTGTCTTATTGGGTATACCCCAATTAGTTTGGGTATACCCCAATCTCGCCAGGATATTTTGGGCCATAAGCCGAATATATATCTTTTACCCGAATAAGTCAAACACACTGCAAAAATCTTCTTTTGAGTCTTGATTGACTTGAGTGTTAAAAGACACAACTTCAAGAAATTGCTACCCCAACTTGATTTTGGTGATTTCAATTTAGCTGCTGTTAAAAATGGTGTAAGCTCCAAATTTGTGTATTTGGGATTTGATAAAATATTTCCGTTTACAGTTATCCGGTAAGAGCCACTGCAAATACTCCCTCCGTCTCTATTATGTAGGCGGAGTTTTAAAAATTTGTAGTACCATTAGATAGGCATATTTTCAATTCCAAGATGGGTTTTTCCATAAATTACCCTTATTTATTATAGGTAGTTATCACTACACTTAAGTTAATGTCTCTAATGTTGGAAATTGTACAAAGGGTAAGACAGGAAAGAGGATGGATATGTAGGAAATCGTAAGAGTCTAACTCGGTCACACTTACTTGTATCTACACGTACCTAGTTAGTTAGGAGTAACATGTCTTCTTTCCCCTGCTCATTCCCTGAATTTTTCACCTATAAAGACGATCGAGTTGTTTTACATTCCATGCACACTCATTCTAAGAATCACAACTAGTACCACCCCCTAGCTTCTTTTCCATCGGCTCTTTCTTATTTCATCTTCCTCCCTCTATCTACATTTCCACCTCTCCTAACCAACTTACTTATGGCAGTTCAATCACCAATCTTCGTTTTCAAACCTTTGTTACCAAAAAACCAACTCTGGAGATCCATCTCCAAGTTAATAATTCACATCTTTAACTTCAATGTTGCTGAACTTTGGCTGTGGCTTGCAAACTGCACCATTAAATCCTGTAGTCCTTTCACCTATACAATCATCTCCATCGCAAACTTAGTATGGCCTTTCCCATCTTCCAATACAATTACAATATCGCCAGCGTTAAGAACGGTTTCGGGAACAATAGCTTTAAAGATTAGAGGACACTTATAGCTAGAAAAAAACCAAGTGTCAACACAATCAATAGTATGAAAAGCATTATGACATGGTAAGACTTAAGACATCTCCCATCTTCAAACTCGATTAAAGAAGCAAATACCTGCAACGTTTCGATCACCTTTGAATCAAGTCCTCTTTTTCTAATATTGTTATCACGTAGAACAATATTAAGTGGTCTTTGCTGCTCATTAATACTTATACGTCTTTGCTCATTACACTGCAAACTCGATTTTGGTGATTTCAATTTAGCTAGTGCTGCTGATTAATTTATGAACCGAAATTAATGATTTTTTTTCTTAATTAATATAACAATGTATTTGTTATCTAAATTAGGATTTTAATTATTTTTACTAAAGAGAGTATGCACGATGAAATCTTTTGAAGTCAGTTATGTTCAATTAGTGTAATAAGCCATGAATTATTAATTAATTCGATTTAAATATAAATGTAATATGTATTCAAAGAATATCAAACTTGGATGTTAACCCCAAGTTTGATATTCTTCTTGACCATGACGCACGCTCTTCTCCATTAACATGAGTTCGTGATGAATGCAGCAGCTTGGGTATTCTCGGGTGCAGATGAAGGATTCATACTCTTGTAGTCTTGCTAGTCATAGGATTAGGAATTACAGGCACCTCGGGAAACATATTTGGACTACTTGGTGGACTTGGGGCACTGGCCAACTGGACATATTTATCAAACCGCATGTCATGTGGATTGCGGGGCATAAAAAATTAAAAATCAATAATTGTGGTAAAAAGAAAAAACCTCCATGGCTAATAACTAAAGCAGTCACCTAATTTAGATGCTAATCATACAATTCCATCCCTTGTTTGTTCATTTGAACTGAATGAAATAGTCGGAATCAAGTTTTTTCAGCGGTTTATAAGGCTAATGAGCTACACTTCTGAACAACGTACAAATTCTTTTTAAGTTAGTAAAAATTATACTAATTGCTGAGAATGTAGCGAGATGGTGGGGAAAACTAAAATTTAAGTCTCGAGATCAAATCCTTATAGCATAGGGTAGACTAGGCTTCAACATGTATGCAAGTATTTGTCTTCTTAATTGTTTGGCTGTGGTTTGTAACTTATCCGTAACTTGTAACTTATCTGTCTTTATTGATTTGAGTTTGAAAGACAAAAACAACTTGATTTATTTGTATATTGCATTCTGGTTTTAAAAACAAATTCACAAGTATTTACTTTATGCTTTGTTTTCTTTACATAACCGATTTCGTTAATTTCATTCTCGCATTTATACCAGAAAAATAACAATTTGACACTATCGATCTTTATCTTTTTAGCAAATTCAAGAGAAACTATTCATTACACACGGAAAAAGTATATGGGACACCGGAGGGAACATACTAGGACCTAATCTTCTTCCGATACATCAAGTAAATAAAAAAACGGCAGACCGGAATACCAAGTGTCACAGGTGTAACTTGCGGTTTGCAATTTCTTTGGACAATGACCGGCCATACCGTGGTTCCGTTAGCTCTTTCACCCACAATACTCAGCCTCAAACGCTAGATGCAGCGAGTGCACACAATCAACATAAATTGTTCATGAATTGACAATAAAAGCCTTAATTTTTTTTTTTTTTGTCTCTTCTAGAACACGCCCCATACAATCAACTCAATATTATATTCTTTGCCATTTAATATCGCAGGAATACAAATAACAAAATAGTTGGACAAGGAGAAGAGAATGGTTTTGGTCGTGGCTCACAAACTACATCATCAAAATCGCTTAGTCCTTGCACCTACGCACTTATTTTCCTTGAGAACCAATACTATGTGCAAAGAATGGTGGCGCCATTCAAAATGACAAGTTACCTCTCTATATAAAGTTGGTTCGCACCACCGCAGAGATAACTAATGACTGTATTAACCAAAATTAAGAGCAAATGGGATGTGCATGCAGTATATATATATATATATAACTGAAAATTAGAAAATTTTAGAATTTATATTAGAATACGGGCATCCAACTCAACACGCAGGACTAATAATCTCAACACGCCCCCTCACGTGTAGCCTCGTTGGGTCTAACACGTGGACAATTAAATCGGGTGACGTGGAGTAAAGGCGCGGTCAAATGACTCGTCGCAAATAGCCTGCTCTGATACCATATTAGAATACGGGCATCCATCTCAAAACCAATTGGCAATGAGTGGAGAGGCCCTAAGGAATTATAAACCGCAGGATCAGGGGCGGAGCCACGCTTGTACTAGGGGGACAGTTGTCCTCCCTAGTTTTTTTTGGCAGTTTTTTGGTTAATTAGGCCTTGAATTTGAATTCCTGGGTCTAAAAGACAATCAAAATATGGCTCAAGTTCATATAACCAAAAACTAAAATTATACGGTCCTAATATCCCCTAGGGATATTTCACCCAACCTTTATAACTTATTTTTATTTTTACTTACCAAAACACCCTTTATATCATCTCTTCAGCGACAACTTTTAAAGAAGAAATACAGATTGTTTAAAGAAGAAATACAGATTGAATTAGTTGTTGGTGGTTATGTAGTCGGTAACAACAAATCAGCTATATGCTAAATGGGTTATGATTTTGATTTGGTTCGGTTGCAGACGTGAATGAAGATGGAGTTCCAAATCTACTTCCCAAATCAGAAGCATCAGCTCTTGAAGGCCTTAAGAAGTGGTGGTTGCTGTTATATTTGAGTGTTAATTGTTGAGATGGTGATGATACAGGAAACAATAGACAGATTGATTTCAATGGGAATACCCTAGCTGCAGCTTTCTTTATCTAAATCAATTGAATGCAAATTAATGGATCTGTAGGGCTCGTTTGTGGTGGTCTCAAAATGGGTTTAATTTGGGCGATTGGTAGTACAAATTTGGACTATGAGTTGATAACAAAGTGCAGGTTGGGTTTTGCCTAAAAATGTTATCTCTCTAAGGACATTTGTCTGTAATAAGTGTTAATTTATTTTACCACCACCTCCATGATAGAACCACCAATTCCATTATCATTGGTACTACTAACTCCGGACGACGGAAGTCAGAAAACATAGTGGGAACAATAAAGTTTCGTTGAATCATGATGGGGTACTTGTTAAAGGTGAAATTTGGCAATGGGATGTGTGTTTTTTGAGTCATAAATTGGATGGGTTATTTGACGGAGGTGGTTGTACAAGATGCACCTGGGTGCACAATGGATATTTTGACAAAAAATATTTTTTCTACATATTGCACCCGAGTGCATAATGTGTATTTTTTCAGAATTTTTTGTTATTCCTCTAATTTTTCTTCTTAATACTTATTTTTGGTTGATGTTTTGATGATCAATGCTATTGCAATAGTGGTGGATTTAGCTCCCGTGATCATGAATTAGACATTTTGGTTGTATACAAAATATCGCAGGTGATAATTAGGATAAATATGGATTTATCCGCGAAATACACAAGATGCACCTGAGTGCATAATGTGTATGCTGACAAGAAATAGGTTTTGGTCTTGTCGGACCTGAGTGCATAATGTATATATATATATATATTTTTATAGGAAATATCTTTTGCCAGGTTGCACCTGGGTGCATAATGCACATTTTTATATGAAATAAATTTTTGCCAGATTGCACCGGATAGCATAATGCATATTCTTACAAAAATATATTTTGGTCGTTGCATTGGGTGCATAACGCATATTCGTATAAAAGATAAATTTTGGCCAAGATGCACTTGGGTGCATAATGCATATTTTTATAGGAAACAAATTTTGGTCAGGTTGCACCGGGTGCATAATGTATACTCGGCCCGGGTTAAAAAAATATTTTTTTTTCTTTCGAATTTCATATCAATAATGGATCTTGTTTTGTAGAGATTTTCCCTTTCCAAAAATTTTATTAAAATCCGACTTATATTTTGGAAGTTAAGACCTTTCTCACGATTAATTTTAATTAGAAAGGGAGAAAATAATTAGGAGAGAGAAAAGGATAAAATAAATAATAAAGTTTAAAATTAAGGATATATATGACTAATATATCTTATGTCTTTTTCACCCAGGCCTACATTTTACAAGTCCATTACACCCGCACTTTATGGGTTTTGGTCATATGACCCGTTTTCCGGTTTTTTTTGGAAACAGAAATTTGATAGAGATAATTTAGTCTAGTACAATATTTGTCCCCCTTAATTTTTCGATAGATAAGAGAAAATTTAGGTCGTCTCTTTCCATGCCAATACCCTGTTGTATTTTCCTTCCTGTTCCTATCCTACTATAGATTATGAAAGTTATAACGACAAAAGATTGATAGATGAAGTTAGGGCTTCTGATATGGGTTTTTTATTTTCTTGCAATTACAATTGAGTAAGTAGTGCTTGGTCTGAAAGTAATGGTTTTTTAAACTTCTAGCAGTAGGTATTAAGATTCAAGATTCTAATCAAGATGGTTTTCTTGAAGAACATGTGAAAACTGATTTTTGTTAGGAGAGACCAGAGGGAATGAAGGGAAAGGTGTTCCTAGTTTCAAGGTAAATTTGGAACGAGAAAATGAAAGCAAAGAAAAACCGGTAACCGATGAGTATATGAAGAAAAAATTTTGCGGCCTTCGGCCGCAATTCAGTGACATGGTATCATTCTTCAATGTTAGTAGTATATTTGTCCCCCCAACCTAAACTTTCTGGCTCCGCCACTGCGCAGGATCTTAGATACCCAGACAATGTGGGACTAATAATCTCAACAATTTAATCAACATGCATAATGGCTCTATCAAGCTAATCTAGAATCCGTGCCAGTCAATGTCGCGGGAAAACAAATAAAGCAAAAATTAACTCAAAACAGGTGGACAATAGAAGAGAATGGTTTTAGTTGCGGCTCACAAACTGCATCATCAAAATCCTTTGGTCTTTGCACCTACACGCTTTTCATCCTTGAGAAGAACTCATTGCAAAAACTGGCGCCATTCAAACATGGGATCAGCTCATCTTGTGTTTCAGAAATCATCTACGTCGCCATCTCAATATGGCCTTCGCCAGCCTCCAATACATCGATTACAATACCCCCGGCATTAAGAGTGCTTTCAGGAACATTAATATCTTTAAGTTCAAAGCGACAAACCGGACAAGTACTAGATTTTGAAACTAACCAAGGATCAATGCATTCAGTAGAATGAAAAACATGATTACACGGTAAGATTCTTAACATATCTCCGTCTTCAAAATTACTTAAACAAACAGCACATTCTATTACGTTTTCTGTATTCTTAACATCAGGGTGTTTAAATACCGGGAACGTTTCAATCACCTTTAAATCAAGACCTCTTTTACGATTTACTTCTCGTATAATTGTAATAATAATACGAATCACGGCGTATAGAAACCACAACCAACGAAATATATAACGAAGTATTACGCATATGATTATCACAATGATAAAGCTAAGGGCCCAAGCTCCAATCTCTATGGCTAGCGTCTTCAATGCAGCAATTTCATCATTATCGCTTTGTGCAGATGCGTATGGTAGAAATAGTAGTACTAAGTAGATGGAATTGAGCCATTGGATGTTAACTCGAAGGTTGATATTCTTCTTCACCGAGACGCACTTCTCCATTAACATGAATTCCAGACGAAAACTACGGGTGGGTATTCACCGGTGCAGCAGATGTTTGGTACGAAAAGAATTTGTAATTCAAGTCTTGCGAACTCTTCTCAATGCATAAGAAGTTGTTGGGGTGTCATAAGGTTTTACACTTCCGCTGGGATTAGGAATTACTGGCACATCAAAAAACGTATATGGATTAAATTACGAAGAACAATAATATTCGTGGTCTTTGCTGCTCAGTAAAACTGTTACACTGGTACGTCTTCGCTTGTTACACCGCAAACTTGATTCCGGTGATTTAAATGTAGCTCATGCATGCTGCTGTTCATTTTTCTGCTGATTAGAATTTTCTGTTTAGTTGGTCTGATAAACCATGGATTGTCAACTAATTCGAATGTAATACGATTTTTTTTTTAAAAAAAAGCAAATGTTAAAATGGTGTAAGCAATAAATTTGTATTCGCAATGGACACAATATATTTCAGTAGTAATGAAATCATTGCATAAATCACAACCGGAGTGAAACTGCCGCCGTCTGTAATCCGCCGGTATGGGCGGTTGCATGGTCTATCAATAAAGCTAAACTTTTTCAAAAATTATAAAAGAATAAAGCAGAAAAAAAGAAGAAGAAGCAAAATCAACTAAAAAATTCAAAAAATGGTGGACAATGTAAAGAGAATGGTTTTGGACGTGGGGCACAAACAGCATCATTAAATCCTTGGGTCCTTGCACCTGCATGCTTTATTATTCTTTAGAAGACATGCACGGTGGCGCATGGATAATTGCCTCTGCAGATTAGTTCGTTCTCCGTCACCACCACGGCCGTGATGATCACTACTTTCACATCTGACCACATCTCTGTTACGGAAAGCTGGAAAACTACTAAACCGAGTCTATTTTCCATTAACAACATCGTTTCTCAAGTTCTCATCACCTGGAAATTGTAATATACGTCTCTCGCTATGATCGGGTCCTAGTTGTGCCAATGAATGACGCCCAGTTGACTGCGATCTTGGAATCCTAATTAATCTGACTTGGGTTCATCTCATTATTGTTTGGGTCTATAACCTCTTCTGTCAGTACCATCTCAGAATGTTCTTGGCCGTCTTCCATTACATCAATCACAATATTTCCGGCATTAAGAGTGGTTTCGGGAACATTATCTTTGAGATTAAAGCGACAAACAGGACAAGTACTAGACTTAGCATTAAATAACCAATAATCAATGCAATCAGTAGTATGAAAAACATGATCACACGGTAATATTCTTAACGCATCTCCATCTCTAAATATTTCTAAACAAAGAGCACATTCTAGTACGTTTCTTTTATTTTTAACAACGTCAGGGTGTACAAATACCGGGAACGTTTCGATCACCCTTACATCAAGACCGATTTGTGGAGTAGTTGCACTTCTTCTAGTAGCACGTTCAGCGACCCTAATACGTCTTTGCCTCCTTATAAATAAGATCCGTAGCCAACGAATTATAAAAAATATGGATATCACACTGAAAAGTAAAACGATCTCAACTCCGAACTCTATGAGTAGGTTCACGAAGCCCTTCCATGCAGTAGTCTTAATATCATCGCTTTGTGCAGAGGTGTATGGTAGGATTAATAGTAGCACTAAGCAGATGGAATTTAAACATTGGATGTTAACTCCAAGGTTGATATTCTTCTTCACCATGACGTGGTGAAAAAGCTTTGGGGTATTCACAGCGTGGAGATGTTGGTAGAAATATCATGCCTTTCAAATTCTTCTTTATATAATGCACTTTTAAATAGCTAAGCTTCTTTGTATAATACACGTAATAAGTAGTTTGGGTGTCACAAGGTTTCATACTCCCACTAGTATTAGGAACATAGTAATTAATGGCCTAAAGAGGGATCCTTTCTCACACGGATTTTGGTCGGGATAAACCCTTGTGAAAGCTTTGTACAATCAATATTAATATCGTCTGGAATCAAAAAAATAAAAAATCGTCTGGATTCTGTACCACGGTGGCTGAAGCATGGGTGATGGGTCAGCTCATCTTGTGTTTCAGGAATGAGTTATCTCCGTCTCCATCTCAGAATGGTCTTCGCTGTCTTGGAATATATCAATTACAGTATCCCCGGCATTTAAGAGTGGTTTCGGGAACAAGATTACATCGACAAAAAGGACAAGTATAACTAGAAACTAACCAAGGATCAATGCATTTAGTATGAAAAACATGATTACATGGTAGTAATAATCTCAACTCATCTCCATCTTTAAATTTTTCTAAAGAAACAGCACACTCGAGTACGTGTACGTGATTCTTAACATCAGGGTGTACAAATACCGGGAGCGTTTCGATCACATTTGAATCAAGTCCTCTTTTCGGAGTTGCGTATCTTCTGTTGGATATTTTCAATATCTTAGAAAATAAAATGGTTTTGTGTTTTGGTTTGCCGCTATGACGGGGAAGTATTCTGTGTTGGATAAACACAATGGATGTTAGTTGGAGATGAAGAGACACCTTTAATAGGTGTGATGGTTCATAAAAGACAACCATTCCCAATAGACACCTTATGTGTCTTTTGGAAGTGAAGAGGCATCTCCAATAGGCATGAATATCCCTATAAGTAGTGAAGGTATTCTCCCATTCTGCAATCATCAATAAAACCTGTTTTCTCTCTTTCTAAAGCATCATCAGAATTCTTTCTAGTGTGTTCTTGATTGGATCAAGGGGTGCAAACCTTGAATCCAATTTCTCTGTTGTAGGGCTTTGATTGTATCCTGAATGCATATTTCGCATACCTGTTGCAGTCGCCAATTGATATTGGGAGGGTATAAATAATCGTCTAAAAGAAATCTTATGAGCCTTGAAAGTTTGGAGTACAATAATTTCTTTTAGTGTTATCATCCTCTGTTTTTACCCAATTTTTTCCAACAGTTTTAGACGATTAATTTTCTGGCAATGGAGATTGATTTTAAACGCACACAAAACATGGGGGGACTTGGAGTTTGTTTGCACCTATCTTTGCCTTCGTAGAAGAAACAGAGGTTCCATGCTCAACATGATACCATTTTACAAGAAACACGGTGACTGGTTGGTTCCCCAAATTTTAGGAATTCTGCACTGGGGTATTCGTGGAGTATTGGTGGTAATCCAAATATATGGTTCGACCGTGCAAATCGGGATATAACGTTTAGAAAAGGATGTCAAAATCTTGATCACCGGAAAAGGATATAACGTTGCGATCGGTAATCTACGATTCAAACAGATAAGTCTTATCTCTTTCTGTTAATGTTAAAATTTTGATTAGCATGAAAATGGTTTCTCAATCGTGGAAAGGTGGATGATCAGAAAACGGTTAGTATCACCATTTCTTAATTATACATTGATTGAAATTAAAATGATGTTGATCACTGGTTATTCATGAATCGATGATAGTGTATCCAGTAGTAAATGAATGTTCCATTAACATAGGCATCATTTGTTCTGATAAAGATATTCTTTTGGGATATGAAGTGGACCATCACCATTAATGGTCAGAGCCAAATCCAGAGAGGAATTCTTGTTTTATGGATTTGAAGATTCCTTCCTTTAGGAAATAAATCCTGACATAGATCAGTGAGATTTATGTTATGATGCCCACTTATAATGTGGTCGAACCTTTACCCAGACCAGTAAAACAGGGTACCCAAATTAGGAGAAATTAGGAGATTGACTATGAACAACAAATATTTGCGACTGCCATTTCTCTTCTGAAATGAATATTTATGTCAATTAATGTCGTGATGTTTTACTATTGAAATGCATATACGTTTAAATTGGAAATTGTGGATAATTTAATTTTAATATGTTATTGCATGAGGGAATACAGAATCTTGTGTTCATATATGAGTCGCGACTGAATTTTCAAGTACTTAGTATTCTGTAGCATTTTTATACGAGATGAATACATATCTTCTTAGTGCTTGTCTGGTACTTGGTTCAATTTTGTGTTTTGCCTTGGGATTTAAACTGTGCTTAATTGCTATCATTTATTACCTCCTAGTGTAAGTTTAATTGACACAGAAGGACATTCTTTAATCATCATGTGAGATTGAAATGTATCGCCTCTACTATAATATTCTGATTGTATGCCGGATCAATAAGAATGGTAGCCATACCATGTTGGATTTGAAGAAAGGCAGAAATTTTCCAGTGGATACGTGTGGTATTCCATGGGATAATGACAGATGCTAAATTCGCAAAATGGGGGGAGAATTTATATGATAAATTCTTCTAGTGTGGCGAATTCGTTGACAATGGTTCAGTGTGCTGGAAGGCTAACCTCTGTGGCCACCATTTTAGCAGTCAAAGAGATCCAAATCCAAAAGGATGGTACTCCTCATACCAGTGCGTTGGGTTTGAAGTTTTTATTTCTACTAAGAAATATTGTGCACCTTGTTTTGGCTAACATTGACACATTTTTTGGTCGCATGACATTAGAAAAGTATTATCATGAATGCTCTAAGATTAGAGAACCAAAATGGAAATCACCATTGATTGTTGAGACTACAATTTTTGGTACGGGTATAATTCTTACGGTAGGAATTATAAATTAAGAAGTCTGAAATCATAATTTTTTCATTAAAAAATTATATGGTTCCAAATTTTGGAAATTGACATGTCTTAAATGACATCAAAAGAAGTGGAATACCGTTGAATATGTAATGTATTGGAAGATTGGGCGGCCGACCAAATATCCAACGATGAAGTGTTACGATATTACCGATGCATAAATTATGAACAATTGCATTATATAATGCAAAATGTTAAATAGACATTGTCTATGTTTTTGGGTATAAATTTGTAGAAGATTTGACATGAGTAGAGGAGTTACTCATCGTAATAATGTGCTTGTTGAAATAGCAAGTAAGTTGCCTACAAATTTTCTATGCCTCTAGTGTATGCAAGTCTATAATGACTTCTTGTGAATTAACCGTAAATGTTAATTAGGATCACTAGAGAAGTTACAATCATTTTGTAAAATTAAATAGGAACATTTTTAATGATGTTGTCAAAATTGATTGCATAAATGGATGCAATTAATAAGGATGAATGGCTTAGAACCTAACTTGTAGAGATCTCATTTTTGGAAGAAGCCATCTCAAGCGGTCTTGATTAATTGTGAATCAGGCTATGATCTATAACGTCTCTAACAAAGACTTATAATGAAAGGTCAAGACATACAAGTCTTGTACATTGAACGATAAGTCAATTACTCAAGAAAGGAGTAATTGCAGTTAGCCATTGAAACGGAGAAAAACTTGGCAGAAATATTTATGGAAAGTCTCCCAAAGGAAATGTTTTCAATGAAGTATAAAGAAATGGGACTAAGGTCTATGAAGGAAGGTTGATCTCCCATAGCAGAAACCCAACCTATGTTTTGAAAAAGATAAACAAGGTTCAATGTGGTACCAACAAGTTATGGATGTAGATTATGGAGCACTAATATAAAACTTCCCATTTATAATTAGTGCTTTGGGTTACTACAAGAAAATAGGATGGATGTAAATCCTTAATGAGTCTCGTGATTAGTAAAGGTGTATCGCAGAAACACCTTCGAGACTTACCTATATGAGTATGTAAATCGTGTCGTTTCCTAAGAGAAGAAGACCGTTCTCTAAAGAAGACTCATGAATCAAGGATATAAGCACATGGCCATTAACGTGCTTGGCTACGAACACATGATTTATGAAATCAATATGTGTGGAGACTCGATTTTATCATAAGGGATACTTGGTTCAAGACCTGGTTTCACCATAAAATCTCGATAAGGCTTTGAGTTTCTTACACTAAGTGAAGGTTCAAATCCAAAGATACCTATCATTTATGTGTTGATTTCAACGATTATGCTTAGTCTCAATTTAGGTTGAACTACGTTGGCTTGATCCCACTCGGGTACGTAGGCAGTCACTTGTGTGATGCAGCCACTCTGATTTAAAAGTTTTGTTTTATTTTTATTTTCATGTTTTTGGTTATTGAAAGAACGCGCAATTGGGGGATATAAAAAGTAATTGGGGGATATAGATTACTTCTCCCAACCCATGGTGTGTGTTAAGGGGTGATTTTTGGGTATGAAAATACTAAAATACCCTTTGGTTAATTAAAAAACATTATGAAAAGACCAGAATACCCTTTCTACTAAAACATTAAAATCAAAAAACCAAAACATATATCCCCCATTCTCAATTCAGTACCGGCACTGTTAGGGAATTAGTTTCTGAAAAAAAAAATTCATCGTTCTTCATCGTTCTTCGTCGATTAATCGTCGATTCAAAAAAAAATTCGTCGATTAACCAACCCGAATCGTAAACAATGCCTCCACGAAAGAAACCAAATGCCCAATCGAACTCAACATCATCGATTGCTCAACAAAAACAGGCGGAAAGACTTGCTAAGATTGCTCAAGAGCAAGAACACGAAGAAGCAACGTTATCTGACGATCAACTACACAAATATATGGCTTCTGTGAGAAGGTAAGTCATTTAAAACTACTTTGTAGGTGTTTAATTCGATCTATGGCAATGGGTGTAGGTTAGAATCGCGAAACCTAACTCAAACAGTTGAGTTTCAGAGAGTACCGGCATTGACATTCGTATGAATACGGTGACTGTTTTGGGTTCCAGCATTCAATCTATGATGAATACAAGTCTGCGGTTTACAACCCGAATAACCGGAGACTGAATTTTCACTACCGGCATTCAATCTAGGATGAATACGGTCATAGGTTTTGTAGTACCTACAGAGTTTGATAATAATTGCGTCTGTGCTTGGTAGTGGACTAAAAACATACATAAGAGTTTATGAATTTGCCACCAGTACCGGCATTGTTTTTTGGAATTCCATGTCGGTGTTGAGTACCGGCATTCGTTTCTAATATTTCGAGCATGCCGGTAGTACTCTTAAAACATACAGGAGAGTTTATGAATTTGTCACCAGTCACTGGCATAGATTTTGGTTTCTTTATATGCCTAAGTTATGTGTACCGGCATTGTTTTTTAATAATTCGAGAATGCCGGTAGTGGACTTAAAACATACAGGAACATTGTCAACAATACCGGCATAGATTTTAGGTTGCATTTGTATGCCGGTAGTTTGTACCGGCACTGTCGATAGTCAATGTGTACTTCTTGGAACATTGTCCCTTGCGTGGTTTAGTTTAAGGTATTCAATGCTTGTACTAAAACCGAAGTTGAGTTGTCTTATATTCATTGCTTTCCGTGTGCTTACGATATAGGTCAAAAGCAAAGGAAGCCAACAAAAGAAAAATAAAGATGTCACTAAGAGAAGAAGGAAGGATGGTCTTGATACTCCTCGGCCTCCGCCTCCTCGAGGGAAAGATGAAGGTCGTAAGATACGTTTGGGGGCTGGTACAAGAGGGATAATTTGGGAGAGTGGTAGTGACCGTAGTCGACTTGCAAACCGTGGAGCGGGATGATCAAGATGAACCAGATGAAGAGGAAAGTCAATTAGCAAGCCAAAGCGAAGTTGGTGGCCCAAGTCAACAACCAACACAAGACAATGGCAAGAAGGGGAAGGGCAACGTCAAAGTCAATTTAATGGGAATTTCACTGTACTCCAGGTATAGTCAACTACTTATTTTTTTGATTGTTGTGATTAAATTTGTTAGTTTCCAATTATTAATTTTCTTATACATATCATTGGAACGATCTTTCATTGGCGTAGGTGTGGGCTTATGAACACTTCAAAAAATTGTTCACACAGTATAAAGGATTGAAGATTTTCACTGAATATCAAGAGAATAGGCCTCTAGGTCAGAAATACTACTTCGACAATACCCCAAGGCCCAATAACAAAAAAAAAAGATTAGCAATAAGATTGGATTTGGACTCGGTGGATGTCCAAGATGTTGTGTTTGATCCATATAGGAATGCCAGGGGAGTTCACTTTGAACGGTGTGACAATGTTTCATTTTACAACGGACCGTTATTTCATCCAAAAGGATTTGTTATGCACAACCCTCGCTGTAATGCGCTAACTTGGGTACAAGCGAGAAAGATCTCACGGATACATCTTATCGAAATTCTCTCATGACTTTCCTCAATGCCAATCAAGTGAGAACCATACTCTCGTGGTTTACGACCCAAAACCTATTCTTGCACATTGGAGTGAAAGGGAAGAAAAAGGACTTGTGTTGGATAGGGCTGATTGGGAATTGGTCGAGATCACCATGAGAGTGAACCAACCTTCCTAAGAGGCCATCGAAAGTTAACGCATCCTTATGTTGTACGCCGGATATAGTAGTTGTTCCTCCACCACCGGACATGCCTCCACAACTCCGGAACTGTACCCGCACTTGTACAGCTCATTACGTTGCTTTGTACGTACGTCTTGTTCATTGCCATTCTTTTAATCCATGTCTATGAACTTATACAATCGAACATACTAAGTACATGTTTAAAATTTCCTTAACGACGTCGGTGATTGGAAATTTGTCAAAGTTCTTTAAGAAAAAGAACAAGAAAGGAGAGAGCTGTGACCCAGAAAGAAATGGAGAACGTCGAGCAAAAGATGGACAAAATTGAAGATCCAAGGCAAAAGACTTGTGGGGCGAAAGGAAGAAGAGGGTACAGAAGAAGCCAAGAACCGAGTGATCGTGTGTTTATTCTATAGTATTAGTTTGGTTTGAACAATCTAGTGTTGGTTTATGTTTGTTTGTGAGTCTTGAACAATGTGTTTGCTTGATTTTTTTTCGGTTTTGAACCACAAAACTTAGGAGTTTGTTCTTGTATACATTCTAGTATTTTTATTATATTTATTATGTTGATAAATTTGTGTCAAATCACCTAAATTTCTAAGTTTTTTTGATAACCTATGCATGCTCGAGAAAAAAACACAATGCTTTGGTTCTCTAAATGACAGAGTTCCTGATTTATTTGTGTTTGGATACTATGCCGTTTTTAATCTCCATGATAAATATGATTTTGAAAAACCAAGCACAAGAATGAGGTTAATGTCAATGCTAAATGTCACTGATTTCTCTGGAAGTTTTTTCATCATATCCCATGGTTTCAAACAAGATTCTACGCCGGTACACATGTTCCGGAGTAGCCAATATAAAACACAACTATGCCGGACTGCATCAAAATATGATTTAATGTTTACAATTCACACTTCCAAAAAAAAGAAAATTTTGCGTACTAGTGAACAACATACATCAAAATTATTCATCGTCGCTTCCACACGTATGAAGTTGCATCTTCTCCTCTTGGAGAGGTTTTTTTGATAAGGCCAACGCATCCCAAAATTGGTGATTCTCCTCATACAATGCCATCCATCCCTTCCAGATATTGGGATCTAGAGCCTTGTTTTTAATCATCCCACAAATAGGTGGCAATGGACAATTTTCTTTGAGTTTTAGAATAACGAAATGATTACCGTTCACGAATGCCAAAACAACTCTTCTCTTCTTAAGGGATCCTTCGCATTTTTGCCACTTTGGGGTAAATGTACATTCTACGGTGGGGGTAAAATAATGAAAAACACATCTAAATGTATCCGCCACCAGATGTCCACAAAGCGGCATTCTCATCCAATATTCGAGAAGGAAGAAAGTTCATCTTTTGTTCTAGCCCCAATACTTGAGCATGCATATCATCAAACCCTCTCCTTCACCAAGCAATTGCTCATAAAAGCTCCTCTTGTTCACAAGTTGTTCGGCCATCCTCGTTCTAGCATATTTGCATGGTGTCATACCTCTACTAACCGCCCCGTGTCAAAGATTCCTAATTGTTCGATCACAGACATGATAGCCACGCTTTCCATCTCCGTCGACATCATCCGTATATAAAATATACTCGTGAATAACCTCAGGAAGTTGGTCTATGTAAGACTGTATCTTGGTATGATAACTTCTAATTGTCCCACATGTTCTGGGATCCTTATACATCTTCATATTACCCTTTTGTAACAATAATATATCCAAACCATCCTCTTACAATCTCTACACTTGCAATGTCTTCGATATGTGATGGGAGTCCGTACTTCCTTGGCCTACCCCTTCTCCTTCGAACTAAAACTACGTCAACCTTGCTATCACTTTGGTTTGTCACCACCTTAGCCTCGTCACCTCGTTGTTCTTTGTCACTTGATGATGATACCTTTGGCGGCCCACCCCTGTTCCTTGGAACCTCCGCTAGATCGACTATGGGTATGGCTTCGGAATGCTCACCTCGTTGTTCTTTGTCACTTGATGATGATACCTTTGGCGGCCTACCCCTTTTCCTTGGAACCTCCGCTATATCGACTATGGGTATGGCTTCGCAATGCTCACCTTGTTATTCTTTGTCACTAGATGATGTTACCTTTGTCGGCCTACCCCTTTTCCTTGGAACCTCCGCTAGATCGACTATGGGTATGGCTTCGAAATGCTCACCTCGTTGTTCTTTGTCACTTGATGATGATACCTTTGGCGGCCTACCCCTCTTCTTTGGAACCTCCAGGTAGTTGGCTTTTGGTGTGGATACGGATTCCTCGCGTTTGTTGTTAACTTAGCGGTTCCTTCCTCGGCTACCTCTTTTGTTTGGAACCTGCGCTTCCCACGAACCTTTGTTCCGAAATCTCACATGCGGTTAGATCTCGTTTCTTACTTGCAGTGAGTTCTTCTTCACGTTGAGTCATTTCTTTCAATTCTACCCTTTGTTTTTTCCTTGTTGTTTTAGTTTGTGGTCTTCCCGTTGGATCTCCCTTTCTTGGCTCTTCGCTTTGTGCGATCCATGGACGAGTAATTAGCCTTAGTTGGCTCAACAAGACTTGTCGGCTTACCGAGGTGCCACGAGAGTAAGCTTCAAGAATTCCTTTGCTTCGTTCGTATCCCATGGAGATTGCCCGGATCTCCCGGGCGGGGAGGGTCGAAAGATAGTTGCTTCCAAAAACGGATCAATAACCTCCAAAGGTATCAGTTCTTCATACTTCACAAGCATATGACGACATGGAAGCCCCAATGAAGACATGTCGGGACAAATACACACATCACCCGGTTTTTCGTAATTTTTCTCATATTTCATTTGTCTCATCATATGTTTTATTGCCCAATGAGAGACGTTGAATTCTATTCCTTGGAGAAAGTTACCATAACGAAGAAATGGAGTCAACCTTTCCATTGAGCTTTTCTCAAAAGCCTCCTTGATCCTATTGATATCTTGCTTAAAGTATTGCTCCATTGCCTCGGGTGACCAGTAACCACATTGCCTTGACCGGTCTGGATGAGATCTTTAAATCTCCCATGAGCGGCCTCAGCTGCACTAGTTTCTTCCATCTTGAAGTGTCTATACCGGTTTGTCCATGCACGTACAAATTTTTCCTTGGACTTATCCAACAATTGAGTCCGACAATACCAGACGGCGGTCGGATAAACTTCGTTCCAATCGGCAATAAACTTCTCCAATCTCTTTTCGTACATAACCTCGGTAAGAGACCAATAAACTTTCTCCTAATCTCTTAGAAATTCCAACCACTTTTATGATTTTCCGCATGTTCTTTGTCCACTCGCTCCTTTATCTTGCCTCTCTCATCTTCTTCTTCTTCGGGGGATAGTTTGTTCTTTCAACATCTTCCTCTAGTTGTACCATCATTCTCTTCTTAATATCCGCCTTTGCGGGTTTAAACAAGGCATGGCAAGTTTTTATCACATTATTACGTATATGATATGTACACATAGGAAATTTTGTGCGTCCGGGAAGACGTCGGATATTGATCTCATTAATGCGGCATCGTTATCAGTTACGATGACCCTCGTAAGTTGATTTTCCCGGAAGAACAACTTCAATTGTCGTAATGCCCAATGATAATTATGGTCCCTCTCGTTTTCCATTAAACACCAAGCCAATATGAATGTTACCTTGTCTGAGGTTTGCCCCACGATGTTGAACAACGGCATATTGTATTTGTTTGTCTTGTAGGTGCAATCCATCAAAAGAACACCACAACATGTATTTGCCAACTGTGAAAGCAACGGATGCGAAATGAATATTTGAAGGGGCTTGTTGTCCGGCCCTCTTTTAATGATACGCGTGTAGTTGTGATCCCAAGCTATCTTCTCAAATTCTTGCATAACGGACCTCCCTTCCCATTCCACCCTTCTAATAGTTGCTTGTGCACTATAAATTGTACGTAGAGAAGACACGTTAGTCTCGTCCTTTTCCTTGAAGCCTCTGAGAATTTGTCTCGGTTTGATAAATGCTTTGGTCAATCTCTTTACATCCTCGAACTCGTCAGTTTTAGCTTCGCAACTAAGGAGTGACCAACAAAATCTTTCGGATCCCGATGGTTATGACACCACACAAAACCTCACAAGTCCTAATTGTTCATGTCATTTAAACGGAATACAAGCTTAAAAGGGCAATCATTCTTCCTCGTCTGCGAGTCTTGTATACCCTATTAGTCTTCTTTGGATATACATAATCCTTTCTCTTGTGGCTATTCTTCTCCTTGTATTTCCCAGTTCTCTGCAAGCCATCTCAAAACGCCTATTCGAACCTTCGGTGTTCCTCACCAACACACACATGTTCTTAAGAGCCGTCTCTTTAGCCCAAGCGATTGCTTCCTTTCGAACTGTTATTCCCTACATAAGAATAATTTCACATTCATTAGAAGGTTCACTACTAGCAATCCATTAGTAATGTTCAAGATACTAGGTGAAAAGTATTATTTGGTCACATACGGAGGGATTTTATAGTATTCCGACGTATCCCGATAAAGCGGCTTTGCATTTGTTGGATCAATATATGGCACCACCTAAGGATCGAATGAAAATTAGTTCCAAACAACATTAAAACACTATGCCTAAAACATGTAACGGATGCTCGACAATTGTTCCGATAGTCTAAGTTAACCTAAACGGAAGACCAAATTTGAAACCTATTCCGGCATATTTGTTTCGTAAGAAAACAACGCCGGAAGCAAGGATGCCGGCATTATCGTAACATATTGTTCTAAGCCGGTACACAATTCCGGCATTGAAAAATAATCGATATTGAATGCCGGAATTTAGCTTTGGAAAACATTTTTTCCTGCATGTTTTTTTGTAGGTACCGGCATTGAAAAGTTGTAACTAAACAACGCCGGTTTTGTTGCCGGCATTATCGATATTGATGGTACTACGCCGGTACCAAATTCCGGCGTTGATGTTTATTAAGTGTCAATGCCGGTTTTTGGTTTGGGATGGAATTGTTTCTGTATGTTTTTCATTCAATACGGCATGGTAGACGATCAATGCAACCATGCCGGTTGAATATTCCGTAGTATATTCCTTGTTAGGTAAAAAGGTTAACTCTGTACTGGCATAGTTTTTGGTAGAATTCTATGCCGGTTTATAATTCAAATTGGGGGATATCAGTTTACCGGCATGGTCGTAGTATGAATACCATGCCGGTACCTTAACTACCTAATGGTATTCATACAACTCCCATGCCGGCACCGAGGTTTTTCAGTTGAAAAAATGGCGGGTTTAAAGAAAAAATTCGATTTTTCGACATCTTAGCAGACTTTACCTGTGTGTTGGGGATGCTAGTATGTTGTGCAAGTTTACTTTCTTGTGTTGGTTCTTCATGAAACTCTCCATACTCAATCAAAATCATCATTCAAGGGTGTTGGCTCAACAATGAGTTGCAATTGAGAGTTGTTGTCGTTAGTGAAGATTCAAGATATGCTCCTTGTTGTAGTTGAGCTAAAGATTCGACAAAGACAATCCTCTCTTCACAATCATCCTCCATTTTCCACAAAAAAATTTCTCTCTCAAAATATTTTTCCCTCCTTCTACTCTCACCTCATTCACCCAAAAACAAATAAAACACATACTAATCAATTATAAAAAATCTTAAGATTTTACTAATTACCATTAACCACTAAACCCGATTAGTGAGGGGTAGATTAGGATTTAAAAAAATACTTAGATAAGGGGTGACCCGAATTGATATTTGGATCCAGTTTTTGTCCTTTTCTTGTATCCCCCAATTACTTTTTTTATCCCCCAATTGCATGTTCTATTGAAAATAGGGGGAGATTGTTGGATATTTTCAATATCTTAGAAAATAAAATGGTTTTCTGTTTTGGTTTGCCGCTATGATGGGGAAGTATTCTGTGTTGGATAAACACAATGGATGTTAGTTGGAGATGAAGAGACACCTTTAATAGGTATGATGGTTCATAAAAGACAACCATTCCCAATAGACACCTTATGTGTCTTTTGGAAGTGAAGAGGCATCTCCAATAGGCATGAATATCCCTATAAGTAGTGAAGGTATTCTCCCATTCTGCAATCATCAATAAAACCTATTTTCTCTCCTTCTAAAGCATCATCAGAATTCTTTCTAGTGTGTTCTTGATTGGATCAAGGGGTGCAAACCTTGAATCCAATTTCTCAAGTAGGGCTTTCATTGTATCCTCAAGGCATTATTTCGCATACCGTTGCAATCGCCAATTGATATTGGGAGGGTAGAAATAATCGTCTAAAAGAAATCTTATGAGCCTTGAAAGTTTGGAGTACAACAATTTCTTTTAGTGTTATCATCCTCTGTTTTTACCCAATTTTTTCCAACATCTTCTTATAGTAACACTATCATTACGGGGAACAACGGTACGTTGTTGTCTTTGTTATTCGGTAACTGATAGGGTGTAGAATACACCGAATTTACTATCTAGTAGTTTATGCTTTCTTTGCTATTTTTTTGTAAATTATGTATTTTACGTGTGTTTTGAGCTATTAGGTACTCTGGAGTCGCACGGAGAAAAAGAAGAAGAAATCACCCAATTTAATCAAAAAGGGCAGAATTGTCATTTCACAGGGCAAACACTAGCGGGAGACGAGCCAAGGTTAAAGGGAAACTCTCTTAGAGGAGTATTAAAAATAGGCCAGCTATGGTTAAGGGGTTGTCATCACTGGGTAGCCCTTATCCAGAATATATGTGTTATTAACACCCAAACTGGGGTGGTCCTATCCCTGGGGCGTTTAAATACACCTCAATCATTATCAACCCTAATCGAGAAGAAACAGTTCTCCCCCAAATTATTTGCAACAAATCCAGGACAATGGTCAGCTGCAGTGATGTCCTAGAAATTGGAAGAAAATAGAAATTGAGATGAGTGGGACAATGGAGGAACCGTTGTTTCATCACGGAGAGATTACGAGAAGAGTCTGTTGTTTCGTTTCGAGTGAAATATCAAATTCGTGAGAATCTCGTCCACCGCTAAATGGAGAATGAATCGAAAATGGGTTTTATTGAATCAATGAAATTGAGATTAAGGTTCTCTCTCGTATTGGTGTTTTTAAGAATGAAAAGGGGATCGATTCATGTTGAAAGATTAAGAGACAGAGTTATTGTTGCCGATTGAAGATTCAGATAGAGTAAAGTGGAAATAGGGTTTGATTTGTTTATGGGATTGTGGATCGATTTGATCGGAGGAGACATGATGGTGTGGTGGTCGAAATCAGTGAAACTGATGCTGCTACTGATTTAGGAGGTGAAGAAGAAATTGCAGAATGGGTTTGTGTTGGTGAAGCAAGAATAGTTGGAAGAATGGGATGCATTTGCCGTTCGAATTGAGGATGAATGTTAAACTGGGTAAGATATTATAGATGGGTTTGTGATGAATCGGTATGAGATTGAATGAAATTGAAGCTCAGATGGGGTTTGAAGCAGAGACGGGTCTTGTTTAGATTTAGCTTTGAAGAACAAATGCTGATGCTGTATATGCTGGGAATTACAGGGAAGTTCGGTGAGCTCTTTGTTGGTATGAATATGGGTCTGAGAAGCTGTTGCTGATATTGAATCGGAGAAGGTAATGCTGTGAGTTTGAGATGGAGATGCAGTTGAGGTCGAGAATTCAGTGCAGGGGAGATTGAGATTCGACTACACTGGAATGGGTGAAGTTCTGGCACAAGGAATGCTGAAGTGAAGCTCCAAAACTAGATGTATGCTAGGAATTGTCACAGGAATGAAGCAGAAGTGAGGCCTGAAATTGGCCTGAGAAAACCCTGAAACAAACAGAACTCTGCCCAAATTTCTCTTCCAAGAGTCAACTCAGGGCCGATCCAAACCATCCACAGTAGATCCATCACAAATGAGTAAGACCAATAAGCTCATCAAGACTGACTCAGAAGCTGACTCACCATCTGGTTTGACCCGATTGACTAACAGTTGACTGACGGTTTGACCATTTTGACCGTTAGTCCTAACGGTGGACTGACGGAATATTCCGTCGAATATTCCCTTGACGGACAGAATTTTCAGGTGGACGACGGCGACTATTCCGGCCGGATTCCGGCCATAATACCAGTTTTCCGGCGAGCCAAAAATTCCAGAATTTTCTATGGACCTCTCTCATGGGTGTGAAGACTTGGACTAGGAATTGGATGGAGAATTGGGCTCAAATTTGGAAAGAGAAGATGAAAGAGTTGAGAAAGGCTTGGATTTGGAAGTTGAATTGCTAAAGGAAAAGGATTCTATTCCTTGGAAGATTTGGAGAATATTGAAGCCTATAAATAGAGAAGTTTTCTACATCTTTTACACACCTCTCTACACACACAACACTTGTGTTTTTGCTTTTGATTCTTCTTCTTAATTATTTGTGTGAACTTGAAAATTCTTCTTTTAATAATTATTTGTGTGAATTTCAAAAGCATGAGTAGCTAATTTTCTTATTGATTGAGGATGAATTCCTAGTTCTTAACATGATTTGAGTTTTGTTTCAATTCTATCTTGAGGTTTTTCACATGATTATCGATTGTTTTTACTAATAGGAATGTTTATTCATTCATGATTGATTGATAGATTGTTTGGAGTGCACGCTAAATTGATTTGTTAATTGATCTAAATCTAGTATAAGTTAGGGAATACGTAATCGTTCTCGACACTTTACACAAGTAGAAAACACAAGACCTTGCGGAGGGATTCCGTGGAGCAATTGTGTGTAGAAACAACGCTAGAAAGTAAACCAAGCGAACCGAGTTTAACTACTAGTACTAAACCTAAATTCATAAATCTTAATGCATTCAGGGAATTACATCTTGTAAGCGAACCTCAAGGTGGTTCTTTTGAATAGAATCTGATAACTAAGCGGACTTGTTACTCAGTGAAATAAGGGATTTTGGGGCTAGCTAAGCGGACTGCTATCCTACGGTTGGTGATAATCATGACTTATAACAAGTAGAAAAGAACATAACTTTAAACATTGTTTTGCAACGAAGAAGGATTCCTTGATCTTGTCTCTCTTATTGATTTCATCTTTAACTTTGAATTGCTTTGTTTATTTTCTTTTGCTTTTTACACCTCCCTTTTTGTGACAATTTTGACAACTAGAATCTCTTGCTCCTCGTGGGAACGAACTTGACTACACTATATTACTTGTTAATTAGGTGGAAAAATATTAATTAATTTGTTGTGGTTACGACACGCATCAAATTTTGGCGCCCATTTAGCACGGAGCAACGGGCGATTTTTAGTTGTTTTTGTTTTTTCTTTTTGCTTTATTCTTGCTTTGTTAGATTCTATACCGTATCTAACTTAGTTTTCGAGAATCTTATTTCAGGTGCTATACCTTTGGTGAATGCTTAAAGAGGGCAGACAAGAGTCCAATACGTCTTGATCCCAAGACTCAACTAAAGGATTTCATTCGATGCGGTTAACACTCCACTTCCTCCTTCTTCATCAAGTGAATTCACAGATTCGGACAAAGAGGAAGAAACAATGGCTGATCGTACACTCAAGGACCTAGCTTCTCACAAGCTTGACACACAACAATGGTGTATCCAAACTAACTCAACTTTTGAGATCAAGACGGGGTTGATTAGAGAGTTACCAAAGTTCCATGGCATGGTGAATGAGGACCCAAACAAACATCTTATGGACTTCTATACCATAGTTATGGCCATGCTTCCACCGGAGACTAATACGGATGGAGCAATGTTGAAAGCTTTTCCCTTTTCTTTGGCGGGCAATGCTAAGGAATGGTTGTATTATTTACCTTCCGGAAGTATCACAACATGGAATGGTATGAAGAAACTTTTCCTCGAGAGATATTTTCCCGCATCCAAAGCTACTCAAATTCGCAAGGAGATTTGTGGGATGAAGCAACATGTGTGAGAGACATTGTATGAATGTTGGGAGTGATACAAGAGATTGGTGGCAAGCTGTCCACATCATCAATTTAGTGACGTTATGATACTCCAATACTTCTACGAAGCTCTCAACCCAAGTGATAGATCTCTTCTTGATGCCGCGGGTGGTGGTGCACTAATGAACAAGACTTTGACCCAAGCTAGAGAGTTGATTGAAAGTATGGCTGCAAACTCGCAACAATTCTACACAAGAGATGAACCAATGGTTAGGCGAGTGCATGAAGTTAGTGATTCATCTTCACACCTTGATCAAAGGATGAGTAACATGGAGATAATGATGCAAAGGATGGCCGCGGTAATTATTCCGGATGGTGAG
This sequence comes from Papaver armeniacum, assembly GCA_023531295.1. Lineage (NCBI taxonomy): Eukaryota > Viridiplantae > Streptophyta > Magnoliopsida > Ranunculales > Papaveraceae > Papaver > Papaver armeniacum. The sequence goes on along the minus strand of JAJJWW010014665.1, from coordinate 26,621 downwards.
ACCGAACAAGTTAATGCTTTATATCCGAATCAAAGGCCAAGGTACGATCCATATTCCAATACTTACAATCCCGGTTGGAAGGATCATCCTAACTTTAGTTATGCAAACAAGCAAGCGGCGGCTCCTAATCCATATGCGCAACAAGGTGGTTTCCAACAATCACGCTTTCAACCTCAACAACAATTCCAACCTCAAGTGAAGGAACAAGGATCTTCGATAGATGATAAGCTTAATGTCATGATGCAAGGTATTACGTCATTGTTTCAACAAAATCAACAAAAGACCGATTCGGCCATCAAGGATTTACAAACTCAAATGGGAAAATTGGCAACCGATGTGAACCTATTGAAATCTCAAGCATCCACAACGCTTCCTTCGCAACCATTTGTTAATCCAAGAGAGAATGTTAATGCGGTTAATTTAAGAAGTGGAAGACAAGTGGAGGGTCCAAGTCATCATGAAGTAGCTAGTGAGGAGGTAGTCAAAGACAAGGAGGGAGCCGCACCAAAGGAGAATTTAACACCAACCAACCCATCCAAGGAACCGGTTCCTACTTTCACTACTCCACCTCCTTTTCCTAGTCGTTTTGCTAATTCCAAGAAAGAAGCTCAAGACAAGGCACACATGGATATTTTCAAGAAGGTCGAAATCAACATCCCCTTCATCGAGGCCATCAAGACAATGCCACGGTATGCGAAGTTGATGAAGGAATTATGCACAAAGAAGGATAGGTTGCTTGATAATGAAATTACTAAAGTTGGTGAGAGTGCATCGGCTATGCTATTGAAGAAGATGCCTACAAAGTGCACGGATCCCGGTGGTTTCACGGTGCCAATTACTATTGGTAAGCAAAGGTTTGAACATGCTTTACTTGACTTGGGTGCTTCCATTAGTGTGATGTCGGCCGATATATATGACTCCTTGAATCTTGGACCTTTGAAAGAGACAAGAGTTATTATCCAATTAGCAAACAAGTCGAACATATATCCAAAGGGACTTGTAGAAGACGTGCTAGTGCAAGTAAATGAGCTTATTTTTCCGGTGGACTTCTTTGTGGTGGATATGGATAACAATGAGAACCGAGCATCTACTTCTTTACTTCTTGGGAGGCCATTCATGAAGACCGCAAAGACAAAGATTGATGTGGATATGGGTACACTAACTATGGAATTCGACAAGGAGATAATACACTTTAACATATTTGAAGCCATGCGTTACCCAAGTGATGTGCATTCCGTTTACTCCATTGATGTGGTTGATTCATTAGCGCAACAAATGGTGGAATTGAATCGAGAGGATGAACTTGATGTGGTGTTTCAAAAGAGCATTGAATTGGACGTCCACGGCTTGTCTAACTTGGATGTTGAAATCTCCAATGAATTGGTGGAGATGTGTGGTGCCTTGGCGACATTACAAGAAGCTAAAAAGGGTAATGTTTCATATATTTCTTTACCCGTGAATGATGAAATACTTGTACCATCTATTGTGAAGGCGCCCAAACTAGAATTGAAGCCGCTTCCTAACCATTTGAAGTATGCTTTCTTGGGAGATGGAGATGAGCTTCCTAGTGATTATTTCAAAGAACCTCACACCGGTACAAGAAGACCGTTTGCTTAGAGTCTTGAGAGAGCACAAAACGGCTATTGGGTGGACAATTGCGGATATCAAGGGCATTAGTCCATCCATGTGCATGCATAGGATTCTAATGGAAGAAAACGTAAAGCCGGTACGTGATGCTCAACGTAGGCTTAATCTTCCCATGATGGAGGTTGTGAAGAAAGAGATACTCAAATTGCTAAGTGTGGGGGTAATCTACCCAATTTCCGATAGCAAGTGGGTTAGCCCGGTTCAAGTGGTACCAAAAAAATCCGGAGTCACGGTTGTTCGAAATCAAGACGATGAACTTGTTCCTACAAGAGTTCAAACCGGTTGGAGAGTGTGCATTGACTATAGAAAGCTTAATTCCGCAACCCGAAAGGATCACTTTCCTTTACCTTTCATTGATCAAATGTTGGAGCGGTTAGCGGGGCATTTTTATTATTGTTTCTTGGATGGTTATTCGGGATACAATCAAATTTTTATTGCAGGAGGACCAAGAGAAGACCACTTTCACTTGTCCGTTTGGAACGTTTGCATATATGACGGATGCCGTTTGGCCTTTGCAATGCGCCGGCTACTTTTCAAAGATGCATGGTGAGTATATTCTCGGATTATGTGGAGCGCATCATCGAGGTATTTATGGATGACTTTAGTGTTTATGGCAATTCTTTTGATGGTTGTTTAAACAATCTTGAACTAGTTCTTAAACGATGCATAGACACAAACCTTGTCCTTAATTGGGAGAAATGTCACTTTATGGTAAACCACGACATAGTACTTGGTCACATTGTGTCCTCTCGAGGGCTCGAAGTGGACAAATCAAAGATACATTTAATAAGAAACTTACAATATCCCACTTCGGTGAGGGAGATCCGTTCTTTTCTTGGTCATGCAGTTTCTATAGGCGGTTTATCAAGGATTTCTCCAAAATCTCCATGCTTAGATGTGCAAGTTATTACAAAAGGAGGTACCTTTCGACTTCAACAAGGAATGCAAGGATGCTTTTGACAAATTAAAGGAAATGTTGACAAGTGCGCCAATTATCAAATCACCGGATTGGAATCTTCCATTTGAATTGATGTGTGATGCTAGTGATTATGCGGTTGGAGCCGTTTTGGGTCAAAGGGTGGACAAGTTGTCCCATGTTATATATTATGCATCTAGGACCCTTAATGATGCACAAATCAATTATTCTACCACGGAAAAGGAGTTATTGGCTATAGTTTTCGCATTGGAGAAATTCCGATCATACTTGGTGGGTACAAAGGTTATTGTGTATTCCGATCATGCCGCACTAAGACACTTAATAAAGAAGAAAGAAGCTAAGCCAAGATTAATCCGGTGGATCTTATTGTTACAAGAGTTCGACATAGAAATTCGTGATAAGAGGGGTGTGGAGAATACCGTTGCGGATCATCTTAGTAGACTTGTTATGTCTCAAGAAGAACTTCCATTACATGACCGCTTTCCCGGACGAACAACTTTTCTCCATGGAAGAATCAACACCTTGGTATGCGGATATAGTGAATTACTTGGTGACAAGGAAAGTACCTAGTACAATGTCTAATTTCCAAAAGATGAAACTTAAGAAGGTAGCTAAACAATATGTGTGGGATGAACCATACTTATGGAAATATGGCTTTGATCAAATAATGCGAAGGTGCGTACCTAACTCCGAATTTCAATCCATCCTCTCCTTTTGCCACACTTTTGCATGTGGTGGCCACTTTGGTTCTAAACGCACCGCTCTCAAGGTTCTCGAGAGTGGATTTTATTGGCCCACCTTGTTTGAAGATTCATATATTTTTTGTAAATCGTGTGATAGATGTCAACGAACGGGCAATCTAGGTGCTCGAAATCAAATGCCACTCACACCAATTCTCGCCGTTGAGATTTTTGATGTGTGGGTGATGGTTATTTTCAATGATGTTGTAGTAAGAAGGGTTGTCGTTCACTCGGACTTGAGAGATCGATTTTAAGTTTTAATAAAAGAAAATACTAAAGATAAAGAAAATATATACAAAAATTGTCACAGGATCGAGAGATACTAGGACTCAGGATTCCACCAATTCTTATAATCATGTGGTTCAACTAATAATTCTAGACATTCATAGCTCAAGTAATTGACTCTCATTTATTGCCGAAAAGTAGATTTTTAAAAGATTAATTGTAAATCACAAGCATGACGCATCAAAAGTACTAAAACTAAGCATACGTCATCAAACGAAATCACAACTAATTAGTGAAAATCATAAAACAATTAAATCAAGTGCAAAAAGTCATAAAAGAATTAAATAGAATTACCACATGCGTAAAGAATGGCTTCCTCCGTCATCCCAAGTGTTGGGGTTTAGCTCCTCATGCTCAAAACGCACCCAAAAGATAGAAACATGGCTCAAAAAGGTGTATTTATTGAGAAATATATAAAATCGGGATTCGCAACGCTGTAATGGTGTTACGAGACGTCACCGATTTACAATACGGGTGTTGCGAGATGAACGATTCTGATAAACAATAAGTTCAAAGTGCGGCAGAATAAACGACTGCCTTAGGTGGTCTGTTCTTCGTGTTCTTGAGAACGACACTTCTGAAGTGTCGGTTCTTCGTCTTCTTCACCTGCTGCTGCAACTTTCTCTGCAGCGTGATTTCTTCGCACCAGAGCTATCCTCAAGCCCCCAAACTCTCCATCCCCTTCTCTATGTAGCCATCGACCTATTTATAATCAAACAACCCCACAAATATCACATTATAATTGCATATGATCCTCCATTACTCAGTCGAATATTTTCTTTTATTTCTTTTCAAAATACGGAATAGTTTCCCTTTTAATCTCTCGCATTCGTCTGTGGACATCCGAGATCGTCCAAACACGAAATATGCACGCAATGCTTGAGCATAACACTCTCGAGCACACGCAAACTCCCCGAGAATATTTATTCTCTCTTTTTCTTATGTTTGCACGTTCTATTCCTTCTTTCTCGAAACAAAACTCCTTACCTGTTATCCGATTAGGTGTAACAGGATGATAAGAGTCCAATGCAAACCAAAAATCCGAGAAAATCTCTTGTCAAATCCACTCACCTAAATTCCGCGAGTGAGTGAAATATTTTCCCGCCAAAATAGTTTCAAACGAAGGAGGAAGGGTTGCCCCTTATCCTGTTCTGGGGTGCGAATAACAGGTGGTTCCCTAGGGTGCCCCTTAGCAATTGGGTTACCCCTTATCCAAAGTGGGAGTCCCAATAGTAATTTTCTCCCACGAGCGCAAAAACCACTTTTCGAGCCAATTTCGCAAAAAGCTTATTTCTCCAAAACACCTACACACACATAAAATACCAAAATAAATACAAAATCGAGCACTAACAATATATGCAATTGAGATTATATAGACACAAAAATGTGTCTATCAAATACCCCAAACTTATTATTTGCTAGTCCTCGAGAAAATCAAATCTAGAAAATAAAATCCTAACTCATTTCGTCGATTGCATTTAGCGTATGCAATAAGCCTTTAAACCCCTAGGTGGCCCTAGTGGCGGAGTTATAGTCTCGGGAGGGTTTACCAGAGGTGTACCCACAAAACCTTTACACTCCAGACCCTAACTATCTACGCAGAACCTTGGAAGGCACTAAAGAATCTCCTTGGTTGGCATACTTATTGATTACAAGAGGAAATACCCTGATGCGAAATTCCAATTGCTGTACACGAGTTTACACTCAAAGATACTAAAATTCATATATAAGTCACGAGCTCTACTCGGATAGTCACACTATGGACATCAATACCGGAGTCAAAACTAATCACATGGATAGATCAAGAAGATGGATATAGAGAAAAACATAGATGGTTTTGATGTTTACTAAGTGATCGATGTTTCCCATATCTCCACCAAGGCCTCCGCAAAAATGAACCTATCCTAATGGACCGAGATACTAGTCGACTAATACCAACGCACCGGCATATACAAGGGAACCGGTGGTCGATAACCTAACTCTAGGTCAACACAACGGGCATATACAAGGGTTCCGGTGGTCGACTTTATTGAATTTATTCCCATTGGTCAAATGGTCCTATCTCACTTTCTTTTTTCTTTTCTTTTCTTTTTCTTTTTCTTTTTTTTTTTTTTTCTTTTTTTTTTTTTTTTTTTTCTTCAACATTTTTCAACTTTTTCACTTTTTTTTTTTTTTTTTTTTTTTTTTCACTTTTTTTCTTTTTTTTTAAGTATCTCAATCACTCTAATTCACCCTAGCATCGGTAACAACTTGATTCGTGGGCCCCACCTAATCACTTAGAGAAACATAGTTTAAAAACAAAATAAAAATAAAAACAGAAGTGAAAAGGACTCAACGAGATTGGTGAAACTATCATGTTATTTCTAACACCCGAGCTCGTGCTTTTATGAATAGACTCTTTAGATGTTGCCATCTAATCGATTGGTTCCTCAACTCCTACAACCAAAATGCTTCCATCCACTTAGATTGGTTAGTGCCATCCTTAATAAGCATAAATTTCTAGGCTCTGAGTTTAACAATGCAACTAAAAGTTTCTCCCATACCCCCAAACTTAAATCTAACATTGTCCTCAATGTTCTAAAGATAAAATTAAAAGCATGAACAAGAAGAAACTGTTACCATTTGAAGTAAAAGAGTTAAGGAAAGATATTACCGTGTCGCATGAATATTGGGTTACCTCCCAAGAAGTGCTAAGTTTAAAGTCTTGACCAGGACTAACAAAGGATTAGTCACCTCATAAAATCATAAAGTAATAGCCGAAAAATCTGTGGGTCATGAAAACCAAATAGAGCTATCACAAATAAAAGGAAACTGCGACTTGCCAAGAAAGTTAACAAATAAAGCACACCCTTGTCTAGTTTCCTGTTTAAGACAACTACATCTAGTTGTGGTTCAGGTTCAGGTTCTATAACTGGGTCTAGATAACATATTTTCATGGGTTGCATTTCCTCAAAAGTTAGATCCGAATGTTCAGGTTCTAGAGTCTGAAAAAACTCAAATAGGAACTTAGACGCACATAACAATAACCTGAATAGTTGGGGATCCTCTAAGTCAATCAGATTTGACTCACAAAGCTGACCACAAAGAGAGTGGTGGTCTTCCTTAAACAAATGTGTCGACCCTAATCTCCTAAAGTAATTAGGTTTAGTCTCAAAACTTAATAACTGACACATTTGTAACTCATAAGTTCCCACAATTGAAAGAAAAGTTTTTGGTGGGAAAACAAAGTCAATTTTGGTATCATAGCCTGGATTAACCACATCAACCAGAGGATGGGTTTCTAACAACTGAACTTCTTTCTGGACATAATTAGGTTCGGGAGAGCTAGCATGAAGGTAATCTGGCACAATGGTTGAGGCATAAATATTAAGTCCCAAGTGAGGGATCTCTGTAAGATCTAAAGGTAAGGCACAAGGAGAATGATAATCACCCCCAAACTTAGAATTTTGGGTGTCTCTAGATAGACTGGCTACAATTTCCCTAATTTCTAGATCATCAAAATCCTGAAAATGGTCAATTGCTTCATGTAAATTATACGCAGGTGATGCATCCTCACTCATATTTAAAAGTTCTACGAGTTCATCTTCTTCGTCTAAGACTATTGTTTTTAAATCGTTAGACTCTAAAATAATATTCTCATGATAAACCCGTTCCTCTAAACCATTATCGACTTCGTAAACAGGAAATACTACATCGTCTAAAACAGTATCTCTAGGCAAATCCTCGTCCTCTTGAATAGGTGAATAATTTTTAAAATTATTAGGATCTCGAACTTAAATAACCCAATTATTACAAAGCTCAATCGGAGTAGCAAGTTCCCATCACTATGCCTATTTATTTCAAATTCTTCATCAACACTATCCTCATCATAATCATTATTATAATAACATGAAAATGGTTGAACCTCATCTAAATTAGTGTTACCGAATCTAACCTCGTCATCATGATTATAAATATCTTCATTTTCATGGGTATTATTGGAAACACTTGTATTGGGAATTAAGATTATTTCGAGCAAGTTTTTCGACAATCCTATTTGTACTTTCAAGAAATTGCTTAAGAGTCTCTTCTAAAGACATCCTAGTTGACTGCTCTAGGGACTCATCTGGAATATTTAAGGTTTCCTTCACAAATAAGGAATGACTCTTGAAAGCCTCTTCTAGAGAAATAGATGAATTGTTTTGCCCATAAGACCGATATACGTGTGGATAGTAATTGGGCTCACCATGGTGTGACCCATAACCTTCAAAAGGTTGGCATTCCCAACCACTATTCACACTATGGTCATAGTAGTAATGTCCATATTGTTCAGTTGGATATTCGTTGTATTGGCTATACCAGTTTGACATCCTAACTGCAAGGGAATTCTACACAAACACAAACAAGGCTGACTCGACCACAGAAAACCTACTGATTTCTAGCAAACAAAAAGCATGATGGCTCCACTTAGATTGTTTTCTAGACCAGCTTCTAATCCTTCGAAAGGGAATTCGTTACAATCTGAGCAAACCCCTCTGGAATCAATCCGAGTTTAAGTAAGTTGAATCAAGGCGAGGAAGCTCAGTGGAGCTTTGATACCCAAGGCCTCACCGCGATTACAAGGCGGCGCAGTCACGCATTCAACTTCACATAAACCATCATGAACTTCGAAGTATGCTTAAAGAGTAACCAATATTTTTCGAACGACTTTCCTATTAAGCTCGTTACCCTATCGGTCTCGTTCTAGTCAAAATTTTAGGCTTAGGTTCGTGTTTGGTTTCGTTTTCCTAAGGCGGGCAAGAAGAGAACGGTGATGAAATCCGAACTCTTATCTTGTAAGGCCAGTCCTTGCCCTTTACTAGGAAATTAAAAGCAGTCGGATTCAGTTCCTCGACATATATTCACACGAAATCATCCAGTAAACCCGCTGACAGGGGATTCGCGGGTGTTTAGAATTCTTACCTCCTGTTCCAGACGGGAGATGAACCGTTGAAGTTGACTCGGGCCACGACTCCTATGTCGTGTACGAACCCGAGGGGCCGAGGTGATATCGTAATCACCGTCCTTCCCTGTGCAGTTTATATTCAAATTACCCTTCCTTAGGGTTTAAAATTAATAATGTCCGATAGTCCAAAAATAAAGTCCAAAAATTAAAAAGTCCAAAAATAAAAATTACAAAAAAATTTACCTAATTACACTTTCTAAAAAATAAAATAATAATTACACTATATACAAAAATTTCTTCTTCACTTCGTTCGGATCACTCTTTTCTTTCCTATTTTGGATTTGCTTTTCTTTTCAACACTTTCTCTTTTCTTTCGCTCCACTCCAAATCAAAGCAAATAGAAATACCAAAACGCGTAAAAAGGAACAAAATTAATAAAAATAAAACCTAAAAACAAATCTATACACAAGTCCGCGTCGGCGGCGCCAAAAATTGATGGTTATTTTCAATGATGTTGTAGTAAGAAGGGTTGTCGTTCACTCGGACTTGAGAGATCGATTTTAAGTTTTAATAAAAGAAAATACTAAAGATAAAGAAAATATATACAAAAATTGTCACAGGATCGAGAGATACTAGGACTCAGGATTCCACCAATTCTTATAATCATGTGGTTCAACTAATAATTCTAGACATTCATAGCTCAAGTAATTGACTCTCATTTATTGCCGAAAGTAGATTTTTAAAAGATTAATTGTAAATCACAAGCATGACGCATCAAAAGTACTAAAACTAAGCATACGTCATCAAACGAAATCACAACTAATTAGTGAAAATCATAAAACAATTAAATCAAGTGCAAAAAGTCATAAAAGAATTAAATAGAATTACCACATGCGTAAAGAATGGCTTCCTCCGTCATCCCAGTGTTGGGGTTTAGCTCCTCATGCTCAAAACGCACCCAAAAGATAGAAACATGGCTCAAAAAGGTGTATTTATTGAGAAATATATAAAATCAGAGATTCGCAACGCTGTAATGGTGTTACAGACGTCACCGTTACAATACGGGTGTTGCAGATGAACAGTTACAGTAAACAATAAGTTCAAAGTGCAGCGAATAAACGATCGCCTTAGGTGGTCTGTTCTTCGTGTTCTTGAGAACGACACTTCTGAAGTGTCAGTTCTTCGTCTTCTTCACCTGCTGCTGCAACTTTCTCTGCAGCGTGATTTCTTCGCACCAGAGCTATCCTCAAGCCCCCAAACTCTCCATCCCCTTCTCTATGTAGCCATCGACCTATTTATAATCAAACAACCCCGAAATATCACATTATAATTGCATATGATCCTCCATTACTCAGCCGAATATTTTCTTTTATTTCTTTGCAAAATACGGGAATAGTTTCCCTTTTTAATCTCTGCATTCGTCCTGTGGAAGCTGAGATCGTCCAAACACGAAATATGCACGCAACAGATTGAGCATAACACTCTCAGAGCACACGCAAACTCCCCGAGAATATTTATTCTCTCTGTTTCTTATGTTTGCACGTTCTATTCCTTCTTTCTCGAAACAAAACTCCTTACCGGCCCTGATTAGGTGTAACAGGATGATAAGAGTCCAATGCAAACCAAAAATCCGAGAAAATCTCTGTCAAATCCACTCCAGCCGTTTCCGCAGGTGAGTGAAATATTTTCCCGCCAAAATAGTTTCAAACGAAGGAGGAAGGGTTGCCCCTTATCCTGTTCTGGGGTGCGAATAGCAGGTGGTTCCCTGGGGTGCCCCTTAGCAATTGGGTTACCCCTTATCCAAAGTGGGAGTCCGAATAGTAATTTTCTCCCACGAGCGCAAAAACCACTTTTCGAGCCAATTTCGCCGCAAAAGCTTATTTCTCCAAAAACACCTACACAGACATAAAATACCAAAATAAATACAAAATCGAGCACTAACAATATATGCAATTGAGATTATATCAGACACAAAAATGTGTCTATCCGTGGGGTATTGATTTTATGGGCCCTTTTGTCAATTCGAATGGGAACTTTTATATACTTCTTGCCGTAGATTATGTTTCGAAATGGGTGGAAGCTAGAGCCACCAAAACTAATGACTCTCAAGTTGTTTGTGATTTTGTAAGGGAAAACATATTCAATAGGCATGGTACACCGAGAGTGGTGATAAGCGATGGAGGCTCACACTTCAAGAAGGCTTTCCACGCTCTCCTCAAGAAGTACAACATAACACACAAAATTGGTACGCCTTATCATCCACAAACTAGTGGACAAGCGGAAATTTCAAATCGTGAGATCAAGTCCATTCTTGAGAAAACGGTGAATACCACAAGGAAAGATTGGAGCTTTAAGCTCAATGATGCACTTTGGGCGTATAGAACGGCGTATAAGACACCGATTGGTATGTCTCCATATAGGTTGGTTTATGGCAAGGCTTGTCATCTTCCGGTTGAACTTGAACATAAGGCCTATTGGGCGATAAAGAAATTCAACATGGAGTATGATGAAGCGGGGAAACAAAGGAAGTTACAACTACATGAGTTAGAGGAGATACGTAATGATGCTTACGAGAGTGCTCGGATTTACAAGGAAAAGACTAAGCTTTTTCATGACAAGATGATTTCGCGGAAAAGTTTTGTTGTGGGGCAAAAAGTTCTTTTATTTAATACTCGTTTACGTTTATTTCTGGGTAAGCTTAAGTCCCGATGGGTGGGACCATTTGTTGTTACTAATGTTTATGATCATGGTGCAGTTGAAATTGTTAGTGACAAAACAGGACAACATTTGAAAGTCAACGGCCATAGGTTAAAGCCATATTATGAAAACTTTCCAACGGAGCATGTGGACGTGATTGGACTTCAAGATTCACTCCCCCTGGAGGAGTAATGTGCAGCAAGAGCTAAGTCGGGCCGTCGACTTTAAAACAAGCGCTTAATGGGAGGCAACCCATCGGTTTTGTATTTCTTATCCTTTTGTTTTTTTGTTATTTCTTTTTCTTGTTCCATATCATGTTAAAATTTCCCACCTTGCCTTTACTAGGAGGATTCAATTACATTGAGGACAATGTAAGGTTTAAGTGTGGGGGAGTGGTTATGCATGTATTTAAAAAAAAAAAAAAAAAAAAATTAAAAATTAAAAATTTAAAAAAAAAATTTTTACATAAAAACTCCAACTTTTAAAGATTTTAGAGTCACTAGCATACTTCTAGGTATGTTTACATAAAGATTTTGACCGACATAATTGAACTTGGAAATGTTAGAGAACTACGTTCGGATTTCTTGCTTGTTAGAGTGTTAAATAATGGATTTAATCATGCCGGTGATGCGAATTTGGTGCAGGGAGAAGTGCATTATTAGAGTTGCTGATCAATCATTAGTGGAGACTACCCGTATTCATATCATGAGAGGCACCGACCAGAAATTTTCCATCTACTAAAGAGCTTCTTTTGAGTGTGTCACCGTACGTAAATTCCGGGTAAAATGGTGAGCTACCCAACCTCCCACCAATAGAAGCACTACTCTTTGATCTCTTGAGTGCTAATTTTGTCAATCATAAGGGTGACGTCTATAGATGAAAGCCTCCTTCTTGTAGTTCGATTTGCAGTTAGCACCATTCTCTCTCTCGACAACAACGGATCCATAGAAACACATTCATCATCAACAAGGAGCGACATCAAAATCTACAAGGAAAGTTGGAAAAAGTTCAAGGTTTACAAGCAACGGAACGAGAAAAGAGCAAATTTCAAATACAAGTAAAGCAACATACAAAGAGCGGATTTCACATATATGTTGAGGACTTACAAAAACAATGAGGTAATTTTATATACAAGTATGAAGACTTATTCACAAGAGCGAAGAAAATTAAAAGGTGAGAATTTTTGAAGTTTATGATTTCAAGACGATACAAGTTGTGAAGAATCAAGCGGTAAAATACTTCTCCCACGGCCATGGTTTATTTTTTGTATTTTATTTCTCTAGTTTCAAAAAAAAAAAAAAAAAAAAATTATAAAAAAAAAGAGAAAAGAAAAAAGAAATTATATAAAAAAAGAGAGAAATATTTGTTTTTATTTATTAAGCCGTGGGGAAGGAAAATTTATAAGGACGTTTCAAGCGACAAGGATTATTAAGGTAAAGGTTACAAATTGTCAAGGATTTATGAAATTCGAGGGTTTATCATCAAAAGTTGAAACCGAAGACGAAGACCAAGAAAATCAAGACGAGGAGCGGAAGACGTTTCTATTGGATGCCGTGAGTGGTGTTATCATAATTGGCGTTCGGATGTGAAGGTGATTAAGTAATCCCATCCTCAATAATAAATGGTTGATTTCCTTTCTTAGAGATGGTCAGAAAAATGGTTTTTCAAAATATTAAAAGATGTGGGTTTTTAAAAATATTTCGGAAGTTGTCCTTCCCACCATTCAACGTGTTGCAGGAATTCTCTCTTCATTCTTACCTGCACACATGTGAGACCCATAAAAAAGCCGTCTTTTTGAGTGCAATTATCATAAAATCCTTTTTGGTGAGGCGGAAGTCGAGCGAAATGCTTATTGATCGTTTCTCAAACACGCGTTCTCTCATTATGGTGTGGTTATTTCTCACTCAACATTTAAGAATGAGAATATGTTCTTTAGTATTTCTAACTTCTTATTACTAGAATGCGAAACTCTATGTCCTCATAACTTTTTGGATGCTTGGGACGCTTGAACGCTTTGAAGTTGTGAGTTTTTAGTTTGATTTGCTCGAGGACTAGCAAAGTCTAAGTGTGGGGGAATTTGATAGGGTGTAGAATACACCGAATTTACTATCTAGTAGTTTATGCTTTCTTTGCTATTTTTTTGTAAATTATGTATTTTACGTGTGTTTTGAGCTATTAGGTACTCTGGAGTCGCACGGAGAAAAAAGAAGAAGAAATCACCCAATTTAATCAAAAAGGGCAGAATTGTCAATTCACAGGGCAAACACTAGCGGGAGACGAGCCACGGTTAAAGGGCAACTCTCTTAGAGGAGTATTAAAAATAGGCCAGCTATGGTTAAGGGGTTGTCATCACTGGGTAGCCCTTATCCAGAATATATATGTGTTAATAACACCCAAACCGTGGTCCTATCCCCAGGGCGTTTAAATACACCTCAATCATTATCAACCCTAATCGAGAAGAAACATTTCTCCCCCAAATTATTTGCAAATTTGAAATCCACAATGGCTGCTGCAAAGGATGTCCGAGAAATTGGAAGAAAATAGAAATTGAGATGAGTAGGACAATGGAGGAACCGTTGTCGATCACAAGAGAGATTAATGAGAAGAGTTTGTTGTTGTTTTAGTCCGAGTGAAATATCAAATTCGTGAGAATCTCGTCATCTACTGCTAAATGGAGAATGAATCAAAATGGGTTTTATTGAATCTGTGAAATTGAGATTAAGGTTCTCTCCGTATTGGTGTTTTTAAGAATGAAAAGGGAATCGATTCATGTTGAAAGATTAAGAGACAAAGTTATTGTTGCCGATTGAAGATTGGATAGAGTAAAGTGGAAATAGGGTTTGATTTGTTTATGGGATTGTGGATCGATTTGATCGGAGGAGACATGATGGTGTGGTGGTCGAAATCAGGTGGCCCGACGCTGGCTATCGATTTAGGAGGTGAAGAAGAAATTGCGAGAATGGGTTTGTGTTGGTGAAGCAAGAATAGTTGGAAGAATGGGATCTGTTGCCGTTCGAATTGAGGATGAATGTTAAACCGGGTAAGATATTATAGATGGGTTTGTGATGAATCGGTATGAGATTGAATGAAATTGAAGCTCGATGGGGTTTGAAGCGAGACGGGTCTTGTTTAGATTCGACTTTGAAGAACAAATGCTTTGATCTTTGTATATCTTGGGAATTACAGGGGAAGTTCGGTGAGTGCAGTTGTTGGTATGAATATGGGTCTGAGAAGCTGTTGGTGCTATTGAATCGGAGAAGGTAATGCTGTGAGTTTGAGATGGAGATGCAGCTGAGGTCGAGAATTCAGTGCAGGGGAGATTGAGCTTCGACTACACTGGAATGGGTGAAGTTCTGGCACAGGGAATGCTGAAGTGAAGCTGCAAAACTAGATGTATGCTAGGAATTGTCACAGGAATGAAGCAGAAGTGAGGCCTGAAATTGGCCTGAGAAAACCCTGAAACAAACAGAACTCTGCCCAAATTTCTCTTCTGGCGAGTCAACTCGTGGCCGATCCAAATTCGATCCATCACAAATGAGTAAGACCATCGAAGCTCATCAAGACCGACTCGAGCCGACTCACCATCTGGTTTGACCCGATTGACTAACGGTGGACTGACGGTTTGACCATTAGTCCTAACGGTGGACTGGCGGAATATTCCGTCGAATATTCCCTTGACGGACAGAATTTTCAGGTGGACGATGGCGACTATTCCGGCCGGATTCCTGCCATAATACCAGTTTTCCGGCGAGCCAAAAATTCCAGAATTTTCTATGGACCTCTCTCATGGGTGTGAAGACTTGGACTAGGAATTGGATGGAGAATTGGGCTCAAATTTGGAAAGAGAAGATGAAAGAGTTGAGAAAGGCTTGGATTTGGAAGTTGAATTGCTAAAGGAAAAGGATTCTATTCCTTGGAAGATTTGGAGAATATTGAAGCCTATAAATAGAGAAGTTTTCTACATCTTTTACACACCTCTCTACACACACAACACTTGTGTTTTTGCTTTTGATTCTTCTTCTTCTTAATTATTTGTGTGAATTTGAAAATTCTTCTTTTAATAATTATTTGTGTGAATTTCAAAAGCATGAGTAGCTAATTTTCTTATTGATTGAGGATGAATTCCTAGTTCTTAACATGATTTGAGTTTTGTTTCAATTCTATCTTGAGGTTTTTCACATGATTATCGATTGTTTTTACTAATAGGAATGTTTATTCATTCATGATTGATTGATAGATTGTTTGGAGTGCACGCTAAATTGATTTGTTAATTGATCTAAATCTAGTATAAGTTAGGGAATACGTAATCGTTCTCGACACTTTACACAAGTAGAAAATACAAGACCTTGCGGAGGATTCCGTGGAGCAATTGTGTGTAGAAACAACGCTAGAAAGTAAACCAAGCGAACCGAGGTTTAACTACTAGTACTAAACCTAAATTCATAAATCTTAATGCATTCGAGGAATTACATCTTGTGCGAACCTCAAGGTGGTTCTTTTGAATAGAATCGATAACTAAAGCGGACTTGTTACTCAAAGAAATAAGGGATTTTGGGGCTAGCTAAGCGGACACCTGCTATCCTACGGTTGGTGATAATCATGACTTATAACAAGTAGAAAAGAACATAACTTTAATCATTGTTTTGCAACGAAGAAGGATTCCTTGATCTTGTCTCTCTTATTGATTTCATCTTTAACTTTGAATTGCTTTGTTTATTTTCTTTTGCTTTTTACACCCCCCTTTTTGTGACAATTTTGACAACTAGAATCTCTTGCTCCTCGTGGGAACGAACTTGACTACACTATATTACTTGTTAATTAGGTGGAAAAATATTAATTAATTTGTTGTGGTTACGACACGCATCAGTAACTATAATACGTTGTTGTCTTTGTTGCTCGGTAACTCTAATTTAACGTTTTTGCTGAAGACAATTAATACAAACTATATATGTAAACAATATGATCATCGCTCCAAAAAAGATTGAAATGTCCAGGAGTACGTCTTCGTCATCATTCTCACTTTGTGCAGATGTGCATGGTAGTAATATTAGTAGTAATAAGTAGATGGAATTAAACCATTGAACGTTATCCCCAAGGTTGATGATATTCGTCTTTACCATGATGCTCTTCTAGAATTTGTGACCAAACCAACAGCTTTGGGTATTTATTGGGTGCAGAATCTGCAGCTGTGTCTCGCGAACTGATCTTTATATAAGAAAAGTAGTTCCGGTGAAAGAGTGGAGCAACATATGGAAAAATCAGTGAAAGAAAGGCTGTATTAACATCCTTAATTGACAATATCAATTCTCTGGAGGAATATATTACTTTGCCAACTAACCTCTTCAGTGAAAGAGTGGAACTGAGAGCTAAACTGAAACAGCTGAATCTTGAGAATGCAAGGAAATGGCTTGTCAGATCAAAGACTAAGCACTTTAAAGAAGGTGATGCAAACACCAAATATTTTCATGTGTTGGCAAATGGTTGAAGAAATAAAAATACAATTCAAAAGCTTATTATAAATGGTGAAGACAACTTCAATCAAGAAGACATCAAAAAGGAAATTTCAAATTACTTCCAAAATCTGTTTCAAGAGCAACATCATATAAGACCACAATTGGAAGACATTCATTTCACAAAGATCTCAGAAGAAGATAAAGATTGGGTGGAAAGGAAAATAGAAGAAGATGAAGTTTTACAAGTAATAAAAAATTTCAAAAATGGGAAATCTCCATGGCCAGATGGGTATTGTATGGAATTTTATAAAATAGCATGGGATATTATAAAAGCAGATTTCATGGCAGCGGTTGAAGAATTTCACACTAAAGAGAAATTAGATTGGAGGACCAACTGGTCCTTTATAAGTCTCATTCCCAAGAAAGAACATGTGGGTTCTCCAAAAGATTTTAGGCCCATAAGCCTTGTAAGCAGCATGTACAAAGTGATCTCAAAAGTGTTAACTCAAAGATTCAAAAAGATTCTGCCTAAACTGATTTCTGAAAACCAAGGAGCATTTATAAAAGATAAGCAAATTTTGGATGGCATTTTGGTGGCAGGAGAACTCACTGATGCAAGGCTAAAAAGCAAAGACCCGGGGATCTTATGCAAGCTTGATTTACACAAGGCTTTTGACTGTGTCAGTTGGCACACAGTAGTATTTGTTCTTAAAGCTTCTGGTTTTGGGGAAAATGGATAAACTGGATTTATTGGTGCATTAACTATGCACAACACTCAGTTATTATAAATGGAGCTTCAACTGAGAAATTTAAACCTCAAAAGGGTCTAAGGTAAAGAGACTCACTCTCTCCTTTCTTATTCATATTAGTAGCAGAAATTTTCACAAAGTTGATGAATAAAGCAGTAGAACTTAACATGATATCTGGTTTTTCAATAAATGGGCTAAGAATATCTCATCTATAATATGCATATGACACATTAGTGTTTCTAGATGCTAAGGAAGAAGAAGCTGAAAATTTACTCACAATTCTGCAAATCTTTGAAGCCATGACAGGTCTGCAAGTAAACCTTTCTAAATCATCAATCCTCAGTGTGGGGGAAGATCACAAGACTCAAGAGATGGCTGAAATTCTTAACTGCAATATTGAGTTTCTTCCATTAAAATATTTAGGTCTGCCAGTGGGAGCTACTTGCAGAAATTCTTCTATTTGGGATGTGGTTATAGAAAAGTTTCAAAAGAAGCTGGCATTGTGGAAGAAGAGATTCTTCGCCAAAGCAGGTAGAATTACACTTATAAAGTCAACTCTTTCCAGCCTTCCAATCTATTTTCTCTCTATCTTCCATATGCCAGTTAAAGTGGAGAAGAAACTGACACAAATCATGAGAGATTTCTTATGGGGATCTTCTGCAGAAAAAAGAAAGATTGCTTGGGTTGGCTGGGAAAAAAATGATCAAACCAAAAAAACTAGGAGGAGTTGGAATCAGATGTCTAAGAATTGCAAATAGAGCATTATTATCTAAATGGACTTGGAGATATGCTCATGAAAAGAAACAATTATGGAGGAGAGTGGTGCAAAGCAAACTGCAAGGAGATCACAAGGAATTATATGGGCCAAAGAATCAGCTTTACCACAAGGAAGAGGACTCTGGAAATCAATTCAGAAACAAAAGAGCATCATAGAAGACATAACAGTTACACATATTGGAAATGGAAGATCTCTCAAATTCTGGAGGGACAAATGGAAAAATGATATGACACTTAAAGAAAGATTTCCTAGACTTTTCAAGTTGGCTCAAAATAAGAATGCCACTATTAGAGACATGGTGTTAAATGGAAATTGGAATTGTCAGTTAAAAAGAAACTTAAATGAATTGGAGATTACTGAAGTCACAGAGTTACTCCAACTATTAGGTGAACCACCAATGCTCTCAGAAGAGGAAGACCATCTATCTTGCATTGACCCAAATGGATTCTCAACAAAAGTTTGCTATAACTGGCTTATTCAAAGATCTGACACACAATCAGCTGAAGTTCCTTCTTCATGTATCTGGATCAAGAATGTTCCTCCAAAAGTGCAAATTTTTCTTTGGTCTGCTGCACAAAATGCTATACCTACCAAAGACAATTTAGTAAGAAGAGGCTGCAACATCAGCAGTACACTATGCTCATTATGTTCCTCAACAGCTGAATCTGTAAGTCATTTATTGTTACATTGTCCATTCTCAACTCAAATCTGGAACTACTTCATAAACGGATATAACATAAAGTGAGTAAGGCAAGAGATATAAAAGCTCAGTTAGAAGCATGGAAATACAAAAGAGGGAGGAACAGAGGCAGGAACATTTGGCCTCTACTCATTTTTGCCATTTGTTGGGAATTATGGAATGAAAGAAATAGGAGAACCATGGTAGGCAAACGGCCAAGATCCACATGCAGTATTATCAATGAAACTAAAGCAGCAATATACAAATGGGGTTCAATGGAGAACTGGTTTAAATTTGATTCATTTAGAGACTTAGTGTCTCATTGGAAGACCATGATTGACTGTAGAGTACATTAGTTTTCACATTTTATTCTTTGATGTAGCTCTCAGTCATGGACTGTTTTTCTTTCTTAATATAAGGTCAACCTTTCTACTCAAAAAAAAAAAAAAAAAAAAAGAGTAGTTCTGGTCAGAAGGTTAGATACTCCCGCTAGGATTATGAATTACTGGCACCTCAGGAAAAATATATGGAATGCTGGGTGGATTTCCGCTGCCGGCCCATTGGACATATTTTGGGTCAGATAACATATCTGGACCTAAGGGCGAGTACCAGGAATACCAGGGGTATCGTTTGAGTGATCCGATGGTCAGGATTTTTGAACTTTTTCTCTCTTATGAAATGGTATGCTTGCAAATCCTAGTATCCGCCTATAACTAATTAACCATCGTGAAAAGCCTTGGAAGAATGAAAACTTGTCATGAAAAAAAAAAAAGAAAAAACGTATTCATCAAGGAATAGCAGAGGTATGGTTTGAGTGATCCATGGTCCGGGTCTTTTAATTTCTTTGTCTCCGTTACCCCTGCAAACCCCGTTACCCGCCTAATCATATTGGAAAACCCTCGAAGATCTTTTTTGAATAAACAATGAACCAGAAAAAACAAAGACTATATATTCACCAACATAAAAAACAATTCGTACAACCAGTATACATTTGAAAATTAGAAATTCTAGTCATGCATGCATAATGGATCCATCAAGAACTCGTTACAAGAACTGGTGACGCCATTGCAACATTGGTCAGCTCGTCCTGTGTTTCAGAAATCATCTCCATCGCCATCTCAGTATGGTCTTCGCCAGCTTCCAATACATCAATTACAACATCCCCGGCATTAAGAGTGGTTTGGGGAACACTATCTTCAAGATCACGGCGACAAACAGGACAAGTACTAGACTCAGAAACTATCCAACGATCAACACATCCAGTATGAAAAACATGTTTACATGGTAATAATCTCAACAAATCTCCATCATCAAATTTACTTAAACAAACAGCACATTCCAGTACGTTTTCCACATTCTTAACATCAGGGTGTTTAAACACAGGGAACGTTTCGATCACCTTTACATCAAGACCTCTTTTTTGAGTTTCTGCACTTCCTCCACCTCCGGTAACATTGTTATTTTGAGGAATATATGGTCTTTGCTGAGTGACAGCAACGTGTGTTTCCCTATGACAAACAACCCACAACCAACGACCTATCAACAATATGAGTATCGCAATGACACCCAAACCGAGACAAATTCCGCCCTCTTTGCCTAGGCTAGTCAATGCAAAAACTCCATCACTACCGCCATCTGCAGAGGTGTATGGTAGTAACAGTAGTAATAGTAGTAGTACTAAGTAGATGGAACTGAACCTTTGTATGTTAACCCCAAGGTTGTTGATATTCTTCTTGATCATCATGACACTCTTCTCCATTAACATGAGTTTCTGATGAAAGTATCTTCCACAGAAATTTTGTAATTCACGTCGATCTCTTCTTTATATATAAGAGAAGAATCATTTTCCAGGTAGAAATAGGAGTAGGAATTACTGGCACATTAGGAAAACATATTTGGACTATTGAGTGGACTTGGGCCGGTGGCCCACTGGACATGTTTTGGACCCGAATAAGTCAAAAACCCTGCAAAAATCTTCCTCCTCTTTAACTTTCCCATCTCCTCTTCTTCTATTATTCACGGCTGCTTCCATTATCAGAAGGCAACAGAGAGGAGAGAAACGATGAATACACACGGAAACGAAGAGCATGATGAAGATAGAGAGGAGAATGAGAACGGAGAAGAAGAAGTTTACTTAAATGAAGAAGATATCCTTGAAGAAATCAATGTTGATGAAGAAGGTGAAGTGTATTTCTTGGAATCCGTTTTTCTTTCTCTATCTCTATTATCTTTGTTGACTTAACTCAATATTACTCGATGTATTGGATTTCAGATCTTCCTGAAGCTGATGAAGATATGGGTTCAGATCCTGATGAAGGTATGTATCAATTTCAAACTTTCAGCAAAACTAGGGTTGTATTTAAGGTTTTGAATTGATTGGATATTAGTTTGTTTCTTGGTAGTTTATTGAAGATTGACTGAAAATTTAACACACAGACTTCCCTGCTCATTTGGTAGTAGCAGAAGACAGTAGAAATTTAACACAGGAACAAACTTGTAAGAGCGGTCTCTCCCTGACCACAAGCTAGATTAATAGCTGATAGTCATGTTGAGGCAGTGAATCATCCTGTGATAAGAATTCGTTGTAATTAGGAGCTTCGATATTAACAGAACAAGACAGGTTTTAAGCCTAACTCTCATTATTACAAAATATATTAAAGCTCAACAGCATACAGTATTATGAACACAATTTTTTCCACATGGATACAGTAGTCTAGCCGGTTATGTCTGCTTCAAGCAATCTTAAAATCTCCTTGATAGATTGCGAAGGTCTGAATAATTTGTGCGTAATATTCTTTATCTTGAAAGAAAATCTTTACTTAAATTTGTGCTTATATATTCTTTATAATTTGTGATAAATTTGTGCTTTATCACTGAAACGACATGCTTCTGAATTATTGTTTAAATGCAGGAAGACATAGATCTAGAAGTTATCACATATTCTGCATTGATGCCACTGTTTAATATACAAGCAGTTACAGGTTGCCTTGTTTTTGGTTAGTTCCATGTCACTAGGTTAATCGTGAAAACTTTTTCGTGTAATGCTCAGGGTTGTGCTAAGCTAAAACTCTGAATCCTCTTAGTTTACTAGTTGATAAATATAAACCAGAGGTGGTTTTCATCTCTGGAACTAACTAGGTTACAATAAAATGGAGTTCATACTTAAAAAAAAGTAATTCCAAGGACTGGATTATCATTCCATCTATTGGAAAGTCTGGAGGCGTGTTTGGTTCTGGGTCTGAATTGATACATGTTCATTTTGTTGAATTCAAAGTTGACAGAAATGAGGAATTTTGGGATGTGACATGTTTATATGGTGCTTTAAATGCACCAGGTAAGTTCACACAGTAAGAATTCATTAGTCATCTAAATCGCCATATTCAGTGTCCTATTCCTTGGGTGCTTTTAGGTGGTATGAACTTTATTCTGAACATCAGGGAGAAGGAGAGTAGTAATGAGACAATTTGTTGTGCTACTGGTTTTCGTCAAATCTACCTTTCAATAATTAGGTCTGATTGATTTGAATTTCATTGGGACAACGTATACTTGGACCAATAATAAAGAAGGTTATCATCACTGGTAATCTGGTATCATGCTCATCCTAATGCTGCTGTTTTGCATCTAACTAGAAGAGTTGGGCCAGATCATACTCCTATCCATTTAGAAGAAAATCACCTAATTCCTAAGATAGAAAGGCCTTATAGGTGTTCTAGAGGTTGGTTGGAGCATAAAGAATTTGATATTTTTATTAACAATGCTTGGAATGTTTTGTAGATTAGAAATGATAATGATCAATAGTTTTGCATCTATCCAAGAAATTTTTGCGAAACCTTGAGAAAGAGCTTCAGACTTGGAATAGAATCGAACATATATATTGGTTAGAAAATAGTAGGGATGAATTTTTTAAGGAACATGATAAGAATACAAAATATTTCCACATAGAGGCTTTTTAGAGAAGAAGGCATAATCACATGGCTGCTAAAAGGGGATACCCGATTACTGGGGAGGGTACCAAAATCCATATAAGACAAGAGGACTTCTTGTTTGTTTTGTATGGATTTTGGTACCCTCCTCAGTAATCTGGCACCCTCCCTAGCAATGTTGGCATAATCATTTTCTTATTCATAAACATACAGATACTTCAGATTTTTGGATAGAAGATAAGGATTGGATTCATAACCATCTTAAAAATCATTTTTGCATATTAGTGCTTCTTCTAGTGTGGAAATACATTATGTTTCTGATAATCTGTCTATTAATATTGTATTTGATGCTAAGAAGCATCAATTATCTATGTTCCTGATAAAGATGAGATATGTGCGGTGCTTAAATCTATGCATTCTTGGGGGTCCCCTAGCCCTGATGGGTACCCACCAGGAAAATTGCCTGAAAATATTAACAACGTTTATCACATTAATCCATAGATTAACTAATCCTCCTGTTTGCCCATCTGAATTCAGACCCATAATATGAGTAATACTCTTTATAAAATGATTTCGAAATTGCTTGCTAATAGATTGAAAATTGTTTTTGATAAATGTGTATCTCCTCAACAATCAACTTTTATAACTAAAAGACAAATTGTTGATAACATAGTCATTGTGCATGAAGTTCTTTACAGCATGAAAAAATTGATCAAAAAAAGCTGGGCATTTGGCTCTTAAACTTGATTTATCTAAAGTTTTCGATAGAATGGAATGGGAGTTCGTTATTTCTAGTTTTAGGAAGCTTGGTTTTGATGGTAAATGGTGTAGTTCAAGCTTTGAATGTATTTCTACTGTTTCGTGTCAAATTCTGCTTAATGGATCTTCAGGGCCTTCATTAGCACCAGTCAGTGGTCTTAGGCAGGGAGATCCATTATCTCCATTCTTGTTTAAAGATAATAAGCTTTGCCCTACTATAACCCATTTGCTGTTTGCCAACGAGTGTTTTGTTTTCTGTAAAGCTTGTGTTCTTGAGGCAAGGAATCTTGCTTATATTTTACTAATGTTTATTAGTTTCTCTGGTCAGTCTATAAGTCTTGAGCAATCTGGTGTTTACTTTAGCAAAAATTTTCATCATAAACATTATAAAAATGCTTGCTAGGATGCTTAAACTGAAAATGATTTCGAAAAATGAATGATATCTTGCAACACCTCTGTTCTTTGATAGATCCAGAGCTTTAAATTTTTGAACCTACTCTATGTTGGAGAAGTCCTATGCGTCTTTGAGAGGTTGGAAGTCAAAGGTTCTATCACAAGCTGGTAGAACAGTTTTGTTTCACTCCAATCTCTTATCTTACCCTAGCCATCAAATGATGTGCTATGCTCTGCCTAAGAAAGTTCTCGACAAGGTAGATAAGACTCGAAGAGGCTGTTTACCCCTAGTCTTGGAAGTATATTTGCACTCCTAAAGTTCAAGGGGGGGTTAGCTATTAGAAATCCACATAGTTTTAATATTGCGCTTTCTACTCGGCGTGCTTGGAGGTTGACAAATAATCCAAATCATTTGTGGGTGCAGCTGCTTAAAGGTAAGTACTTCCCTAAGACTCTTGTGCTTCATAATTATATATCCAAAATTCTTCCTGGGTTTGGAATAGCATCAAAGGATTGAGGTGGTTAAACGGTTTAGTTTTTATCAGTCAAAAAACTCTTCCTGATAAATGGTTTGGGGGTCAATAGTTATATGTAATTGCATCCTCCTACTTTATTAAGGGAATTAATAGATTAAAATGGGGAAAATACTTCTTGGGTTTGGAATAGCATCAGTCAAAGGATTGAGGTGGTTAGATGGTTTAGTATTTGATCAGTCAGTTCAAACTTCAAGTTAAAATATTGACTGATAAATGGTTGCCGGAGGGGTCAACAGTTATATGTAATCACCCTAATCCTACTTTAGTAAGGGAATTAAAGATTAAAATGGGTGCTGGAATCTTTATAACCTAAGCTTATACTTTAATAACCTAAATACAATAAGGTCTGTTTGGCCTTTGAGTAGTAAACTCTGAAGGATATCCTCTTTCCTTTATTTCCATACAGTCATTGTTCTCTGATATCGACTTCTCCCTCTTAGAGTCATAGATATGGACTTGTCCATAGTAATAGCCTCAGGCCGCCCATTTTTGTTGCAATTAGGGTTCCATGTAACCTTTACTTGAAGTCTTGAACAACTAATTTCATGAACACCATTCCCAGAACTAGTCCTTGCTGACTTTGAATGAATTTTACTATCACTACATTTCAGTGGCTCAACTTGTTGTCCTGTTTTGACTTCATGAAACTATGATCCTCAATATCCCATTATCCCAAACGATTCAAAAAATCGCTGTGTTATTTGTTTGAAAGAAATCTCAAGAGGAATCAGTATCATGTGGATAAAAAGTTTAAGACTCACCTTCCATAAAGCTGTTACTCATACTAGGATCACACTTGATAGACATCATTTTCAACTAATGTTAGAGTGCGAAGCACTAGTTTGAGTATGTAGAGGTGAAGGAGATGGTAAATGTGAATGAGGTGAAAGGGCATTACCAATCTCATTAGTATAATAGATAATGACAACGGTGATGAATTAATTGACTTTTCAGCTTGAGAAATCTTCTTATTAATATTTTCGTTGGTTTTGGTTGTGGTTGCAGATGAACCAGATGATTCCATGCACATATTCACAGGCCATACTGGTATACTCTTGATTTACTGTTGTTATGGTTTATAGTGTGACAATCTGAGAGCTGAATTAGGCATTTTGATAGGCTGTTCTGATTTAATTCTGTTCCATATTCTATTAGGATACTTTTTTTTCGCATTCTTAAGTTTAGTGTTTGTTATATGGGACAGGTGAATTATACACGGTGGCTTGTAGTCCTACTGATGCAACCCTAGTGGCAACTGGAGGGGCAGATGACAAAGGATTTCTATGGAAGATGGGTGTAGGAGATTGGGCTCAAGAACTACAAGGTATGCCTGTGGTGAAACTAATAACACCATATCGGCTGCAATCAAATACCGATGCTTTGTTTTCTTGAATTCTTTTATGCTTGTACGTCCATAATAACTGTTATTGACTTCTTTATTTAGTTGTAATAAGAAATAGTTCGTTCTTTTTTGCAGGTCATAAAGATTCCGTGTCCACTTTAGCCTTCAGTATAGATGGACAGTTGCTTGCCACAGGAAGCTTGGATGGAACTATTCAAGTGTGGGACATGCCTTCGGGTAGTCTCAAGTGTACACTTGATGGTCCTGGAGGAGGAATTGAGGTAAAATGATGACGAAAACAACTGTTTTTGAAATCTCCATTTGATAAAATTTATTTTACTGAACTATCTATACTCTTCAGTGGGTCAGGTGGCATCCAAGAGGACATGTAGTCTTGGCTGGGTCAGAGGATGGCACTGTTTGGTTATGGAACGCTGATAGAAATGCGTATCTTAATATGTTCTCTGGTCATGCTAGCAGTGTTACTTGTGGTGATTTTACCCCTGATGGTATATTTCGACGCATAGCTCGCTGTGTTGATAATATTAGATTTCATTACCCAGTCTTAGGATGTAAACTTCTGTTCTTTGTTTGCTTGATTTGCAGGTAAAACAATCTGTACCGGTTCTGATGATGCATCACTAAGAGTTTGGAACCCTAAAACCGGAGAGAACTTGCACGTTATTAGTGGTACTTTGGCACTGTATAGTTTTTTTTAATTTCCTTAAAAATTGCTAACGTAAATATATTACACTGAATAGTGAATAATCATCTAATAG